>OY992884.1:115520874-116120874 GCA_963921405.1 Cepaea hortensis | reverse complement strand
ATGACATGTGTCTCTGCCCTGTGTGTATGACATGTGTCTCTGCCCTGTGTGTATGACATGTGTCTCTGCCCTGCGTGTATGACATGTGTCTCTGCCCTGTGTGTATGACATGTGTCTCTGCCCTGTGTGTATGACATGTGGGTTTGCCCTGTGTGTATAACATGTGTCTCTGCCCTATGTGTATGACATGTGGGTTTGCCCTATGTGTATGACATGTGGGTTTGCCCTATGTGTATGACATGTGTCTCTGCCCTGTGTATGACATGTGGGTTTGCCCTGTGTGTATGACATGTGGGTTTGCCCTGTGTGTATGACATGTTCTCTGCCCTGTGTGTATGCCCTGTGTATATGACATGTGGGCCTGCCCTGTGTATATGACATGTGTCTCTGCCCTGTGTATGACATGTGCGTTTGCCCTGTGTATGACATATGTCTCTGCCCTGTGTGCATGACATGTGTCTCTGCCCTGTGTATCACAAGTGGGTCTTCCCTGTGTATGACATGTGGGTGTGCCCTGTGTATGACATGGTGTGCCCTGTGTATGACATGTGTCTCTGCCATGTGTGTATGACATGTCTCTGCCATGTGTGTATGACATGTGTCTCTGCCCAGTGTGTATGACATGTGGGTTTGATCTGCGTGTATGACATGTGGGTTTGCCATGTGTGTAATGCCATCTGGCAACTGTTGGCTGCCACTGTACCACCAATCTGGCAACTCTTGGCTGCCACTGTACCACTAGTCTGGCAACTCTTGGCTGCCACTGTACCACCAATCTGGCAACTCTTGGCTGCCACTGTAGCACCAGTCTGGCAACTCTTGGCTGCCACTGTACCACCAATCTGGCAACTCTTGGCTGCCACTGTACCACCAATCTGGCAACTCTTGGCTGCCACTGTACCACCAGTGTGGCAACTCTTGGCTGCCACTGTACCACCAATCTGGCAACTCTTGGCTGCCACTGTACCACCAGCCTGGCAACTCTTGGCTGCCACTGTACCACCAGCCTGGCAACTCTTGGCTGCCACTGTACCACCAGTCTGGCAACTCTTGGCTGCCACTGTACCACCAGTCTGGCAACTCTTGGCTGCCACTGTACCACCAGTCTGGCAACTCTTGGCTGCCACTGTATCACCAGTCTGGCAATTCTTGGCCGCCACTGTACCACCAATCTGGCAACTCTTGGCTGCCACTGTACCACCAATCTGGCAACTCTTGGCCGCCACTGTACCACCAGTCTGGCAACTCTTGGCTGCCACTGTACCACCAATCTGGCAACTCTTGGCTGTCACTGTACCACCAATCTGGCAACTCTTGGCTGCCACTGTACCACAAGCCTGGCAACTCTTGGCTGCCACTGTACCACCAGTCTGGCAACTCTTGGCTGCCACTGTACCACCAATCTGGCAACTCTTGGCTGCCACTGTACCACCAGTCTGGCAACTCTTGACTGCCACCTATCTGGCAACTCTTGGCTGCCACTGTACCACAAATCTGGCAACTCTTGGCTGGCGACTGCAGAAGGGAACACAGCACAAGTGCCAGTCTCCCTGTGAAATGATGGTGATGTATGATGAAGTATTTCACATTAGACATGATTGCACACAGGGCTGCTCACACTAGCCATGTCCGCCCTGGCGGAAACATTTGGCCACTAAAAGAGTTCACATTACCTCCAGCGTCAGATCTCTCTGTTGTGAATTCCTTAGTTTTTCCATCTCTCGTCGGAATCGACTTTCCTTGACAGGGAAACCATCGAGTTCACTTATTACAGATCCTAGCTCTGCGCCAACATCATCACAGAACACCCACCCAAACAGATCCAGTGACAGGCGCCATCTTCCCAGCAACGTGTCGTGGGAAACAATCTGTGACATGGCTCCCTAGTGTCTGAAACAGAAGACAGTAACACATTCAATTCAGATCCCCTGACACTAGCCAGGTCAGTCCACTCTCATACACCTGCCATATGGGTTATCTCTCGCAACCTGGCCGCTGGCTCTGTCCATGCATGTATGGCATGTGTGTCTGCCCTGTGTGTATGGCATGTGTGTCTGCCCTGTGTGTATGGCATGTGTGTCTGCCCTGTGTGTATGGCATGTGTGTCTGCCCTGTGTGTATGGCATGTGTGTCTGCCCTGTGTGTATGGCATGTGTGTCTGCCCTGTGTGTATGGCATGTGTGTCTGCCCTGTGTGTCTGCCCTGTGTGTATGACCTGTGTGTCTGCCCTGTGTGTATGACATGTGTGTCTGCCCTGTGTGTATGACATGTGTGTCTGCCCTGTGTGTATGACATGTGTGTCTGCCCTGTGTGTATGAAATGTGTGTCTGCCCTGTGTGTATGACATGAGGGTCTGCCCTGTGTGTATGACATGAGGGTCTGTCCTGTGTGTATGACATGTGTCTCTGCCCTGTGTGTATGACATGTGTCCCTGCCCTGTGTATGACATGTGGGTCTGCCCTGTGTATGACATGTGTCTCTGCCCTGTGTGTATGACAAGTGGGTTTGCCCTGTGTGTATGACATGTGTCTCTGCCCTGTGTATGACATGTGTCTCTGCCCTGTGTGTATGACATGTGGGTGTGCCCAGTGTATGACATGTGTATCTGCCCATTGTATGACATGTGTGTCTGCCCAGTGTATGACATGTGTGTCTGCCCAGTGTATGACATGTGTACCTGCCCAGTGTATGACATGTGTCTCTGCCCTGTGTGTATGACATGTGGGTGTGCCCAGTGTATGACATGTGGGTGTGCCCAGTGTATGACATGTGGGTTTGCCCTGTGTATGACATGTGGGTCGTAGTATTTCCTGGGGTGAGGGAAGCATACTATTACATCTTAATAACGGGATAGATGCACTCTTGGAATACAATAAATCTCAGTCTACAGACCCCACCAGCCCTTGGATTCCTGTCTCTCTCACTATCAACCGCTGGACAATACCTTTTTCACCTCTCATCCAGAACAGATGACACGACTCTGGTGTCTACACATAATGACTAGATGATATAATGTACAAGAGGATTATCAACAAGGGGAATGTTCATGAGAGAATCCTGGCCGCCGCCAGGTGATAGAAGAAAAGGCTGTCTGGATTAGCCTCAGGCCGTCTTACTCATCACTGTACACTGGTTACGATACCACAAGGTTAAAGAGGTCACTCATCTGCACACGTAGCGTGGAATATCTCTGCCGAGAGGTGGACTGAGCTGAAATGACTAGCACGTCAATGTGGTGACTCCAAGTTGCGGTGGTACGTGATGACTCCAGACTAACATCCCTGTAGACGTTCTGCAGGCCTGTCCTTCAAGCTTCACTGGTAAGGCCTGTGCTAGACAACGGTCCTAAGAAGCCACCATAACATTTAACCCACATTTAACAATGTCAAAGTTCTGGGAACAGATGGTGGTCTCTAATGGGATCAGGATGGGTATAACTGGGCCTATAAGCACAGAAAGTTGGCACAGTTCAAGTTGACTCTGTCACTCAAAGTCAGTACTGGTAGCGCATGACCCGGTAATGAAGGTCACCAATGTTCCTAGTACGAACGGGTAAACTCTTCCCGGAACAGCAGGCCATCCTGAAATAAAGGGTACGGTAGTTCCTCTCTACCCGTTTGGCTAGTGGGTCACAATGTCAACAATTATCACAGACAAGAGGACACGATACTTGCCCGTGAGTAGCCATCATAAAACTTGTTGGACTGACTGAAGATCATTTAGCGGTTGAGACGGGACTGGACTGTGGTGTAATGACTTCCCGGCACGTGGTGTAGTGTAGAAGCAGCACTTTCCGGCACATAGGTAAGCCAGCCATTTAGCAGCCTTCACCAAGTCATCTTCCTCTGGTCCCCTCACGTAAGTCTCTCAGAAAGTAGAACCTGCCAAAGACAACACCATGTGTGAATATCGTGACACAGACTTACCCACACGTTACCTATGTGTACTCAGCATTGGCCGGTGTCGCCATGACCCGGCCGGCAGCCTCACAGACCAGGATCCACTGCCAAAACTGAACTGGGTCTGGGTCCTAACAAGTGCTGGCTGAACCGTCCTCCGTCTCGAATCCGGCCAAGGTAGGGCTGTGTATCTGGTCATGGTGTCGGCGAAATCCTTCTGTCCAAAAAAAAGACTTCTAAGGACACAATATACCAGGTTAGTAGGTTAAAGGTACCTAGAGACAGAATGGCTCTGAAGGAGAGCCGGTGACCACCGAATTCCCCTCCCTCGGAGGTAGCCCCCTCTCCCTGGTTCGATTTTAGGATTACCTACTATACACCAGGTCTCCTGGAGCTCTAGCTCTAATCCAGGAATTTAATAGATGATACAGGGAAATCCCCCTGTAGCGGAAGTCCACATCCCGTTCCCTCCTCCCCTAGTTAGGGTCAGAGCATTTGGAACGGTGTTCAGCTGGTTGTGACCAGCTCTGTCGCATTCCCCAGTTTCTCCAGTGTCAACCTCTCGGGAACCAACTGTATATCAAGATGGTGTTCCGTCACGGCAACCAATAACCTAAATAGTAAGAGGCAAGCTCAGCAAAGCCAGTGGTCGCCACACCAAAGAATTCGAACTTAGACACCCGCAATGTCCTTCGAATAACCTTCGACACGTCCGGCGACCTTCGCATGTGTTTCGTCTAGTTGGGCCGAGTTCCCTGATACCTCACTCGACCTATGTTCTACAACGCCTTCGCCAACTTCCGTTTGTGTCGACTACGTTAGAGTTCTAAGGCCGCCCAGGAGTGAACTCGGACTACTAACACTATTGGGCCTGTCCTAAATGTCTATAACTACTTGTAGCGGCAATAACACGCATTCACGGACTTGTACAATTGTAACGCAAAAACAGGCCTACAATCCATCGTGTTCAACTAGCCTGCAGTGTTAAGTTAAAACACAAGCCCACAGGTTCACCCCTGACTGACCTTTGTGCGCCGGGCGGGACATGTGGTCGAACAGCTTCGGTTCCACGCGGTAACGACACACCTTATTTATCTAAATATGTTTCACGTACCTTACGACAAACTGTGTATTCAGAATTGAGGAGCTCCCATCCCAACACTGGACGTTCTGTCAGTTTTCTTTGATAAACAGCAAGACACTGGCTTCCTCTTTCCCATTTACGAATTCACACAGTCGTCCAAACACACCGTCTTGCTAGCAATGCCGGATCTCAACTGAGCCGGTCTTTGTTCTGAGAAGGTTATTGCGCATGCGTTAGCGGACCCGGTTGGGTTGAGCATCACTCACCAGAATAGTCTAGAAGTCAAGGGCCACCAATCGCCCTTGCGTGGGGTACATTAATACCTCGGTTGTATCCCTTCGACTAGATCGGCTGTTCTACTCTTACTGAAAAGGGGAATGGGACTTTTGGGAGTTTTGCTAGGTGAATTCTCAGCAGTTCCATGACATAGGCCCCCTCTTAAGAGAGTTGACCGCGTCGACTGTCTCCTGCTGGATGTTCAATCCTAGTAAACTCGTCCTCTGCCTCTGGGACTGGATGCCTAGACAGAAAGTCAACCCCAACATTTTCCTTACCGGGAATGTATTCCACCGTAAAGGTGTAGGGCTGAAGCAACAACGACCAACGCATCAAGCGCGCGTTGAGCTTATGGGAGGTGGCCAAGCCCATCTTTGGTTGATGGTCTGCCGGTGTCCTCAAAGGTACAACCTCCCCATCAATTTGGGCAGTACTTGGACAGCCCGTCTCATATCAGTGATCGACAACCGCGCTTGCCCGTCGAGTCCTTACGTTCGGCCGGACGACCATCCGACTCACGTATGCAACGGGGTGCCATACCGATGGATCTTCCCTTCTCGGCGGTACCAGTGTCGTCACTACCGCTATGTCTCCCTACAAACATGTCTCGGGATTTGCGGTATCGTCCTCGGTGGACGATATAGTCTTCCCAGAACCCTCTGGACTCGGGTTTCCCTGGCCATCTCTTTCGATAGCGGGGCCAGTCAGTCGATCGTCGGTCGGAGTCCAGGGTATCTCGCGCCAAATCCAACGTTACCCACCCCTTCCGAACGGGGTTACTAGTGACTGACCTCGCCGACAGGTGCAGAGATTTGTCACCGGACCTCTCCTCGGTTTTCCGCAGGAGATTTGTATGGAAAATTCTCAAAATTCCCCCGATCTGGATCTCGTAGTTGGTCTTGGACACTACCCTGACCACGGGATACGGTCCTTGCCATCCTACCTCGAGCATATTGGTCCTGCTTGGACCCCACAATAATACTCTATCTCCCACCTTAAGACCTAATCTAGTCTTAGTCCGATTTGTGGGTGTAGCCTTCTGGCACTCTGGGCATGACTTTACTAACCGGCGTACATCGCCAGTCATTCATGGCCAGTAATAATGACCGGAAATTCGCTGCAGCATCGCTCTGACACCCATATGTCCATTCCCGGATAGGGTACTACCCGATATGGTGTGTCCCCTCTGAAGAATTGGGAGACGATAGTCCTGCGGGACCACCAACTGCCCGTGCAGTTCATCTCCCCTTCCGGCTCTCCGGTAGAGCAGCCAATTCTTCAGATAGTACTGGTCCCGTTGCGGTGGGTCAGCACTTTTCTGCAGCTTCTTGTAGCACGGACGTAGTGTCGCGTCTTCGCTCTGCGCCGTACGCAAACCCCCTAGCTGGGTTTTCGAGCTGGTTGTGTTTGCCTCGTCTTTCCCCGTGTGGGCGCAGGTATGTATGTCGCCTAAGTGGATTGGCTTCTTCGGCAACCCTAGAAATACATATTTACTCCCCAGAATCACGGGATATAGGGGATCGAGTAATACCGCGGCTGGGATGATGCCCGTGACGTATCTCGACCTAATCTCTACGTTAGCGATTGGTAACGTCATGGCTACCGCACTCTTCATAGCCGGCTGTATCTCGATGCTTTCCCATTGAGTTGGTCTGGCCTCACTAGACTGGCGGCTTCCCCGTCCAGGCCAGTGTCATAGAGACACTCAACCTGCTGGCCGTTGACTTCGATCAGTTCGACCACAGGTGGCCTCTCTTGATCCAGAGTCTCTTCGCCGACCTCGACCTTTTCGGTGGCAACAGCCTTTGGAGCCACTAGGCAGGCCGTGAAGTGTGAGCTCTTAACCTTCGATCTGCAGTCCCTAGTATTGTGCGAGGGTGACTGGCAAATCGAACACCACGTCTTACTCCATTTCCGTTTCGGTGGAGAGTTATGTGGGCTCTTGCTCCCTTCCTTCGACTTCTCTGGACTCTGGTCAGAGGATTTCTCATAAGGTTCTACCTTCTTGGCATGAGAGTTCTTCAGTTTCTTTTTGTCATTCTTGTCCTGACTTTTACCCATGGAGGGATGGGTTTCCCCACCTTCACCATGCACCTCGACGAATCGTTCTGCCATTTTCGCTACTACATCTAATCTTTCCGCCCCTTGTTCTCCAAAGAACTCTTTGAGCGGTTTCGACATATGCTTCCGCATCTCGTCGACGATCATCAGTTCTTCGAGACTGTCGTAATCGTGTGCGAACTGAGCTAAGTCCATCCATTTATGGAGGTAGGATCTAAGACGTTCGCCGTACACAGCAAATAACTCACTCGGCTCTCGTTTCGCTTCTCGAAACTTCTTGTGGTAAGTATGCGACGTCATCTCGAACCGTTTCAGCAGCGCGGCCTTCAGTTCGGCATAATTATTCTCGTGACCCGCCGGTAAACGCGAGTAGACCTCGTAAGCGGTTCCGCGCAACCCCTGGGACAGTTTCAGACACCACTTGTCTCGATCGAGACCCATGGCGACAGACATAGCCTCGAACTTTTGTAAGAACTGGTCGATCTTTTCCTTATCTTCCTCAAAAATCGGTAGAGGAAACTTAATGGCATGATAACCATGTCGACCTAAGGTAGGTGAACCAGGGAGTGAAGACCCTCCTACGGCTCCCTCGGTCTCTCTACTTGATTGTGCCCTGAGCTCGAGTTCCCGCATGCGGTACTCATGCTCTCGCTTCTGAGCCTCTTGTTCGGCTTCGAACTTTTTAGCGGCTTGTTCGACTTCGAACTTCTTCAACTCAAACGCCATCCTTCGATCCTCCGCTTCTTGCTGTTTTCTCTCTCTCTCTTCCTGACGGAAGTCTCTCTCAATCCCTTGGATATACTCTGATAGTGCAGTGCCGGTGAATCCCATTCCTTCGCCTCTTGCCCGCACTTCATCCATATTTAATTTTGTGGATGCCATACTTAGAGAGTATATGTTAGTAATGTGAGTGCTAGGTAAATAAAGCAATATATAGATGTGCAATACACCAATCTAATCTATATATGACGTCCCAACACACCACAAGTCAATCTGTCTTTGTCAAGAGAAGAAACAGGACCAAAGACCTATGTAGCCCTGAATAGAGACACTAGGAATGAAAGGTCCTAACCATAATCACCAGAGCTGTCTCATCAATATCCCGGACGGGCCCCCAAATAATGTCGTAGTATTTCCTGGGGTGAGGGAAGCATACTATTACATCTTAATAACGGGATAGATGCACTCTTGGAATACAATAAATCTCAGTCTACAGACCCCACCAGCCCTTGGATTCCTGTCTCTCTCACTATCAACCGCTGGACAATACCTTTTTCACCTCTCATCCAGAACAGATGACACGACTCTGGTGTCTACACATAATGACTAGATGATATAATGTACAAGAGGATTATCAACAAGGGGAATGTTCATGAGAGAATCCTGGCCGCCGCCAGGTGATAGAAGAAAAGGCTGTCTGGATTAGCCTCAGGCCGTCTTACTCATCACTGTACACTGGTTACGATACCACAAGGTTAAAGAGGTCACTCATCTGCACACGTAGCGTGGAATATCTCTGCCGAGAGGTGGACTCAGCTGAAATGACTAGCACGTCAATGTGGTGACTCCAAGTTGCGGTGGTACGTGATGACTCCAGACTAACATCCCTGTAGACGTGCTGCAGGCCTGTCCTTCAAGCTTCACTGGTAAGGCCTGTGCTAGACAACGGTCCTAAGAAGCCACCATAACATTTAACCCACATTTAACAATGTCAAAGTTCTGGGAACAGATGGTGGTCTCTAATGGGATCAGGATGGGTATAACTGGGCCTATAAGCACAGAAAGTTGGCACAGTTCAAGTTGACTCTGTCACTCAAAGTCAGTACTGGTAGCGCGTGACCCGGTAATGAAGGTCACCAATGTTCCTAGTACGAACGGGTAAACTCTTCCCGGAACAGCAGGCCATCCTGAAATAAAGGGTACGGTAGTTCCTCTCTACCCGTTTGGCTAGTGGGTCACAATGTCAACAATTATCACAGACAAGAGGACACGATACTTGCCCGTGAGTAGCCATCATAAAACTTGTTGGACTGACTGAAGATCATTTAGCGGTTGAGACGGGACTGGACTGTGGTGTAATGACTTCCCGGCACGTGGTGTAGTGTAGAAGCAGCACTTTCCGGCACATAGGTAAGCCAGCCATTTAGCAGCCTTCACCAAGTCATCTTCCTCTGGTCCCCTCACGTAAGTCTCTCAGAAAGTAGAACCTGCCAAAGACAACACCATGTGTGAATATCGTGACACAGACTTACCCCCAGCGGTACACGTTACCTATGTGTACTCAGCATTGGCCGGTGTCGCCATGACCTGGCCGGCAGCCTCACAGACCAGGATCCACTGCCAAAACTGAACTGGGTCTGGGTCCTAACAAGTGCTGGCTGAACCGTCCTCCGTCTCGAATCCGGCCAAGGTAGGGCTGTGTATCTGGTCATGGTGTCGGCGAAATCCTTCTGTCCAAAAAAAAGACTTCTAAGGACACAATATACCAGGTTAGTAGGTTAAAGGTACCTAGAGACAGAATGGCTCTGAAGGAGAGCCGGTGACCACCGAATTCCCCTCCCTCGGAGGTAACCCCCTCTCCCTGGTTCGATTTTAGGATTACCTACTATACACCAGGTCTCCTGGAGCTCTAGCTCTGATCCAGGAATTTAATAGATGATACAGGGAAATCCGCCTGTAGCGGAAGTCCACATCCCGTTCCCTCCTCCCCTAGTTAGGGTCAGAGCATTTGGAACGGTGTTCAGCTGGTTGTGACCAGCTCTGTCGCATTCCCCAGTTTCTCCAGTGTCAACCTCTCGGGAACCAACTGTATATCAAGATGGTGTTCCGTCACGGCAACCAATAACCTAAATAGTAAGAGGCAAGCTCAGCAAAGCCAGTGGTCGCCACACCAAAGAATTCGAACTTAGACACCCGCAATGTCCTTCGAATAACCTTCGACACGTCCGGCGACCTTCGCATGTGTTTCGTCTAGTTGGGCCGAGTTCCCTGATACCTCACTCGACCTATGTTCTACAACGCCTTCGCCAACTTCCGTTTGTGTCGACTACGTTAGAGTTCTAAGGCCGCCCAGGAGTGAACTCGGACTACTAACACTATTGGGCCTGTCCTAAATGTCTATAACTACTTGTAGCGGCAATAACACGCATTCACGGACTTGTACAATTGTAACGCAAAAACAGGCCTACAATCCATCGTGTTCAACTAGCCTGCAGTGTTAAGTTAAAACACAAGCCCACAGGTTCACCCCTGACTGACCTTTGTGCGCCAGGCGGGACATGTGGTCGAACAGCTTCGGTTCCACGCGGTAACGACACACCTTATTTATCTAAATATGTTTCACGTACCTTACGACAAACTGTGTATTCAGAATTGAGGAGCTCCCGTCCCAACACTGGACGTTCTGTCAGTTTTCTTTGATAAACAGCAAGACACTGGCTTCCTCTTTCCCATTTACGAATTCACACAGTCGTCCAAACACACCGTCTTGCTAGCAATGCCGGATCTCAACTGAGCCGGTCTTTGTTCTGAGAAGGTTATTGCGCATGCGTTAGCGGACCCGGTTGGGTTGAGCATCACTCACCAGAATAGTCTAGAAGTCAAGGGCCACCAATCGCCCTTGCGTGGGGTACATTAATACCTCGGTTGTATCCCTTCGACTAGATCGGCTGTTCTACTCTTACTGAAAAGGGGAATGGGACTTTTGGGAGTTTTGCTAGGTGAATTCTCAGAAGTTCCATGACACCTGTGTATGAAATGTGTATCTGCCCTGTGTATGACATGTGGGTCTACCCTGTGTATGAAATGTGTATCTGCCCTGTGTGTATGACATGTGTATCTGCCCTGTGTGTATGACATGTGTCTCTGCCCTGTGTGTATGACATGTGTCTCTGCCCTGTGTGTATGACATGTGTCTCTGCCCTATGTGTATGACATGTGTCTCTGCCCTGTGTGTATGACATGTGTCTCTGCCCTGTGTGTATAACATGTGTCTCTGCCCTATGTGTATGACATGTGTGTTTGCCCTATGTGTATGACTTGTGTCTCTGCCCTGTGTATGACATGTGGGTTTGCCCTGTGTATGACATGAGGGTTTGCCCTGTGTGTATGACATGTGGGTTTGCCCTGTGTGTATGCCCTGTGTATATGACATGTGGGCCTGCCCTGTGTATATGACATGTGTCTCTGCCCTGTGTATATGACATGTGTCTCTGCCCTGTGTATGACATGTGCGTTTGCCCTGTGTATGACATATGTCTCTGCCCTGTGTGCATGACATGTGTCTCTGCCCTGTGTGTATGACATATGTCTCTGCCCTGTGTATCACAAGTGGGTCTTCCCTGTGTATGACATGTGGGTGTGCCCTGTGTATGACATGGTGTGCCCTGTGTATGACATGTGTCTCTGCCCTGTGTATGACATGTGTCTCTGCCATGTGTGTATGACATGTGTCTCTGTCATGTGTGGATGACATGTGTCTCTGCCCAGTGTGTATGACATGTGTCTCTGCCCAGTGTGTATGACATGTGGGTTTGACCTGCGTGTATGACATGTGGGTTTGCCATGTGTGTAATGCCATCTGGCAACTCTTGGCTGCCACTGTACCACCAATCTGGCAACTCTTGGCTGCCACTGTACCACCAGTCTGGCAACTCTTGGCTGCCACTGTACCACCAATCTGGCAACTCTTGGCTGCCACTGTACCACCAGTCTGGCAACTCTTGGCTGCCACTGTACCACCAGTCTGGCAACTCTTGGCTGCCACTGTACCACCAATCTGGCAACTCTTGGCTGCCACTGTACCACCAGTCTGGCAATTCTTGGCCGCCACTGTACCACCAATCTGGCAACTCTTGGCTGCCACTGTACCACCAATCTGGCAACTCTTGGCCACCACTGTACCACCAGTCTGGCAACTCTTGGCTGCCACTGTACCACCAATCTGGCAAATCTTGGCTGCCACTGTACCACAAGCCTGGCAACTCTTGGCTGCCACTGTACCACCAGTCTGGCAACTCTTGGCTGCCACTGTACCACCAATCTGGCAACTCTTGGCTGCCACTGTACCACCAGTCTGGCAACTCTTGACTGCCACCTATCTGGCAACTCTTGGCTGCCACTGTACCACCAATCTGGCAACTCTTGGCTGGCGACTGCAGAAGGGAACACAGCACAAGTGCCAGTCTCCCTGTGAAATGATGGTGATGTATGATGAAGTATTTCACATTAGACATGATTGCACACAGGGCTGCTCACACTAGCCATGTCCGCCCTGGCGGAAACATTTGGCCACTAAAAGAGTTCACATTACCTCCAGCGTCAGATCTCTGTTGTGAATTCCTTAGTTTTTCCATCTCTCGTCGGAATAGACTTTCCTTGACAGGGAAACCATCGAGTTCACTTATTACAGATCCTAGCTCTGCGCCAACATCATCACAGAACACCCACCCAAACAGATCCAGTGACAGGCGCCATCTTCCCAGCAACGTGTCGTGGGAAACAATCTGTGACATGGCTCCCTGGTGTCTGAAACAGAAGACAGTCACACATTCAATTCAGATCCCCTGACACTAGCCAGGTCAGTCCACTCTCATACACCTGCCATATGGGTTATCTCTCGCAACCTGGCCGCTGGCTCTGTCCATGCATGTATGACATGTGTGTCTGCCCTGTGTGTATGACATGTGTGTCTGCCCCGTGTGTATGACATGTGTGTCTGCGCCGTGTGTATGACATGTGTGTCTGCCCCGTGTGTATGGCATGTGTGTCTGCCCTGTGTGTATGGCATGTGTGTCTGCCCTGTGTGTATGGCCTGTGTGTCTGCCCTGTATGTATGGCCTGTGTGTCTGCCCTGTGTATGACCTGTGTGTCTGCCCTGTGTGTATGACATGTGTGTCTGCCCTGTGTGTATGACATGTGTGTCTGCCCTGTGTGTATGGCATGTGTGTCTGCCCTGTGTGTATGGCATGTGTGTCTGCCCTGTGTGTATGACATGTGTGTCTGCCCTGTGTGTATGACATGAGGGTCTGTCCTGTGTGTATGACATGTGTCCCTGCCCTGTGTATGACATGTGGGTCTGCCCTGTGTATGACATGTGGGTCTGCCCTGTGTATGACATGTGTCTCTGCCCTGTGTATGACATGTGTCTCTGTCCTGTTAATGACATGTGGGTTTGCCCTGTGTGTATGACATGTGTCTCTGCCCTGTGTATGACATGTGTCTCTGCCCTGTGTGTATGACATGTGGGTTTGCCCTGTGTATGACATGTGGGTCTACCCTGTGTATGAAATGTGTATCTGCCCTGTGTGTATGACATGTGTCTCTGCCCTGTGTGTATGACATGTGTCTCTGCCCTGTGTGTATGACATGTGTCTCTGCCCTGTGTGTATGACATGTGTCTCTGCCTTGTGTGTATAACATGTGTCTCTGCCCTATGTGTATGACATGTGGGTTTGCCCTATGTGTATGACATGTGGGTTTGCCCTATGTGTATGACATGTGTCTCTGCCCTGTGTATGACATGTGGGTTTGCCCTGTGTATGACATGAGGGTTTGCCCTGTGTGTATGACATGTGGGTTTGCCCTGTGTGTATGACATGTTCTCTGCCCTGTGTATGACATGTGGGTATCACATGTGGGTATGCCCTGTGTATATGACATGTGGGCCTGCCCTGTGTATATGACATGTGTCTCTGCCCTGTGTATGACATGTGCATTTGCCCTGTGTATGACATATGTCTCTGCCCTGTGTGTATAACATGTCTCTGCCCTGTGTGTATGACATATGTCTCTGCCCTGTGTATCACAAGTGGGTCTTCCCTGTGTATGACATTGTGTGCCCTGTGTATGACATTGTGTGCCCTGTGTATGACATGTGTCTCTGCCATGTGTGTATGACATGTGTCTTGTAACAGTGTGTACAGAGATTAACAAGCCAGAGGTTAAGTTAAAATAGTTTATTGCTTCATGATGACAACTTGCTTCTTTACATCTCAAGGGTGTGATGTTAACTGCCCTTGCCAACCCAATACGTCACGATTGAGCATCTCCCCCAGCTTTCAGTCTCAATGCTCAATCGTGCTGTATCTGTTTCCCACTAGATCCTAATAATACCCCAGTACTCCATTACTGTTACAGTCTCTGCCATGTGTGTATGACATGTGTCTCTGCCCAGTGTGTATGACATGTGTCTCTGCCCTGTGTATGACATGTGGGTTTGACCTGCGTGTATGACATGTGGGTTTGCCATGTGTGTAATGCCATCTGGCAACTCTTGGCTGCCACTGTACCACCAATCTGGCAACTCTTGGCTGCCACTGTACCACCAGTCTGGCAACTCTTGGCTGCCACTGTACCACCAATCTGGCAACTCTTGGCTGCCACTGTACCACCAGTCTGGCAACTCTTGGCTGCCACTGTACCACCAGTCTGGCAACTCTTGGCTGCCACTGTACCACCAATCTGGCAACTCTTGGCTGCCACTGTACCACCAGTCTGGCAACTCTTGGCTGCCACTGTACCACCAGTCTGGCAACTCTTGGCTGCCACTGTACCACCAGTCTGGCAACTCTTGGCTGCCACTGTATCACCAGTCTGGCAATTCTTGGCCGCCACTGTACCACCAATCTGGCAACTCTTGGCTGCCACTGTACCACCAATCTGGCAACTCTTGGCCGCCACTGTACCACCAGTCTGGCAACTCTTGGCTGCCACTGTACCACCAATCTGGCAACTCTTGGCTGTCACTGTACCACCAATCTGGCAACTCTTGGCTGCCACTGTACCACAAGCCTGGCAACTCTTGGCTGCCACTGTACCACCAGTCTGGCAACTCTTGGCTGCCACTGTACCACCAATCTGGCAACTCTTGGCTGCCACTGTACCACCAGTCTGGCAACTCTTGACTGCCACCTATCTGGCAACTCTTGGCTGCCACTGTACCACCAATCTGGCAACTCTTGGCTGGCGACTGCAGAAGGGAACAGAGCACAAGTGCCAGTCTCCCTGTGAAATGATGGTGATGTATGATGAAGTATTTCACATTAGACATGATTGCACACAGGGCTGCTCACACTAGCCATGTCCGCCCTGGCGGAAACATTTGGCCACTAAAAGAGTTCACATTACCTCCAGCGTCAGATCTCTCTGTTGTGAATTCCTTAGTTTTTCCATCTCTCGTCGGAATCGACTTTCCTTGACAGGGAAACCATCGAGTTCACTTATTACAGATCCTAGCTCTGCGCCAACATCATCACAGAACACCCACCCAAACAGATCCAGTGACAGGCGCCATCTTCCCAGCAACGTGTCGTGGGAAACAATCTGTGACATGGCTCCCTGGTGTCTGAAACAGAAGACAGTCACACATTCAATTCAGATCCCCTGACACTAGCCAGGTCAGTCCACTCTCATACACCTGCCATATGGGTTATCTCTCGCAACCTGGCCGCTGGCTCTGTCCATGCATGTATGACATGTGTGTCTGCCCTGTGTGTATGACATGTGTGTCTGCCCTGTGTGTATGACATGTGTGTCTGCCCTGTGTGTATGACATGTGTGTCTGCCCTGTGTGTATGGCATGTGTGTCTGCCCTGTGTGTATGGCATGTGTGTCTGCCCTGTGTGTATGGCATGTGTGTCTGCCCTGTGTGTATGGCATGTGTGTCTGCCCTGTGTGTATGGCATGTGTGTCTGCCCTGTGTGTATGGCATGTGTGTCTGCCCTGTGTGTATGACATGTGTGTCTGCCCTGTGTGTATGACATGTGTGTCTGCCCTGTGTGTATGACATGTGTGTCTGCCCTGTGTGTATGACATGTGTGTCTGCCCTGTGTGTATGACATGTGTGTCTGCCCTGTGTGTATGGCATGTGTGTCTGCCCTGTGTGTATGACATGTGTGTCTTCCCTGTGTGTATGACATGAGGGTCTGTCCTGTGTGTATGACATGTGTCTTTGCCCTGTGTATGACATGTGTCCCTGCCCTGTGTATGACATGTGTCTCTGCCCTGTGTATGACATGTGTCTCTGTCCTGTTAATGACATGTGAGTTTGCCCTGTGCGTATGACATGTGTCTCTACCCTGTGTGTATGACATGTGTCTCTAAACTGTGTGTATGACATGTGTCTCTGCCCTGTGTATGACATGTGTCTCTGCCCTCTGTGTATGACAAGTGGGTTTGCCCTGTGTGTATGACATGTGTCTCTGACCTGTGTGTATGACATGTGTCTCTGCCCTGTGTGTATGACATGTGGGTGTGCCCATTGTATGACATGTGGGTGTGCCCAGTGTATGACATGTGTATCTGCCCAGTGTATGACATGTGTCTCTGCCCTGTGTGTATGACATGTGTGTCTGCCCAGTGTATGACATGTGTCTCTGCCCTGTGTGTATGACATGTGTCTCTGCCCTGTGTGTATGACATGTGTCTCTGCCCTGTGTGTATAACATGTGGGTTTGCCCTGTGTGTATAACATGTGTCTCTGCCCTATGTGTATGACATGTGGGTTTGCCCTATGTGTATGACATGTGGGTTTGCCCTATGTGTATGACATGTATCTCTGCCCTGTGTATGACATGAGGGTTTGCCCTGTGTGTATGACATGTGGGTTTGCCCTGTGTGTATGACATGTTCTCTGCCCTGTGTATAAAATGTGGGTATGACATGTGGGTATGCCCTGTGTATATGACATGTGGGCCTGCCCTGTGTATATGACATGTGTCTCTGTCCTGTGTATGACATGTGCGTTTGCCCTGTGTATGACATATGTCTCTGCCCTGTGTGTATGACATGTGTCTCTGCCCTGTGTGTATGACATATGTCTCTACCCTGTGTATCACAAGTGGGTCTTCCCTGTGTATGACATGTGGGTGTGCCATGTGTATGACATGGTGTGCCCTGTGTATGACATGGTGTGCCCTGTGTATGACATGTTTCTCTGCCATGTGTGTATGACATGTGTCTCTGCCATGTGTGTATGACATGTGTCTCTGCCCAGTGTGTATGACATGTGTCTCTGCCCAGTGTGTATGACATGTGGGTTTGACCTGCGTGTATGACATGTCGGTTTGCCATGTGTGTAATGCCATCTGGCAACTCTTGGCTGCCACTGTACCACCAATCTGGCAACTCTTGGCTGCCACTGTACCACCAGTCTGGCAACTCTTGGCTGCCACTGTACCACCAATCTGGCAACTCTTGGCTGCCACTGTACCACCAGTCTGGCAACTCTTGGCTGCCACTGTACCACCAATCTGGCAACTCTTGGCTACCACTGTACCACCAATCTGGCAACTCTTGGCTGCCACTGTACCACCAGTGTGGCAACTCTTGGCTGCCACTGTACCACCAATCTGGCAACTCTTGGCTGCCACTGTACCACCAGCCTGGCAACTCTTGGCTGCCACTGTACCACCAGCCTGGCAACTCTTGGCTGCCACTGTACCACCAGTCTGGCAACTCTTGGCTGCCACTGTACCACCAGTCTGGCAACTCTTGGCTGCCACTGTACCACCAGTCTGGCAACTCTTGGCTGCCACTGTATCACCAGTCTGGCAATTCTTGGCCGCCACTGTACCACCAATCTGGCAACTCTTGGCTGCCACTGTACCACCAATCTGGCAACTCTTGGCCGCCACTGTACCACCAGTCTGGCAACTCTTGGCTGCCACTGTACCACCAATCTGGCAACTCTTGGCTGTCACTGTACCACCAATCTGGCAACTCTTGGCTGCCACTGTACCACAAGCCTGGCAACTCTTGGCTGCCACTGTACCACCAGTCTGGCAACTCTTGGCTGCCACTGTACCACCAATCTGGCAACTCTCTGCTGCCACTGTACCACCTGTCTGGCAAGTCTTGACTGCCACCTATCTGGCAACTCTTGGCTGCCACTGTACCACCAATCGGGCAACTCTTGGCTGGCGACTGCAGAAGGGAACAGAGCACAAGTGCCAGTCTCCCTGTGAAATGATGGTGATGTATGATGAAGTATTTCACATTAGACATGATTGCACACAGGGCTGCTCACACTAGCCATGTCCGCCCTGGCGGAAACATTTGGCCACTAAAAGAGTTCACATTACCTCCAGCGTCAGATCTCTCTGTTGTGAATTCCTTAGTTTTTCCATCTCTCGTCGGAATCGACTTTCCTTGACAGGGAAACCATCGAGTTCACTTATTACAGTTCCTAGCTCTGCGCCAACATCATCACAGAACACCCACCCAAACAGATCCAGTGACAGGCGCCATCTTCCCAGCAACGTGTCGTGGGAAACAATCTGTGACATGGCTCCCTTGTGTCTGAAACAGAAGACAGTCACACATTCAATTCAGATCCCCTGACACTAGCCAGGTCAGTCCACTCTCATACACCTGCCATATGGGTTATCTCTCGCAACCTGGCCGCTGGCTCTGTCCATGCATGTATGACATGTGTGTCTGCCCTGTGTGTATGACATGTGTGTCTGCCCTGTGTGTATGACATGTGTGTCTGCCCCGTGTGTATGACATGTGTGTCTGCCCCGTGTGTATGACATGTGTGTCTGCCCCGTGTGTATGGCATGTGTGTCTGCCCTGTGTGTATGGCATGTGTGTCTGCCCTGTGTGTATGGCATGTGTGTCTGCCCTGTGTGTATGGCCTGTGTGTCTGCCCTGTGTGTATGGCCTGTGTGTCTGCCCTGTGTATGACCTGTGTGTCTGCCCTGTGTGTCTGCCCTGAGTGTCCGCCCTGTGTGTATGACATGTGTGTCTGCCCTGTGTGTATGGCATGTGTGTCTGCCCTGTGTGTATGGCATGTGTGTCTGCCCTGTGTGTATGACATGTGTGTCTGCCCTGTGTGTATGTAATGAGGGTCTGTCCTGTGTGTATGACATGTGTCTCTGCCCTGTGTGTATGACATGTGTCCCTGCCCTGTGTATGACATGTGGGTCTGCCCTGTGTATGACATGTGGGTCTGCCCTGTGTATGAGATGTGTCTCTGCCCTGTGTATGACATGTGTCTCTGCCCTGTGTGTATGACATGTGTCCCTGCCCTGTGTATGACATGTGGGTCTGCCCTGTGTATGATATGTGGGTCTGCCCTGTGTATGACATGTGTCTCTGCCCTGTGTATGACATGTGTCTCTGTCCTGTTAATGACATGTGGGTTTGCCCTGTGTTTATGACATGTGTCTCTGCCCTGTGTATGACATGTGTCTCTGCCCTGTGTGTATGACATGTGGGTGTGCCCAGTGTATGACATGTGGGTGTGCCCAGTGTATGACATGTGTATCTGCCCAGTGTATGACATGTGTCTCTGCCCTGTGTGTATGACATGTGTGTCTGCCCAGTGTATGACATGTGTGTCTGCCCAGTGTATGACATGTGTATCTGCCCAGTGTATGACATGTGTCTCTGCCCTGTGTGTATGACATGTGTGTCTGCCCTGTGTGTATGACATGTGGGTGTGCCCAGTGTATGACATGTGGGTGTGCCCAGTGTATGACATGTGGGTTTGCCCTGTGTATGACATGTGGGTCTACCCTGTGTATGAAATGTGTATCTGCCCTGTGTGTATGACATGTGTCTCTGCCCTGTGTGTATGACATGTGTCTCTGCCCTGTGTGTATGACATGTGTCTCTGCCCTGTGTGTATGACATGTGTCTCTGCCCTGTGTGTATGACATGTGTCTCTGCCCTGTGTGTATGACATGTGGGTTTGCCCTGTGTGTATAACATGTGTCTCTGCCCTATGTGTATGACATGTGGGTTTGCCCTGTGTGTATGACATGTGTCTCTGCCCTGTGTATGACATGAGGGTTTGCCCTGTGTATGACATGAGGGTTTGCCCTGTGTGTATGACATGTGGGTTTGCCCTGTGTGTATGACATGTTCTCTGCCCTGTGTATGACATGTGGGTATCACATGTGGGTATGCCCTGTGTATATGACATGTGGGCCTGCCCTGTGTATATGACATGTGTCTCTGCCCTGTGTATGACATGTGCATTTGCCCTGTGTATGACATATGTCTCTGCCCTGTGTGTATGACATATGTCTCTGCCCTGTGTATCACAAGTGGGTCTTCCCTGTGTATGACATGTGGGTGTGCCCTGTGTATGACATTGTGTGCCCTGTGTATGACATGTGTCTCTGCCATGTGTGTATGACATATGTCTCTGCCCAGTGTGTATGACATGTGTCTCTGCCCAGCGTGTATGACATGTGGGTTTGCCATGTGTGTAATGCCATCTGGCAACTCTTGGCTGCCACTGTACCACCAATCTGGCAACTCTTGGCTGCCACTGTACCACCAGTCTGGCAACTCTTGGCTGCCACTGTACCACCAATCTGGCAACTCTTGGCTGCCACTGTACCACCAGTCTGGCAACTCTTGGCTGCCACTGTACCACCAGTCTGGCAACTCTTGGCTGCCACTGTACCACCAATCTGGCAACTCTTGGCTGCCACTGTACCACCAGTCTGGCAACTCTTGGCTGCCACTGTACCACCAGTCTGGCAACTCTTGGCTGCCACTGTACCACCAGTCTGGCAACTCTTGGCTGCCACTGTATCACCAGTCTGGCAATTCTTGGCCGCCACTGTACCACCAATCTGGCAACTCTTGGCTGCCACTGTACCACCAATCTGGCAACTCTTGGCCGCCACTGTACCACCAGTCTGGCAACTCTTGGCTGCCACTGTACCACCAATCTGGCAACTCTTGGCTGTCACTGTACCACCAATCTGGCAACTCTTGGCTGCCACTGTACCACAAGCCTGGCAACTCTTGGCTGCCACTGTACCACCAGTCTGGCAACTCTTGACTGCCACTGTACCACCAATCTGGCAACTCTTGGCTGCCACTGTACCACCAGTCTGGCAACTCTTGACTGCCACCTATCTGGCAACTCTTGGCTGCCACTGTACCACCAATCTGGCAACTCTTGGCTGGCGACTGCAGAAGGGAACAGAGCACAAGTGCCAGTCTCCCTGTGAAATGATGGTGATGTATGATGAAGTATTTCACATTAGACATGATTGCACACAGGGCTGCTCACACTAGCCATGTCCGCCCTGGCGGAAACATTTGGCCACTAAAAGAGTTCACATTACCTCCAGCGTCAGATCTCTCTGTTGTGAATTCCTTAGTTTTTCCATCTCTCGTCGGAATCGACTTTCCTTGACAGGGAAACCATCGAGTTCACTTATTACAGATCCTAGCTCTGCGCCAACATCATCACAGAACACCCACCCAAACAGATCCAGTGACAGGCGCCATCTTCCCAGCAACGTGTCGTGGGAAACAATCTGTGACATGGCTCCCTTGTGTCTGAAACAGAAGACAGTCACACATTCAATTCAGATCCCCTGACACTAGCCAGGTCAGTCCACTCTCATACACCTGCCATATGGGTTATCTCTCGCAACCTGGCCGCTGGCTCTGTCCATGCATGTATGACATGTGTGTCTGCCCTGTGTGTATGACATGTGTGTCTGCCCTGTGTGTATGACATGTGTGTCTGCCCTGTGTGTATGACATGTGTGTCTGCCCTGTGTGTATGACATGTGTGTCTGCCCTGTGTGTATGGCATGTGTGTCTGCCCTGTGTGTATGGCATGTGTGTCTGCCCTGTGTGTATGGCATGTGTGTCTGCCCTGTGTGTATGGCATGTGTGTCTGCCCTGTGTGTATGGCATGTGTGTCTGCCCTGTGTGTCTGCCCTGTGTGTATGACATGTGTGTCTGCCCTGTGTATGACATGTGTGTTTGCCCTGTGTGTATGACATGTGTGTCTGCCCTGTGTGTATGACATGTGTGTCTGCCCTGTGTGTATGACATGAGGGTCTGTCCTGTGTGTATGACATGTGTCTCTGCCCTGTGTGTATGACATGTGTCCCTGCCCTGTGTATGACATGTGGGTCTGCCCTGTGTATGACATGTGGGTCTGCCCTGTGTATGAGATGTGTCTCTGCCCTGTGTATGACATGTGTCTCTGCCCTGTGTGTATGACATGTGTCCCTGCCCTGTGTATGACATGTGGGTCTGCCCTGTGTATGATATGTGGGTCTGCCCTGTGTATGACATGTGTCTCTGCCCTGTGTATGACATGTGTCTCTGTCCTGTTAATGACATGTGGGTTTGCCCTGTGTTTATGACATGTGTCTCTGCCCTGTGTATGACATGTGTCTCTGCCCTGTGTGTATGACATGTGGGTGTGCCCAGTGTATGACATGTGGGTGTGCCCAGTGTATGACATGTGTATCTGCCCAGTGTATGACATGTGTCTCTGCCCTGTGTGTATGACATGTGTGTCTGCCCAGTGTATGACATGTGTGTCTGCCCAGTGTATGACATGTGTATCTGCCCAGTGTATGACATGTGTCTCTGCCCTGTGTGTATGACATGTGTGTCTGCCCTGTGTGTATGACATGTGGGTGTGCCCAGTGTATGACATGTGGGTGTGCCCAGTGTATGACATGTGGGTTTGCCCTGTGTATGACATGTGGGTCTACCCTGTGTATGAAATGTGTATCTGCCCTGTGTGTATGACATGTGTCTCTGCCCTGTGTGTATGACATGTGTCTCTGCCCTGTGTGTATGACATGTGTCTCTGCCCTGTGTGTATGACATGTGTCTCTGCCCTGTGTGTATGACATGTGTCTCTGCCCTGTGTGTATGACATGTGGGTTTGCCCTGTGTGTATAACATGTGTCTCTGCCCTATGTGTATGACATGTGGGTTTGCCCTGTGTGTATGACATGTGTCTCTGCCCTGTGTATGACATGAGGGTTTGCCCTGTGTATGACATGAGGGTTTGCCCTGTGTGTATGACATGTGGGTTTGCCCTGTGTGTATGACATGTTCTCTGCCCTGTGTATGACATGTGGGTATCACATGTGGGTATGCCCTGTGTATATGACATGTGGGCCTGCCCTGTGTATATGACATGTGTCTCTGCCCTGTGTATGACATGTGCATTTGCCCTGTGTATGACATATGTCTCTGCCCTGTGTGTATGACATATGTCTCTGCCCTGTGTATTACAAGTGGGTCTTCCCTGTGTATGACATGTGGGTGTGCCCTGTGTATGACATTGTGTGCCCTGTGTATGACATTGTGTGCCCTGTGTATGACATGTGTCTCTGCCATGTGTGTATGACATGTGTCTCTGCCCAGTGTGTATGACATGTGTCTCTGCCCAGCGTGTATGACATGTGGGTTTGCCATGTGTGTAATGCCATCTGGCAACTCTTGGCTGCCACTGTACCACCAATCTGGCAACTCTTGGCTGCCACTGTACCACCAGTCTGGCAACTCTTGGCTGCCACTGTACCACCAATCTGGCAACTCTTGGCTGCCACTGTACCACCAGTCTGGCAACTCTTGGCTGCCACTGTACCACCAGTCTGGCAACTCTTGGCTGCCACTGTACCACCAATCTGGCAACTCTTGGCTGCCACTGTACCACCAGTCTGGCAACTCTTGGCTGCCACTGTACCACCAGTCTGGCAACTCTTGGCTGCCACTGTACCACCAGTCTGGCAACTCTTGGCTGCCACTGTATCACCAGTCTGGCAATTCTTGGCCGCCACTGTACCACCAATCTAGCAACTCTTGGCTGCCACTGTACCACCAATCTGGCAACTCTTGGCCGCCACTGTACCACCAGTCTGGCAACTCTTGGCTGCCACTGTACCACCAATCTGGCAACTCTTGGCTGTCACTGTACCACCAATCTGGCAACTCTTGGCTGCCACTGTACCACAAGCCTGGCAACTCTTGGCTGCCACTGTACCACCAGTCTGGCAACTCTTGACTGCCACTGTACCACCAATCTGGCAACTCTTGGCTGCCACTGTACCACCAGTCTGGCAACTCTTGACTGCCACCTATCTGGCAACTCTTGGCTGCCACTGTACCACCAATCTGGCAACTCTTGGCTGGCGACTGCAGAAGGGAACAGAGCACAAGTGCCAGTCTCCCTGTGAAATGATGGTGATGTATGATGAAGTATTTCACATTAGACATGATTGCACACAGGGCTGCTCACACTAGCCATGTCCGCCCTGGCGGAAACATTTGGCCACTAAAAGAGTTCACATTACCTCCAGCGTCAGATCTCTCTGTTGTGAATTCCTTAGTTTTTCCATCTCTCGTCGGAATCGACTTTCCTTGACAGGGAAACCATCGAGTTCACTTATTACAGATCCTAGCTCTGCGCCAACATCATCACAGAACACCCACCCAAACAGATCCAGTGACAGGCGCCATCTTCCCAGCAACGTGTCGTGGGAAACAATCTGTGACATGGCTCCCTTGTGTCTGAAACAGAAGACAGTCACACATTCAATTCAGATCCCCTGACACTAGCCAGGTCAGTCCACTCTCATACACCTGCCATATGGGTTATCTCTCGCAACCTGGCCGCTGGCTCTGTCCATGCATGTATGACATGTGTGTCTGCCCTGTGTGTATGACATGTGTGTCTGCCCTGTGTGTATGACATGTGTGTCTGCCCTGTGTGTATGACATGTGTGTCTGCCCTGTGTGTATGACATGTGTGTCTGCCCTGTGTGTATGGCATGTGTGTCTGCCCTGTGTGTATGGCATGTGTGTCTGCCCTGTGTGTATGGCATGTGTGTCTGCCCTGTGTGTATGGCATGTGTGTCTGCCCTGTGTGTATGGCATGTGTGTCTGCCCTGTGTGTCTGCCCTGTGTGTATGACATGTGTGTTTGCCCTGTGTGTATGACATGTGTGTCTGCCCTGTGTGTATGACATGTGTGTCTGCCCTGTGTGTATGACATGAGGGTCTGTCCTGTGTGTATGACATGTGTCTCTGCCCTGTGTGTATGACATGTGTCCCTGCCCTGTGTATGACATGTGGGTCTGCCCTGTGTATGACATGTGGGTCTGCCCTGTGTATGAGATGTGTCTCTGCCCTGTGTATGACATGTGTCTCTGCCCTGTGTGTATGACATGTGTCCCTGCCCTGTGTATGACATGTGGGTCTGCCCTGTGTATGACATGTGGGTCTGCCCTGTGTATGACATGTGGGTCTGCCCTGTGTATGACATGTGTCTCTGCCCTGTGTATGACATGTGTCTCTGTCCTGTTAATGACATGTGGGTTTGCCCTGTGTTTATGACATGTGTCTCTGCCCTGTGTATGACATGTGTCTCTGCCCTGTGTGTATGACATGTGGGTGTGCCCAGTGTATGACATGTGGGTGTGCCCAGTGTATGACATGTGTATCTGCCCAGTGTATGACATGTGTCTCTGCCCTGTGTGTATGACATGTGTGTCTGCCCAGTGTATGACATGTGTATCTGCCCAGTGTATGACATGTGTCTCTGCCCTGTGTGTATGACATGTGTGTCTGCCCTGTGTGTATGACATGTGTGTCTGCCCAGTGTATGACATGTGGGTGTGCCCAGTGTATGACATGTGGGTGTGCCCAGTGTATGACATGTGGGTTTGCCCTGTGTATGACATGTGGGTTTGCCCTGTGTATGAAATGTGTATCTGCCCTGTGTGTATGACATGTGTCTCTGCCCTGTGTGTATGACATGTGTCTCTGCCCTGTGTGTATGACATGTGTCTCTGCCCTGTGTGTATGACATGTGTCTCTGCCCTGTGTGTATGACATGTGTCTCTGCCCTGTGTGTATGACATGTGGGTTTGCCCTGTGTGTATAACATGTGTCTCTGCCCTATGTGTATGACATGTGGGTTTGCCCTATGTGTATGACATGTGGGTTTGCCCTGTGTATGACATGAGGGTTTGCCCTGTGTATGACATGTGGGTTTGCCCTGTGTGTATGACATGTTCTCTGCCCTGTGTATGACATGTGGGTATCACATGTGGGTATGCCCTGTGTATATGACATGTGGGAATGCCCTGTGTATATGACATGTGTCTCTGCCCTGTGTATGACATGTGCATTTGCCCTGTGTATGACATATGTCTCTGCCCTGTGTGTATGACATGTCTCTGCCCTGTGTGTATGACATATGTCTCTGCCCTGTGTATCACAAGTGGGTCTTCCCTGTGTATGACATGTGGGTGTGCCCTGTGTATGACATTGTGTGCCCTGTGTATGACATTGTGTGCCCTGTGTATGACATGTGTCTCTGCCATGTGTGTATGACATGTGTCTCTGCCATGTGTGTATGACATGTGTCTCTGCCCAGTGTGTATGACATGTGTCTCTGCCCAGCGTGTATGACATGTGGGTTTGCCATGTGTGTAATGCCATCTGGCAACTCTTGGCTGCCACTGTACCACCAATCTGGCAACTCTTGGCTGCCACTGTACCACCAGTCTGGCAACTCTTGGCTGCCACTGTACCACCAATCTGGCAACTCTTGGCTGCCACTGTACCACCAGTCTGGCAACTCTTGGCTGCCACTGTACCACCAGTCTGGCAACTCTTGGCTGCCACTGTACCACCAATCTGGCAACTCTTGGCTGCCACTGTACCACCAGTCTGGCAACTCTTGGCTGCCACTGTACCACCAGTCTGGCAACTCTTGGCTGCCACTGTACCACCAGTCTGGCAACTCTTGGCTGCCACTGTATCACCAGTCTGGCAATTCTTGGCCGCCACTGTACCACCAATCTGGCAACTCTTGGCTGCCACTGTACCACCAATCTGGCAACTCTTGGCCGCCACTGTACCACCAGTCTGGCAACTCTTGGCTGCCACTGTACCACCAATCTGGCAACTCTTGGCTGTCACTGTACCACCAATCTGGCAACTCTTGGCTGCCACTGTACCACAAGCCTGGCAACTCTTGGCTGCCACTGTACCACCAGTCTGGCAACTCTTGGCTGCCACTGTACCACCAATCTGGCAACTCTTGGCTGCCACTGTACCACCAGTCTGGCAACTCTTGACTGCCACCTATCTGGCAACTCTTGGCTGCCACTGTAACACCAATCTGGCAACTCTTGGCTGGCGACTGCAGAAGGGAACAGAGCACAAGTGCCAGTCTCCCTGTGAAATGATGGTGATGTATGATGAAGTATTTCACATTAGACATGATTGCACACAGGGCTGCTCACACTAGCCATGTCCGCCCTGGCGGAAACATTTGGCCACTAAAAGAGTTCACATTACCTCCAGCGTCAGATCTCTCTGTTGTGAATTCCTTAGTTTTTCCATCTCTCGTCGGAATCGACTTTCCTTGACAGGGAAACCATCGAGTTCACTTATTACAGATCCTAGCTCTGCGCCAACATCATCACAGAACACCCACCCAAACAGATCCAGTGACAGGCGCCATCTTCCCAGCAACGTGTCGTGGGAAACAATCTGTGACATGGCTCCCTTGTGTCTGAAACAGAAGACAGTCACACATTCAATTCAGATCCCCTGACACTAGCCAGGTCAGTCCACTCTCATACACCTGCCATATGGGTTATCTCTCGCAACCTGGCCGCTGGCTCTGTCCATGCATGTATGACATGTGTGTCTGCCCTGTGTGTATGACATGTGTGTCTGCCCTGTGTGTATGACATGTGTGTCTGCCCTGTGTGTATGACATGTGTGTCTGCCCTGTGTGTATGACATGTGTGTCTGCCCTGTGTGTATGGCATGTGTGTCTGCCCTGTGTGTATGGCATGTGTGTATGGCATGTGTGTCTGCCCTGTGTGTATGGCATGTGTGTCTGCCCTGTGTGTCTGCCCTGTGTGTATGACATGTGTGTCTGCCCTGTGTGTATGACATGTGTGTCTGCCCTGTGTGTATGACATGTGTGTCTGCCCTGTGTGTATGGCATGTGTGTCTGCCCTGTGTGTATGACATGTGTGTCTGCCCTGTGTGTATGACATGAGGGTCTGTCCTGTGTGTATGACATGTGTCTCTGCCCTGTGTATGACATGTGTCCCTGCCCTGTGTATGACATGTGTCTCTGCCCTGTGTATGACATGTGTCTCTGTCCTGTTAATGACATGTGGGTTTGCCCTGTGCGTATGACATGTGTCTCTACCCTGTGTGTATGACATGTGTCTCTAAACTGTGTGTATGACATGTGTCTCTGCCCTGTGTATGACATGCGTCCCTGCCCTATGTGTATGACATGTGTCTCTGCCCTATGTGTATGACATGTGTCTCTGCCCTGTGTGTATGACATGTGTCTCTGCCCTGTGTGTATGACATGTGTCTCTGCCCTGTGTGTATGACATGTGGGTGTGCCCATTGTATGACATGTGGGTGTGCCCAGTGTATGACATGTGTCTCTGCCCTGTGTGTATGACATGTGTGTCTGCCCAGTGTATGACATGTGTCTCTGCCTAGTTTATGACATGTGTCTCTGCCCTGTGTGTATGACATGTGTGTCTGCCCTGTGTGTATATCATGTGGGTGTGCCCAGTGTATGACATGTGGGTGTGCCCAGTGTATGACATGTGGGTTTGCCCTGTGTATGACATGTGGGTCTACCCTGTGTATGACATGTGGGTCTACCCTGTGTATGAAATGTGTATCTGCCCTGTGTGTATGACATGTGTCTCTGCCCTGTGTGTATGACATGTGTCTCTGCCCTGTGTGTATGACATGCGTCTCTGCCCTGTCTGTATGACATGTGTCTCTGCCCTGTGTGTATAACATGTGGGTTTGCCCTGTGTGTATAACATGTGTCTCTGCCCTAGGTGTATGACATGTGGGGTTGCCCTATGTGTATGACATGTGGGTTTGCCCTATGTGTATGACATGTATCTCTGCCCTGTGTATGACATGTGGGTTTGCCCTGTGTATGACATGAGGGTTTGCCCTGTGTGTATGACATGTGGGTTTGCCCTGTGTGTATGACATGTTCTCTGCCCTGTGTATAAAATGTGGGTATGACATGTGGGTATGCCCTGTGTATATGACATGTGGGCCTGCCCTGTGTATATGACATGTGTCTCTGCCCTGTGTATGACATGTGCGTTTGCCCTGTGTATGACATATGTCTCTGCCCTGTGTGTATGACATGTGTCTCTGCCCTGTGTGTATGACATATGTCTCTACCCTGTGTATCACAAGTGGGTCTTCCCTGTGTATGACATGTGGGTGTGCCATGTGTATGACATGGTGTGCCCTGTGTATGACATGGTGTGCCCTGTGTATGACATGTTTCTCTGCCATGTGTGTATGACATGTGTCTCTGCCATGTGTGTATGACATGTGTCTCTGCCCAGTGTGTATGACATGTGTCTCTGCCCAGTGTGTATGACATGTGGGTTTGCCATGTGTGTAATGCCATCTGGCAACTCTTGGCTGCCACTGTACCACCAATCTGGCAACTCTTGGCTGCCACTGTACCACCAATCTGGCAACTCTTGGCTGCCACTGTACCACCAATCTGGCAACTCTTGGCTGCCACTGTACCACCAGTCTGGCAACTCTTGGCTGCCACTGTACCACCAATCTGGCAACTCTTGGCTGCCACTGTACCACCAATCTGGCAACTCTTGGCTGCCACTGTACCACCATTGTGGCAACTCTTGGCTGCCACTGTACCACCAATCTGGCAACTCTTGGCTGCCACTGTACCACCAGCCTGGCAACTCTTGGCTGCCACTGTACCACCAGCCTGGCAACTCTTGGCTGCCACTGTACCACCAGTCTGGCAACTCTTGGCTGCCACTGTACCACCAGTCTGGCAACTCTTGGCTGCCACTGTACCACCAGTCTGGCAACTCTTGGCTGCCACTGTATCACCAGTCTGGCAATTCTTGGCCGCCACTGTACCACCAATCTGGCAACTCTTGGCTGCCACTGTACCACCAATCTGGCAACTCTTGGCCGCCACTGTACCACCAGTCTGGCAACTCTTGCCTGCCACTGTACCACCAATCTGGCAACTCTTGGCTGTCACTGTACCACCAATCTGGCAACTCTTGGCTGCCACTGTACCACAAGCCTGGCAACTCTTGGCTGCCACTGTACCACCAGTCTGGCAACTCTTGGCTGCCACTGTACCACCAATCTGGCAACTCTCTGCTGCCACTGTACCACCAGTCTGGCAAGTCTTGACTGCCACCTATCTGGCAACTCTTGGCTGCCACTGTACCACCAATCGGGCAACTCTTGGCTGGCGACTGCAGAAGGGAACAGAGCACAAGTGCCAGTCTCCCTGTGAAATGATGGTGATGTATGATGAAGTATTTCACATTAGACATGATTGCACACAGGGCTGCTCACACTAGCCATGTCCGCCCTGGCGGAAACATTTGGCCACTAAAAGAGTTCACATTACCTCCAGCATCAGATCTCTCTGTTGTGAATTCCTTAGTTTTTCCATCTCTCGTCGGAATCGACTTTCCTTGACAGGGAAACCATCGAGTTCACTTATTACAGATCCTAGCTCTGCGCCAACATCATCACAGAACACCCACCCAAACAGATCCAGTGACAGGCGCCATCTTCCCAGCAACGTGTCGTGGGAAACAATCTGTAACATGGCTCCCTTGTGTCTGAAACAGAAGACAGTCACACATTCAATTCAGATCCCCTGACACTAGCCAGGTCAGTCCACTCTCATACACCTGCCATATGGGTTATCTCTCGCAACCTGGCCGCTGGCTCTGTCCATGCATGTATGACATGTGTGTCTGCCCTGTGTGTATGACATGTGTGTCTGCCCTGTATGTATGACATGTGTGTCTGCCCTGTGTGTATGACATGTGTGTCTGCCCTGTGTGTATGACATGTGTGTCTGCCCTGTGTGTATGACATGTGTGTCTGCCCTGTGTGTATGACATGTGTGTCTGCCCTGTGTGTATGACATGTGTGTCTGCCCTGTGTGTATGGCATGTGTGTCTGCCCTGTGTGTATGGCATGTGTGTCTGCCCTGTGTGTATGGCATGTGTGTCTGCCCTGTATGTATGGCATGTGTGTCTGCCCTGTGTGTCTGCCCTGTGTGTATGACATGTGTGTCTGCCCTGTGTGTATGACATGTGTGTCTGCCCTGTGTGTATGACATGTGTGTCTGCCCTGTGTGTATGACATGTGTGTCTGCCCTGTGTGTATGGCATGTGTGTCTGCCCTGTGTGTATGACATGTGTGTCTGCCCTGTGTGTATGACATGAGGGTCTGTCCTGTGTGTATGACATGTGTCTCTGCCCTGTGTGTATGACATGTGTCCCTGCCCTGTGTATGACATGTGGGTCTGCCCTGTGTATGACATGTGGGTCTGCCCTGTGTATGACATGTGTCTCTGCCCTGTGTATGACATGTGTCTCTGTCCTGTTAATGACATGTGTCTCTGCCCTGTGTGTATGACATGTGTCTCTGCCCTGTGTGTATGACATGTGTCTCTGCCCTGTGTGTATAACATGTGGGTTTGCCCTGTGTGTATAACATGTGTCTCTGCCCTATGTGTATGACATGTGGGTTTGCCCTATGTGTATGACATGTGGGTTTGCCCTATGTGTATGACATGTATCTCTGCCCTGTGTATGACATGTGGGTTTGCCCTGTGTATGACATGAGGGTTTGCCCTGTGTGTATGACATGTGGGTTTGCCCTGTGTGTATGACATGTTCTCTGCCCTGTGTATAAAATGTGGGTATGACATGTGGGTATGCCCTGTGTATATGACATGTGGGCCTGCCCTGTGTATATCACATGTGTCTCTGCCCTGTGTATGACATGTGCGTTTGCCCTGTGTATGACATATGTCTCTGCCCTGTGTGTATGACATGTGTCTCTGCCCTGTGTGTATGACATATGTCTCTACCCTGTGTATCACAAGTGGGTCTTCCCTGTGTATGACATGTGGGTGTGCCATGTGTATGACATGGTGTGCCCTGTGTATGACATGGTGTGCCCTGTGTATGACATGTTTCTCTGCCATGTGTGTATGACATGTGTCTCTGCCATGTGTGTATGACATGTGTCTCTGCCCAGTGTGTATGACATGTGTCTCTGCCCAGTGTGTATGACATGTGGGTTTGACCTGCGTGTATGACATGTCGGTTTGCCATGTGTGTAATGCCATCTGGCAACTCTTGGCTGCCACTGTACCACCAATCTGGCAACTCTTGGCTGCCACTGTACCACCAGTCTGGCAACTCTTGGCTGCCACTGTACCACCAATCTGGCAACTCTTGGCTGCCACTGTACCACCAGTCTGGCAACTCTTGGCAGCCACTGTACCACCAATCTGGCAACTCTTGGCTGCCACTGTACCACCAATCTGGCAACTCTTGGCTGCCACTGTACCACCAGTGTGGCAACTCTTGGCTGCCACTGTACCTCCAATCTGGCAACTCTTGGCTGCCACTGTACCACCAGCCTGGCAACTCTTGGCTGCCACTGTACCACCAGCCTGGCAACTCTTGGCTGCCACTGTACCACCAGTCTGGCAACTCTTGGCTGCCACTGTACCACCAGTCTGGCAACTCTTGGCTGCCACTGTACCACCAGTCTGGCAACTCTTGGCTGCCACTGTATCACCAGTCTGGCAATTCTTGGCCGCCACTGTACCACCAATCTGGCAACTCTTGGCTGCCACTGTACCACCAATCTGGCAACTCTTGGCCGCCACTGTACCACCAGTCTGGCAACTCTTGGCTGCCACTGTACCACCAGCCTGGCAACTCTTGGCTGCCACTGTACCACCAGTCTGGCAACTCTTGGCTGCCACTGTACCACCAGTCTGGCAACTCTTGGCTGCCACTGTACCACCAGTCTGGCAACTCTTGGCTGCCACTGTATCACCAGTCTGGCAATTCTTGGCCGCCACTGTACCACCAATCTGGCAACTCTTGGCTGCCACTGTACCACCAATCTGGCAACTCTTGGCCGCCACTGTACCACCAGTCTGGCAACTCTTGCCTGCCACTGTACCACCAATCTGGCAACTCTTGGCTGTCACTGTACCACCAATCTGGCAACTCTTGGCTGCCACTGTACCACAAGCCTGGCAACTCTTGGCTGCCACTGTACCACCAGTCTGGCAACTCTTGGCTGCCACTGTACCACCAATCTGGCAACTCTCTGCTGCCACTGTACCACCAGTCTGGCAAGTCTTGACTGCCACCTATCTGGCAACTCTTGGCTGCCACTGTACCACCAATCGGGCAACTCTTGGCTGGCGACTGCAGAAGGGAACAGAGCACAAGTGCCAGTCTCCCTGTGAAATGATGGTGATGTATGATGAAGTATTTCACATTAGACATGATTGCACACAGGGCTGCTCACACTAGCCATGTCCGCCCTGGCGGAAACATTTGGCCACTAAAAGAGTTCACATTACCTCCAGCATCAGATCTCTCTGTTGTGAATTCCTTAGTTTTTCCATCTCTCGTCGGAATCGACTTTTCTTGACAGGGAAACCATCGAGTTCACTTATTACAGATCCTAGCTCTGCGCCAACATCATCACAGAACACCCACCCAAACAGATCCAGTGACAGGCGCCATCTTCCCAGCAACGTGTCGTGGGAAACAATCTGTAACATGGCTCCCTTGTGTCTGAAACAGAAGACAGTCACACATTCAATTCAGATCCCCTGACACTAGCCAGGTCAGTCCACTCTCATACACCTGCCATATGGGTTATCTCTCGCAACCTGGCCGCTGGCTCTGTCCATGCATGTATGACATGTGTGTCTGCCCTGTGTGTATGACATGTGTGTCTGCCCTGTATGTATGACATGTGTGTCTGCCCTGTGTGTATGACATGTGTGTCTGCCCTGTGTGTATGACATGTGTGTCTGCCCTGTGTGTATGACATGTGTGTCTGCCCTGTGTGTATGACATGTGTGTCTGCCCTGTGTGTATGACATGTGTGTCTGCCCTGTGTGTATGGCATGTGTGTCTGCCCTGTGTGTATGGCATGTGTGTCTGCCCTGTGTGTATGGCATGTGTGTCTGCCCTGTATGTATGGCATGTGTGTCTGCCCTGTGTGTCTGCCCTGTGTGTATGACATGTGTGTCTGCCCTGTGTGTATGACATGTGTGTCTGCCCTGTGTGTATGACATGTGTGTCTGCCCTGTGTGTATGACATGTGTGTCTGCCCTGTGTGTATGGCATGTGTGTCTGCCCTGTGTGTATGACATGTGTGTCTGCCCTGTGTGTATGACATGAGGGTCTGTCCTGTGTGTATGACATGTGTCTCTGCCCTGTGTGTATGACATGTGTCCCTGCCCTGTGTATGACATGTGGGTCTGCCCTGTGTATGACATGTGGGTCTGCCCTGTGTATGACATGTGTCTCTGCCCTGTGTATGACATGTGTCTCTGTCCTGTTAATGACATGTGTCTCTGCCCTGTGTGTATGACATGTGTCTCTGCCCTGTGTGTATGACATGTGTCTCTGCCCTGTGTGTATAACATGTGGGTTTGCCCTGTGTGTATAACATGTGTCTCTGCCCTATGTGTATGACATGTGGGTTTGCCCTATGTGTATGACATGTGGGTTTGCCCTATGTGTATGACATGTATCTCTGCCCTGTGTATGACATGTGGGTTTGCCCTGTGTATGACATGAGGGTTTGCCCTGTGTGTATGACATGTGGGTTTGCCCTGTGCGTATGACATGTTCTCTGCCCTGTGTATAAAATGTGGGTATGACATGTGGGTATGCCCTGTGTATATGACATGTGGGCCTGCCCTGTGTATATCACATGTGTCTCTGCCCTGTGTATGACATGTGCGTTTGCCCTGTGTATGACATATGTCTCTGCCCTGTGTGTATGACATGTGTCTCTGCCCTGTGTGTATGACATATGTCTCTACCCTGTGTATCACAAGTGGGTCTTCCCTGTGTATGACATGTGGGTGTGCCATGTGTATGACATGGTGTGCCCTGTGTATGACATGGTGTGCCCTGTGTATGACATGTTTCTCTGCCATGTGTGTATGACATGTGTCTCTGCCATGTGTGTATGACATGTGTCTCTGCCCAGTGTGTATGACATGTGTCTCTGCCCAGTGTGTATGACATGTGGGTTTGACCTGCGTGTATGACATGTCGGTTTGCCATGTGTGTAATGCCATCTGGCAACTCTTGGCTGCCACTGTACCACCAATCTGGCAACTCTTGGCTGCCACTGTACCACCAGTCTGGCAACTCTTGGCTGCCACTGTACCACCAATCTGGCAACTCTTGGCTGCCACTGTACCACCAGTCTGGCAACTCTTGGCAGCCACTGTACCACCAATCTGGCAACTCTTGGCTGCCACTGTACCACCAATCTGGCAACTCTTGGCTGCCACTGTACCACCAGTGTGGCAACTCTTGGCTGCCACTGTACCTCCAATCTGGCAACTCTTGGCTGCCACTGTACCACCAGCCTGGCAACTCTTGGCTGCCACTGTACCACCAGCCTGGCAACTCTTGGCTGCCACTGTACCACCAGTCTGGCAACTCTTGGCTGCCACTGTACCACCAGTCTGGCAACTCTTGGCTGCCACTGTACCACCAGTCTGGCAACTCTTGGCTGCCACTGTATCACCAGTCTGGCAATTCTTGGCCGCCACTGTACCACCAATCTGGCAACTCTTGGCTGCCACTGTACCACCAATCTGGCAACTCTTGGCCGCCACTGTACCACCAGTCTGGCAACTCTTGGCTGCCACTGTACCACCAATCTGGCAACTCTTGGCTGTCACTGTACCACCAATCTGGCAACTCTTGGCTGCCACTGTACCACAAGCCTGGCAACTCTTGGCTGCCACTGTACCACCAGTCTGGCAACTCTTGGCTGCCACTGTACCACCAATCTGGCAACTCTCTGCTGCCACTGTACCACCAGTCTGGCAAGTCTTGACTGCCACCTATCTGGCAACTCTTGGCTGCCACTGTACCACCAATCGGGCAACTCTTGGCTGGCGACTGCAGAAGGGAACAGAGCACAAGTGCCAGTCTCCCTGTGAAATGATGGTGATGTATGATGAAGTATTTCACATTAGACATGATTGCACACAGGGCTGCTCACACTAGCCATGTCCGCCCTGGCGGAAACATTTGGCCACTAAAAGACTTCACATTACCTCCAGCGTCAGATCTCTCTGTTGTGAATTCCTTAGTTTTTCCATCTCTCGTCGGAATCGACTTTCCTTGACAGGGAAACCATCGAGTTCACTTATTACAGATCCTAGCTCTGCGCCAACATCATCACAGAACACCCACCCAAACAGATCCAGTGACAGGCGCCATCTTCCCAGCAACGTGTCGTGGGAAACAATCTGTGACATGGCTCCCTTGTGTCTGAAACAGAAGACAGTCACACATTCAATTCAGATCCCCTGACACTAGCCAGGTCAGTCCACTCTCATACACCTGCCATATGGGTTATCTCTCGCAACCTGGCCGCTGGCTCTGTCCATGCATGTATGACATGTGTGTCTGCCCTGTGTGTATGACATGTGTGTCTGCCCCGTGTGTATGACATGTGTGTCTGCCCCGTGTGTATGACATGTGTGTCTGCCCCGTGTGTATGACATGTGTGTCTGCCCTGTGTGTATGGCATGTGTGTCTGCCCTGTGTGTATGGCATGTGTGTCTGCCCTGTGTGTATGGCATGTGTGTCTGCCCTGTGTGTATGGCCTGTGTGTCTGCCCTGTGTGTATGGCCTGTGTGTCTGCCCTGTGTGTATGGCCTGTGTGTCTGCCCTGTGTATGACCTGTGTGTCTGCCCTGTGTGTCCGCCCTGTGTGTATGACATGTGTGTCTGCCCTGTGTGTATGGCATGTGTGTCTGCCCTGTGTGTATGACATGTGTGTCTGCCCTGTGTGTATGACATGAGGGTCTGTCCTGTGTGTATGACATGTGTCCCTGCCCTGTGTGTATGACATGTGGGTCTGCCCTGTGTATGACATGTGGGTCTGCCCTGTGTATGACATGTGGGTCTGCCCTGTGTATGACATGTGTCTCTGCCCTGTGTGTATGACATGTGTCCCTGCCCTGTGTATGACATGTGGGTCTGCCCTGTGTATGACATGTGGGTCTGCCCTGTGTATGACATGTGTCTCTGCCCTGTGTATGACATGTGTCTCTGCCCTGTTAATGACATGTGTCTCTGTCCTGTGTTTATGACATGTGTCTCTGCCCTGTGTATGACATGTGTCTCTGCCCTGTGTGTATGACATGTGGGTGTGCCCAGTGTATGACATGTGGGTGTGCCCAGTGTATGACATGTGTATCTGCCCAGTGTATGACATGTGTCTCTGCCCTGTGTGTATGACATGTGTGTCTGCCCAGTGTATGACATGTGTATCTGCCCAGTGTATGACATGTGTCTCTGCCCTGTGTGTATGACATGTGTGTCTGCCCTGTGTGTATGATATGTGGGTGTGCCCAGTGTATGACATGTGGGTGTGCCCAGTGTATGACATGTGGGTTTGCCCTGTGTATGACATGTGGGTCTACCCTGTGTATGAAATGTGTATCTGCCCTGTGTGTATGACATGTGTCTCTGCCCTGTGTGTATGACATGTGTCTCTGCCCTGTGTGTATGACATGTGTCTCTGCCCTGTGTGTATGACATGTGTCTCTGCCCTGTGTGTATGACATGTGTCTCTGCCCTGTGTGTATGACATGTGTCTCTGCCCTGTGTGTATAACATGTGTCTCTGCCCTATGTGTATGACATGTGGGTTTGCCCTATGTGTATGACATGTGTCTCTGCCCTGTGTATGACATGTGTCTCTGCCCTGTGTATGACATGTGGGTTTGCCCTGTGTATGACATGAGGGTTTGCCCTGTGTGTATGACATGTGGGTTTGCCCTGTGTGTATGACATGTGGGTATCACATGTGGGTATGCCCTGTGTATATGACATGTGGGCCTGCCCTGTGTATATGACATGTGTCTCTGCCCTGTGTATGACATGTGCATTTGCCCTGTGTATGACATATGTCTCTGCCCTGTGTGTATGACATGTCTCTGCCCTGTGTGTATGACATATGTCTCTGCCCTGTGTATCACAAGTGGGTCTTCCCTGTGTATGACATGTGGGTGTGCCCTGTGTATGACATTGTGTGCCCTGTGTATGACATTGTGTGCCCTGTGTATGACATGTGTCTCTGCCATGTGTGTATGACATGTGTCTCTGCCATGTGTGTATGACATGTGTCTCTGCCCAGTGTGTATGACATGTGTCTCTGCCCAGTGTGTATGACATGTGGGTTTGACCTGCGTGTATGACATGTGGGTTTGCCATGTGTGTAATGCCATCTGGCAACTCTTGGCTGCCACTGTACCACCAATCTGGCAACTCTTGGCTGCCACTGTACCACCAGTCTGGCAACTCTTGGCTGCCACTGTACCACCAATCTGGCAACTCTTGGCTGCCACTGTACCACCAGTCTGGCAACTCTTGGCTGCCACTGTACCACCAGTCTGGCAACTCTTGGCTGCCACTGTACCACCAATCTGGCAACTCTTGGCTGCCACTGTACCACCAGTCTGGCAACTCTTGGCTGCCACTGTACCACCAGTCTGGCAACTCTTGGCTGCCACTGTACCACCAGTCTGGCAACTCTTGGCTGCCACTGTATCACCAGTCTGGCAATTCTTGGCCGCCACTGTACCACCAATCTGGCAACTCTTGGCTGCCACTGTACCACCAATCTGGCAACTCTTGGCCGCCACTGTACCACCAGTCTGGCAACTCTTGGCTGCCACTGTACCACCAATCTGGCAACTCTTGGCTGTCACTGTACCACCAATCTGGCAACTCTTGGCTGCCACTGTACCACAAGCCTGGCAACTCTTGGCTGCCACTGTACCACCAGTCTGGCAACTCTTGGCTGCCACTGTACCACCAATCTGGCAACTCTTGGCTGCCACTGTACCACCAGTCTGGCAAGTCTTGACTGCCACCTATCTGGCAACTCTTGGCTGCCACTGTACCACCAATCTGGCAACTCTTGGCTGGCGACTGCAGAAGGGAACAGAGCACAAGTGCCAGTCTCCCTGTGAAATGATGGTGATGTATGATGAAGTATTTCACATTAGACATGATTGCACACAGGGCTGCTCACACTAGCCATGTCCGCCCTGGCGGAAACATTTGGCCACTAAAAGAGTTCACATTACCTCCAGCGTCAGATCTCTCTGTTGTGAATTCCTTAGTTTTTCCATCTCTCGTCGGAATCGACTTTCCTTGACAGGGAAACCATCGAGTTCACTTATTACAGATCCTAGCTCTGCGCCAACATCATCACAGAACACCCACCCAAACAGATCCAGTGACAGGCGCCATCTTCCCAGCAACGTGTCGTGGGAAACAATCTGTGACATGGCTCCCTGGTGTCTGAAACAGAAGACAGTCACACATTCAATTCAGATCCCCTGACACTAGCCAGGTCAGTCCACTCTCATACACCTGCCATATGGGTTATCTCTCGCAACCTGGCCGCTGGCTCTGTCCATGCATGTATGACATGTGTGTCTGCCCTGTGTGTATGACATGTGTGTCTGCCCTGTGTGTATGACATGTGTGTCTGCCCTGTGTGTATGACATGTGTGTCTGCCCTGTGTGTATGACATGTGTGTCTGCCCTGTGTGTATGGCATGTGTGTCTGCCCTGTGTGTATGGCATGTGTGTCTGCCCTGTGTGTATGGCATGTGTGTCTGCCCTGTGTGTATGGCATGTGTGTCTGCCCTGTGTGTATGGCATGTGTGTCTGCCCTGTGTGTATGGCATGTGTGTCTGCCCTGTGTGTATGGCATGTGTGTCTGCCCTGTGTGTATGACATGTGTGTCTGCCCTGTGTGTATGACATGTGTGTCTGCCCTGTGTGTATGGCATGTGTGTCTGCCCTGTGTGTATGACATGTGTGTCTGCCCTGTGTGTATGACATGAGGGTCTGTCCTGTGTGTATGACATGTGTCTCTGCCCTGTGTATGACATGTGCCCCTGCCCTGTGTATGACATGTGTCTCTGCCCTGTGTATGACATGTGTCTCTGTCCTGTTAATGACATGTGGGTTTGCCCTGTGCGTATGACATGTGTCTCTACCCTGTGTGTATGACATGTGTCTCTAAACTGTGTGTATGACATGTGTCTCTGCCCTGTGTATGACATGTGTCCCTGCCCTATGTGTATGACATGTGTCTCTGCCCTATGTGTATGACATGTGTCTCTGCCCTGTGTGTATGACATGTGTCTCTGCCCTGTGTGTATGACATGTGTCTCTGCCCTGTGTGTAAGACATGTGGGTGTGCCCATTGTATGACATGTGGGTGTGCCCAGTGTATGACATGTGTCTCTGCCCTGTGTGTTTGACATGTGTGTCTGCCCAGTGTATGACATGAGTCTCTGCCTAGTTTATGACATGTGTCTCTGCCCTGTGTGTATGACATGTGTGTCTGCCCTGTGTGTATATCATGTGGGTGTGCCCAGTGTATGACATGTGGGTGTGCCCAGTGTATGACATGTGGGTGTGCCCTGTGTATGACATGTGGGTGTGCCCTGTGTATGACATGTGGGTCTACCCAGTGTATGACATGTGGGTCTACCCTATGTATGAAATGTGTATCTGCCCTGTGTGTATGACATGTGTCTCTGCCCTGTGTGTATGACATGTGTCTCTGCCCTGTGTGTATGACATGTGTCTCTGCCCTGTGTGTATAACATGTGGGTTTGCCCTGTGTGTATAACATGTGTCTCTGCCCTATGTGTATGACATGTGGGGTTGCCCTATGTGTATGACATGTGGGTTTGCCCTATGTGTATGACATGTATCTCTGCCCTGTGTATGACATGCGGGTTTGCCCTGTGTGTATGACATGCGGGTTTGCCCTGTGTGTATGACATGAGGGTTTGCCCTGTGTGTATGACATGTTCTCTGCCCTGTGTATAAAATGTGGGTATGACATGTGGGTATGCCCTGTGTATATGACATGTGGGCCTGCCCTGTGTATATGACATGTGTCTCTGCCCTGTGTATGACATGTGCGTTTGCCCTGTGTATGACATGTGTCTCTGCCCTGTGTGTATGACATATGTCTCTACCCTGTGTATCACAAGTGGGTCTTCCCTGTGTATGACATGTGGGTGTGCCATGTGTATGACATGGTGTGCCCTGTGTATGACATGTTTCTCTGCCATGTGTGTATGACATGTGTCTCTGCCATGTGTGTATGACATGTGTCTCTGCCCAGTGTGTATGACATGTGGGTTTGACCTGCGTGTATGACATGTCGGTTTGCCATGTGTGTAATGCCATCTGGCAACTCTTGGCTGCCACTGTACCACCAATCTGGCAACTCTTGGCTGCCACTGTACCACCAGTCTGGCAACTCTTGGCTGCCACTGTACCACCAATCTGGCAACTCTTGGCTGCCACTGTACCACCAGTCTGGCAACTCTTGGCTGCCACTGTACCACCAATCTGGCAACTCTTGGCTGCCACTGTACCACCAATCTGGCAACTCTTGGCTGCCACTGTACCACCAGTGTGGCAACTCTTGGCTGCCACTGTACCACCAATCTGGCAACTCTTGGCTGCCACTGTACCACCAGCCTGGCAACTCTTGGCTGCCACTGTACCACCAGCCTGGCAACTCTTGGCTGCCACTGTACCACCAGTCTGGCAACTCTTGGCTGCCACTGTACCACCAGTCTGGCAACTCTTGGCTGCCACTGTACCACCAGTCTGGCAACTCTTGGCTGCCACTGTATCACCAGTCTGGCAATTCTTGGCCGCCACTGTACCACCAATCTGGCAACTCTTGGCTGCCACTGTACCACCAATCTGGCAACTCTTGGCCGCCACTGTACCACCAGTCTGGCAACTCTTGGCTGCCACTGTACCACCAATCTGGCAACTCTTGGCTGTCACTGTACCACCAATCTGGCAACTCTTGGCTGCCACTGTACCACAAGCTTGGCAACTCTTGGCTGCCACTGTACCACCAGTCTGGCAACTCGTGGCTGCCACTGTACCACCAATCTGGCAACTCTCTGCTGCCACTGTACCACCAGTCTGGCAAGTCTTGACTGCCACCTATCTGGCAACTCTTGGCTGCCACTGTACCACCAATCGGGCAACTCTTGGCTGGCGACTGCAGAAGGGAACAGAGCACAAGTGCCAGTCTCCCTGTGAAATGATGGTGATGTATGATGAAGTATTTCACATTAGACATGATTGCACACAGGGCTGCTCACACTAGCCATGTCCGCCCTGGCGGAAACATTTGGCCACTAAAAGAGTTCACATTACCTCCAGCATCAGATCTCTCTGTTGTGAATTCCTTAGTTTTTCCATCTCTCGTCGGAATCGACTTTCCTTGACAGGGAAACCATCGAGTTCACTTATTACAGATCCTAGCTCTGCGCCAACATCATCACAGAACACCCACCCAAACAGATCCAGTGACAGGCGCCATCTTCCCAGCAACGTGTCGTGGGAAACAATCTGTGACATCGCTCCCTTGTGTCTGAAACAGAAGACAGTCACACATTCAATTCAGATCCCCTGACACTAGCCAGGTCAGTCCACTCTCATACACCTGCCATATGGGTTATCTCTCGCAACCTGGCCGCTGGCTCTGTCCATGCATGTATGACATGTGTGTCTGCCCTGTGTGTATGACATGTGTGTCTGCCCTGTGTGTATGACATGTGTGTTTGCCCTGTATGTATGACATGTGTGTCTGCCCTGTGTGTATGACATGTGTGTCTGCCCTGTGTGTATGACATGTGTGTCTGCCCTGTGTGTATGACATGTGTGTCTGCCCTGTGTGTATGACATGTGTGTCTGCCCTGTGTGTATGACATGTGTGTCTGCCCTGTGTGTATGACATGTGTGTCTGCCCTGTGTGTATGGCATGTGTGTCTGCCCTGTGTGTATGGCATGTGTGTCTGCCCTGTGAGTATGGCATGTGTGTCTGCCCTGTATGTATGGCATGTGTGTCTGCCCTGTGTGTCTGCCCTGTGTGTATGACATGTGTGTCTGCCCTGTGTGTATGACATGTGTGTCTGCCCTGTGTGTATGACATGTGTGTCTGCCCTGTGTGTCTGCCCTGTGTGTCTGCCCTGTGTGTATGGCATGTGTGTCTGCCCTGTGTGTATGACATGAGGGTCTGTCCTGTGTGTATGACATGTGTCTCTGCCCTGTGTGTATGACATGTGTCTGCCCTGTGTGTATGACATGTGTGTCTGCCCTGTGTGTATGACATGTGTGTCTGCCCTGTGTGTATGACATGAGGGTCTGTCCTGTGTGTATGACATGTGTCTCTGCCCTGTGTGTATGACATGTGTCCCTGCCCTGTGTATGACATGTGGGTCTGCCCTGTGTATGACATGTGGGTCTGCCCTGTGTATGACATGTGTCTCTGCCCTGTGTATGACATGTGTCTCTGTCCTGTTAATGACATGTGGGTTTGCCCTGTGCGTATGACATGTGTCTCTAAACTGTGTGTATGACATGTAGGTTTGCCCTGTGTGTATGACATATGTCTCTGCCCTGTGTGTATGACATGTGTCTCTGCCCTGTGTGTATGACATGTGGGTTTGCCCTGTGTATGACATGTATCTCTGCCCTGTGTGTATGACATGTGTCTCTGCCCTGTGTGTATGACATGTGGGTGTGCCCAGTGTATGACATGTGTATCTGCCCAGTGTATGACATGTGTCTCTGCCCTGTGTGTATGACATGTGTGTCTGCCCAGTGTATGACATGTGTCTCTGCCCAGTGTATGACATGTGTGTCTGTCCTGTGTGTATGACATGTGTGTCTGCCCTGTGTGTATGACATGTGGGTGTACCCAGTGTATGACATGTGGGTGTGCCCAGTGTATGACATGTGGGTTTGCCCTGTGTATGACATGTGGGTCTACCCTGTGTATGAAATGTGTATCTACCCTGTGTATGAAATGTGTATCTGCCCTGTGTGTATGACATGTGTCTCTGCCCTGTGTGTATGACATGTGTCTCTGCCCTGTGTGTATGACATGTGTCTCTGCCCTGTGTGTATGACATGTGTCTCTGCCCTGTGTGTATGACATGTGTCTCTGCCCTGGGTGTATGACATGTGCGTTTGCCCTGTGTGTATAACATGTGTCTCTGCCCTATGTGTATGACATGTGGGTTTGCCCTATGTGTATGACATGTGGGTTTGCCCTATGTGTATGACATGTGGGTTTGCCCTGTGTGTATGACATGTTCTCTGCCCTGTGTATATGACATGTGGGCCTGCCCTGTGTATATGACATGTCTCTGCCCTGTGTATGACATGTGCGTTTGCCCTGTGTATGACATATGTCTCTGCCCTGTGTGTATGACATGTGTCTCTGCCCTGTGTGTATGACATATGTCTCTGCCCTGTGTATCACAAGTGGGTCTTCCCTGTGTATGACATGTGGGTGTGCCCTGTGTATGACATGGTGTGCCCTGTGTATGACATGTGTCTCTGCCATGTGTGTATGACATGTGTCTCTACCCAGTGTGTATGACATGTGGGTTTGACCTGCGTGTATGACATGTGGGTTTGCCATGTGTGTAATGCCATCTGGCAACTCTTGGCTGCCACTGTACCACCAATCTGGCAACTCTTGGCTGCCACTGTACCACCAGTCTGGCAACTCTTGGCTGCCACTGTACCACCAATCTGGCAACTCTTGGCTGCCACTGTACCACCAGTCTGGCAACTCTTGGCTGCCACTGTACCACCAATCTGGCAACTCTTGGCTGCCACTGTACCACCAGTGTGGCAACTCTTGGCTGCCACTGTACCACCAATCTGGCAACTCTTGGCTGCCACTGTACCACCAGTCTGGCATATCTTGGCTGCCACTGTATCACCAGTCTGGCAATTCTTGGCCGCCACTGTACCACCTATCTGGCAACTCTTGGCTGCCACTGTACCACCAATCTGGCAACTCTTGGCCGCCACTGTACCACCAGTCTGGCAACTCTTGGCTGCAACTGTACCACCAATCTGGCAACTCTTGGCTGTCACTGTACCACCAATCTGGCAACTCTTGGCTGCCACTGTACCACAAGCCTGGCAACTCTTGGCTGCCACTGTACCACCAGTCTGGCAACTCTTGGCTGCCACTGTACCACCAATCTGGCAACTCTTGGCTGCCACTGTACCATCAGTCTGGCAACTCTTGACTGCCACCTATCTGGCAACTCTTGGCTGCCACTGTACCACCAATCTGGCAACTCTTGGCTGGCGACTGCAGAAGGGAACAGAGCACAAGTGCCAGTCTCCCTGTGAAATGATGGTGATGTATGATGAAGTATTTCACATTAGACATGATTGCACACAGGGCTGCTCACACTAGCCATGTCCGCCCTGGCGGAAACATTTGGCCACTAAAAGAGTTCACATTACCTCCAGCTTCAGATCTCTCTGTTGTGAATTCCTTAGTTTTTCCATCTCTCGTCGGATTCGACTTTCCTTGACAGGGAAACCGAGTTCACTTATTACAGATCCTAGCTCTGCGCCAACATCATCACAGAACACCCACCCAAACAGATCCAGTGACAGGCGCCATCTTCCCAGCAACGTGTCGTGGGAAACAATCTGTGACATGGCTCCCTGGTGTCTGAAACAGAAGACAGTCACACATTCAATTCAGATCCCCTGACACTAGCCAGGTCAGTCCACTCTCATACACCTGCCATATGGGTTATCTCTCGCAACCTGGCCGCTGGCTCTGTCCATGCATATATGACATGTGTGTCTGCCCTGTGTGTATGACATGTGTGTCTGCCCTGTGTGTATGACATGTGTGTCTGCCCTGTGTGTATGGCATGTGTGTCTGCCCTGTGTGTATGGCATGTGTGTCTGCCCTGTGTGTATGGCATGTGTGTCTGCCCTGTGTGTATGGCATGTGTGTCTGTCCTGTGTGTATGGCATGTGTGTCTGCCCTGTGTGTATGGCATGTGTGTCTGCCCTGTGTGTCTGCCCTGTGTGTATGACCTGTGTGTATGACCTGTGTGTCTGCCCTGTGTGTATGACATGTGTGTCTGCCCTGTGTGTATGGCATGTGTGTCTGCCCTGTGTGTATGACATGAGGGTCTGTCCTGTGTGTATGACATGTGTCTCTGCCCTGTGTGTATGACATGTGTCTCTGCCCTGTGTATGACATGTGTCCCTGCCCTGTGTGTATGACATGTGTCTCTGCCCTGTGTGTATGACAAGTGGGTTTGCCCTGTGTGTATGACATGTGTCTCTGCCCTGTGTGTATGACATGTGGGTGTGCCCAGTGTATGACATGTGGGTGTGCCCAGTGTATGACATGTGTATCTGCCCAGTGTATGACATGTGTCTCTGCCCTGTGTGTATGACATGTGTGTCTGCCCAGTGTATGACATGTGTATCTGCCCAGTGTATGACATGTGTATCTGCCCAGTGTATGACATGTGTGTCTGCCCTGTGTGTATGACATGTGGGTGTGCCCAGTGTATGACATGTGGGTGTGCCCAGTGTATGACATGTGGGTTTGCCCTGTGTATGACATGTGGGTCTACCCTGTGTATGAAATGTGTATCTGCCCTGTGTATGACATGTGGGTCTACCCTGTGTATGAAATGTGTATCTGCACTGTGTGTATGACATGTGTCTCTGCCCTGTGTGTATGACATGTGTCTCTGCCCTGTGTGTATGACATGTGTCTCTGCCCTGTGTGTATGACATGTGTCTCTGCCCTGTGTGTATGACATGTCTCTGCCCTGTGTGTATGACATGTGTCTCTGCCCTGTGTGTATGACATGTGGGTTTGCCCTATGTGTATGACATGTGGGTTTGCCCTATGTGTATGACATGTGTCTCTGCCCTGTGTATGACATGTGGGTTTGCCCTGTGTATGACATGAGGGTTTGCCCTGTGTGTATGACATGTGGGTTTGCCCTGTGTGTATGCCCTGTGTATATGACATGTGGGCCTGCCCTGTGTATATGACATGTGTCTCTGCCCTGTGTATGACATGTGTGTTTGCCCTGTGTATGACATGTGTCTCTGCCCTGTGTGTATGACATGTGGGTGTGCCCAGTGTATGACATGTGTATCTGCCCAGTGTATGACATGCGTCTCTGCCCTGTGTGTATGACATGTGTGTCTGCCCAGTGTATGACATGTGTATCTGCCCAGTGTATGACATGTGTCTCTGCCCTGTGTATGACATGTGTGTCTGCCCTGTGTGTATGACATGTGGGTGTGCCCAGTGTATGACATGTGGGTGTGCCCAGTGTATGACATGTGGGTTTGCCCTGTGTATGACATGTGGGTCGTAGTATTTCCTGGGGTGAGGGAAGCATACTATTACATCTTAATAACGGGATAGATGCACTCTTGGAATACAATAAATCTCAGTCTACAGACCCCACCAGCCCTTGGATTCCTGTCTCTCTCACTATCAACCGCTGGACAATACCTTTTTCACCTCTCATCCAGAACAGATGACACGACTCTGGTGTCTACACATAATGACTAGATGATATAATGTACAAGAGGATTATCAACAAGGGGAATGTTCATGAGAGAATCCTGGCCGCCGCCAGGTGATAGAAGAAAAGGCTGTCTGGATTAGCCTCAGGCCGTCTTACTCATCACTGTACACTGGTTACGATACCACAAGGTTAAAGAGGTCACTCATCTGCACACGTAGCGTGGAATATCTCTGCCGAGAGGTGGACTCAGCTGAAATGACTAGCACGTCAATGTGGTGACTCCAAGTTGCGGTGGTACGTGATGACTCCAGACTAACATCCCTGTAGACGTTCTGCAGGCCTGTCCTTCAAGCTTCACTGGTAAGGCCTGTGCTAGACAACGGTCCTAAGAAGCCACCATAACATTTAACCCACATTTAACAATGTCAAAGTTCTGGGAACAGATGGTGGTCTCTAATGGGATCAGGATGGGTATAACTGGGCCTATAAGCACAGAAAGTTGGCACAGTTCAAGTTGACTCTGTCACTCAAAGTCAGTACTGGTAGCGCGTGACCCGGTAATGAAGGTCACCAATGTTCCTAGTACGAACGGGTAAACTCTTCCCGGAACAGCAGGCCATCCTGAAATAAAGGGTACGGTAGTTCCTCTCTACCCGTTTGGCTAGTGGGTCACAATGTCAACAATTATCACAGACAAGAGGACACGATACTCGCCCGTGAGTAGCCATCATAAAACTTGTTGGACTGACTGAAGATCATTTAGCGGTTGAGACGGGACTGGACTGTGGTGTAATGACTTCCCGGCACGTGGTGTAGTGTAGAAGCAGCACTTTCCGGCACATAGGTAAGCCAGCCATTTAGCAGCCTTCACCAAGACATCTTCCTCTGGTCCCCTCACGTAAGTCTCTCAGAAAGTAGAACCTGCCAAAGACAACACCATGTGTGAATATCGTGACACAGACTTACCCCCAGCGGTACACGTTACCTATGTGTACTCAGCATTGGCCGGTGTCGCCATGACCCGGCCGGCAGCCTCACAGACCAGGATCCACTGCCAAAACTGAACTGGGTCTGGGTCCTAACAAGTGCTGGCTGAACCGTCCTCCGTCTCGAATCCGGCCAAGGTAGGGCTGTGTATCTGGTCATGGTGTCGGCGAAATCCTTCTGTCCAAAAAAAAGACTTCTAAGGACACAATATACCAGGTTAGTAGGTTAAAGGTACTTAGAGACAGAATGGCTCTGAAGGAGAGCCGGTGACCACCGAATTCCCCTCCCTCGGAGGTAGCCCCCTCTCCCTGGTTCGATTTTAGGATTACCTACTATACACCAGGTCTCCTGGAGCTCTAGCTCTGATCCAGGAATTTAATAGATGATACAGGGAAATCCCCCTGTAGCGGAAGTCCACATCCCGTTCCCTCCTCCCCTAGTTAGGGTCAGAGCATTTGGAACGGTGTTCAGCTGGTTGTGACCAGCTCTGTCGCATTCCCCAGTTTCTCCAGTGTCAACCTCTCGGGAACCAACTGTATATTAAGATGGTGTTCCGTCACGGCAACCAATAACCTAAATAGTAAGAGGCAAGCTCAGCAAAGCCAGTGGTCGCCACACCAAAGAATTCGAACTTAGACACCCGCAATGTCCTTCGAATAACCTTCGACACGTCCGGCGACCTTCGCATGTGTTTCGTCTAGTTGGGCCGAGTTCCCTGATACCTCACTCGACCTATGTTCTACAACGCCTTCGCCAACTTCCGTTTGTGTCGACTACGTTAGAGTTCTAAGGCCGCCCAGGAGTGAACTCGGACTACTAACACTATTGGGCCTGTCCTAAATGTCTATAACTACTTGTAGCGGCAATAACACGCATTCACGGACTTGTACAATTGTAACGCAAAAACAGGCCTACAATCCATCGTGTTCAACTAGCCTGCAGTGTTAAGTTAAAACACAAGCCCACAGGTTCACCCCTGACTGACCTTTGTGCGCCGGGCGGGACATGTGGTCGAACAGCTTCGGTTCCACGCGGTAACGACACACCTTATTTATCTAAATATGTTTCACGTACCTTACGACAAACTGTGTATTCAGAATTGAGGAGCTCCCGTCCCAACACTGGACGTTCTGTCAGTTTTCTTTGATAAACAGCAAGACACTGGCTTCCTCTTTCCCATTTACGAATTCACACAGTCGTCCAAACACACCGTCTTGCTAGCAATGCCGGATCTCAACTGAGCCGGTCTTTGTTCTGAGAAGGTTATTGCGCATGCATTAGCGGACCCGGTTGGGTTGAGCATCACTCACCAGAATAGTCTAGAAGTCAAGGGCCACCAATCGCCCTTGCGTGGGGTACATTAATACCTCGGTTGTATCCCTTCGACTAGATCGGCTGTTCTACTCTTACTGAAAAGGGGAATGGGACTTTTGGGAGTTTTGCTAGGTGAATTCTCAGCAGTTCCATGACATAGGCCCCCTCTTAAGAGAGTTGACCGCGTCGACTGTCTCCTGCTGGATGTTCAATCCTAGTAAACTCGTCCTCTGCCTCTGGGACTGGATGCCTAGACAGAAAGTCAACCCCAACATTTTCCTTACCGGGAATGTATTCCACCGTAAAGGTGTAGGGCTGAAGCAACAACGACCAACGCATCAAGCGCGCGTTGAGCTTATGGGAGGTGGCCAAGCCCATCTTTGGTTGATGGTCTGCCGGTGTCCTCAAAGGTACAACCTCCCCATCAATTTGGGCAGTACTTGGACAGCCCGTCTCATATCAGTGATCGACAACCGCGCTTGCCCGTCGAGTCCTTACGTTCGGCCGGACGACCATCCGACTCACGTACGCAACGGGGTGCCATACCGATGGATCTTCCCTTCTCGGCGGTACCAGTGTCGTCACTACCGCTATGTCTCCCTACAAACATGTCTCGGGATTTGCGGTATCGTCCTCGGTGGACGATATAGTCTTCCCAGAACCCTCTGGACTCGGGTTTCCCTGGCCATCTCTTTCGATAGCGGGGCCAGTCAGTCGATCGTCGGTCGGAGTCCAGGGTATCTCGCGCCGAATCCAACGTTACCCACCCCTTCCGAACAGGGTTACTAGTGACTGACCTCGCCGACAGGTGCAGAGATTTGTCACCGGACCTCTCCTCGGTTTTCCGCAGGAGATTTGTATGGAAAATTCTCAAAATTCCCCCGATCTGGATCTCGTAGTTATTCTTGGACACTACCCTGACCACGGGATACGGTCCTTGCCATCCTACCTCGAGCATATTGGTCCTGCTTGGACCCCACAATAATACTCTATCTCCCACCTTAAGACCTAATCTAGTCTTAGTCCGATTTGTGGGTGTAGCCTTCTGGCACTCTGGGCATGACTTTACTAACCGGCGTACATCGCCAGTCATTCGTGGCCAGTAATAATGACCGGAAATTCGCTGCAGCATCGCTCTGACACCCATATGTCCATTCCCGGATAGGGTACTACCCGATATGGTGTGTCCCCTCTGAAGAATTGGGAGACGATAGTCCTGCGGGACCACCAACTGCCCGTGCAGTTCATCTCCCCTTCCGGCTCTCCGGTAGAGCAGCCGATTCTTCAGATAGTACTGGTCCCGTTGCGGTGGGTCAGCACTTTTCTGCAGCTTCTTGTAGCACGGACAGTGTCACGTCTTCGCTCTGCGCCGTACGCAAACCCCCTAGCTGGGTTTTCGAGCTGGTTGTGTTTGCCTCGTCTTTCCCCGTGTGGGCGCAGGTATGTATGTCGCCTAGGTGGATTGGCTTCTTCGGCAACCCTAGAAATACATATTTACTCCCCAGAATCACGGGATATAGGGGATCGAGTAATACCGCGGCTGGGATGATGCCCGTGACGTATCTCGACCTAATCTCTACGTTAGCGATTGGTAACGTCATGGCTACCGCACTCTTCATAGCCGGCTGTATCTCGATGCTTTCCCCATTGAGTTGGTCTGGCCTCACTAGACTGGCGGCAATGACGGCTTCCCCGTCCAGGCCAGTGTCATAGAGACACTCAACCTGCTGGCCGTTGACTTCGATCAGTTCGACCACAGGTGGCCTCTCTTGATCCAGAGTCTCTTCGCCGACCTCGACCTTTTCGGTGGCAACAGCCTTTGGAGCCACTAGGCAGGCCGCGAAGTGTGAGCTCTTAACCTTCGATCTGCAGTCCCTAGTATTGTGCGAGGGTGACTGGCAAATCGAACACCACGTCTTACTCCATTTCCGTTTCGGTGGAGAGTTATGTGGGCTCTTGCTCCCTTCCTTCGACTTCTCTGGACTCTGGTCAGAGGATTTCTCATAAGGTTCTACCTTCTTGGCATGAGAGTTCTTCAGTTTCTTTTTGTCATTCTTGTCCTGACTTTTACCCATGGAGGGATGGGTTTCCCCACCTTCACCATGCACCTCGACGAATCGTTCTGCCATTTTCGCTACTACATCTAATCTTTCCGCCCCTTGTTCTCCCAAGAACTCTTTGAGCGGTTTCAACATATGCTTCCGCATCTCGTCGACGATCATCAGTTCTTCGAGACTGTCGTAATCGTGTGCGAACTGAGCTAAGTCCATCCATTTATGGAGGTAGGATCTAAGACGTTCGCCGTACGCAGCAAATAACTCACTCGGCTCTCGTTTCGCTTCTCGAAACTTCTTGTGGTAAGTATGCGACGTCATCTCGAACCGTTTCAGCAGCGCGGCCTTCAGTTCGGCATAATTATTCTCGTGACCCGCCGGTAAACGCGAGTAGACCTCGTAAGCGGTTCTGCGCAACCCCTGGGACAGTTTCAGACACCACTTGTCTCGATCGAGACCCATGGCGACAGACATAGCCTCGAACTTTTGTAAGAACTGGTCGATCTTTTCCTTATCTTCCTCAAAAATCGGTAGAGGAAATTTCATGGCATGATAACCATGTCGACCTAAGGTAGGTGAACCAGGGAGTGAAGACCCTCCTATGGCTCCCTCGGTCTCTCTACTTGATTGTGCCCTGAGCTCGAGTTCCCGGATGCGGTACTCATGCTCTCGCTTCTGAGCCTCTTGTTCGGCTTCGAACTTTTTAGCGGCTTGTTCGACTTCGAACTTCTTCAACTCAAACGCCATCCTTCGATCCTCCGCTTCTTGCTGTTTTCTCTCTCTCTCTTCCTGACGGAAGTCTCTCTCAATCCCTTGGATATACTCTGATAGTGCAGTGCCGGTGAATCCCATTCCTTCGCCTCTTGCCCGCACTTCATCCATATTTAATTTTGTGGATGCCATACTTAGAGAGTATATGTTAGTAATGTGAGTGCTAGGTAAATAAAGCAATATATAGATGTGCAATACACCAATCTAATCTATATATGACATCCCAACACACCACAAGTCAATCTGTCTTTGTCAAGAGAAGAAACAGGACCAAAGACCTATGTAGCCCTGAATAGAGACACTAGGAATGAAAGGTCCTAACCATAATCACCAGAGCTGTCTCATCAATATCCCGGACGGGCCCCCAAATAATGTCGTAGTATTTCCTGGGGTGAGGGAAGCATACTATTACATCTTAATAACGGGATAGATGCACTCTTGGAATACAATAAATCTCAGTCTACAGACCCCACCAGCCCTTGGATTCCTGTCTCTCTCACTATCAACCGCTGGACAATACCTTTTTCACCTCTCATCCAGAACAGATGACACGACTCTGGTGTCTACACATAATGACTAGATGATATAATGTACAAGAGGATTATCAACAAGGGGAATGTTCATGAGAGAATCCTGGCCGCCGCCAGGTGATAGAAGAAAAGGCTGTCTGGATTAGCCTCAGGCCGTCTTACTCATCACTGTACACTGGTTACGATACCACAAGGTTAAAGAGGTCACTCATCTGCACACGTAGCGTGGAATATCTCTGCCGAGAGGTGGACTCAGCTGAAATGACTAGCACGTCAATGTGGTGACTCCAAGTTGCGGTGGTACGTGATGACTCCAGACTAACATCCCTGTAGACGTGCTGCAGGCCTGTCCTTCAAGCTTCACTGGTAAGGCCTGTGCTAGACAACGGTCCTAAGAAGCCACCATAACATTTAACCCACATTTAACAATGTCAAAGTTCTGGGAACAGATGGTGGTCTCTAATGGGATCAGGATGGGTATAACTGGGCCTATAAGCACAGAAAGTTGGCACAGTTCAAGTTGACTCTGTCACTCAAAGTCAGTACTGGTAGCGCGTGACCCGGTAATGAAGGTCACCAATGTTCCTAGTACGAACGGGTAAACTCTTCCCGGAACAGCAGGCCATCCTGAAATAAAGGGTACGGTAGTTCCTCTCTACCCGTTTGGCTAGTGGGTCACAATGTCAACAATTATCACAGACAAGAGGACACGATACTCGCCCGTGAGTAGCCATCATAAAACTTGTTGGACTGACTGAAGATCATTTAGCGGTTGAGACGGGACTGGACTGTGGTGTAATGACTTCCCGGCACGTGGTGTAGTGTAGAAGCAGCACTTTCCGGCACATAGGTAAGCCAGCCATTTAGCAGCCTTCACCAAGTCATCTTCCTCTGGTCCCCTCACGTAAGTCTCTCAGAAAGTAGAACCTGCCAAAGACAACACCATGTGTGAATATCGTGACACAGACTTACCCCCAGCGGTACACGTTACCTATGTGTACTCAGCATTGGCCGGTGTCGCCATGACCTGGCCGGCAGCCTCACAGACCAGGATCCACTGCCAAAACTGAACTGGGTCTGGGTCCTAACAAGTGCTGGCTGAACCGTCCTCCGTCTCGAATCCGGCCAAGGTAGGGCTGTGTATCTGGTCATGGTGTCGGCGAAATCCTTCTGTCCAAAAAAAAGACTTCTAAGGACACAATATACCAGGTTAGTAGGTTAAAGGTACCTAGAGACAGAATGGCTCTGAAGGAGAGCCGGTGACCACCGAATTCCCCTCCCTCGGAGGTAACCCCCTCTCCCTGGTTCGATTTTAGGATTACCTACTATACACCAGGTCTCCTGGAGCTCTAGCTCTGATCCAGGAATTTAATAGATGATACAGGGAAATCCGCCTGTAGCGGAAGTCCACATCCCGTTCCCTCCTCCCCTAGTTAGGGTCAGAGCATTTGGAACGGTGTTCAGCTGGTTGTGACCAGCTCTGTCGCATTCCCCAGTTTCTCCAGTGTCAACCTCTCGGGAACCAACTGTATATCAAGATGGTGTTCCGTCACGGCAACCAATAACCTAAATAGTAAGAGGCAAGCTCAGCAAAGCCAGTGGTCGCCACACCAAAGAATTCGAACTTAGACACCCGCAATGTCCTTCGAATAACCTTCGACACGTCCGGCGACCTTCGCATGTGTTTCGTCTAGTTGGGCCGAGTTCCCTGATACCTCACTCGACCTATGTTCTACAACGCCTTCGCCAACTTCCGTTTGTGTCGACTACGTTAGAGTTCTAAGGCCGCCCAGGAGTGAACTCGGACTACTAACACTATTGGGCCTGTCCTAAATGTCTATAACTACTTGTAGCGGCAATAACACGCATTCACGGACTTGTACAATTGTAACGCAAAAACAGGCCTACAATCCATCGTGTTCAACTAGCCTGCAGTGTTAAGTTAAAACACAAGCCCACAGGTTCACCCCTGACTGACCTTTGTGCGCCGGGCGGGACATGTGGTCGAACAGCTTCGGTTCCACGCGGTAACGACACACCTTATTTATCTAAATATGTTTCACGTACCTTACGACAAACTGTGTATTCAGAATTGAGGAGCTCCCGTCCCAACACTGGACGTTCTGTCAGTTTTCTTTGATAAACAGCAAGACACTGGCTTCCTCTTTCCCATTTACGAATTCACACAGTCGTCCAAACACACCGTCTTGCTAGCAATGCCGGATCTCAACTGAGCCGGTCTTTGTTCTGAGAAGGTTATTGCGCATGCGTTAGCGGACCCGGTTGGGTTGAGCATCACTCACCAGAATAGTCTAGAAGTCAAGGGCCACCAATCGCCCTTGCGTGGGGTACATTAATACCTCGGTTGTATCCCTTCGACTAGATCGGCTGTTCTACTCTTACTGAAAAGGGGAATGGGACTTTTGGGAGTTTTGCTAGGTGAATTCTCAGCAGTTCCATGACACCTGTGTATGAAATGTGTATCTGCCCTGTGTATGACATGTGGGTCTACCCTGTGTATGAAATGTGTATCTGCCCTGTGTGTATGACATGTGTCTCTGCCCTGTGTGTATGACATGTGTCTCTGCCCTGTGTGTATGACATGTGTCTCTGCCCTGTGTGTATGACATGTGTCTCTGCCCTGTGTGTATGACATGTGTCTCTGCCCTGTGTGTATGACATGTGGGTTTGCCCTGTGTGTATAACATGTGTCTCTGCCCTATGTGTATGACATGTGGGTTTGCCCTATGTGTATGACATGTGTGTTTGCCCTATGTGTATGACATGTGTCTCTGCCCTGTGTATGACATGTGGGTTTGCCCTGTGTATGACATGAGGGTTTGCCCTGTGTGTATGACATGTGGGTTTGCCCTGTGTGTATGACATGTTCTCTGCCCTGTGTGTATGCCCTGTGTATATGACATGTGGGCCTGCCCTGTGTATATGACATGTGTCTCTGCCCTGTGTATGACATGTGCGTTTGCCCTGTGTATGACATATGTCTCTGCCCTGTGTGCATGACATGTGTCTCTGCCCTGTGTGTATGACATATGTCTCTGCCCTGTGTATCACAAGTGGGTCTTCCCTGTGTATGACATGTGGGTGTGCCCTGTGTATGACATGGTGTGCCCTGTGTATGACATGTGTCTCTGCCCTGTGTATGACATGTGTCTCTGCCATGTGTGTATGACATGTGTCTCTGCCATGTGTGTATGACATGTGTCTCTGCCCAGTGTGTATGACATGTGTCTCTGCCCAGTGTGTATGACATGTGTCTCTGCCCAGTGTGTATGACATGTGGGTTTGACCTGCGTGTATGACATGTGGGTTTGCCATGTGTGTAATGCCATCTGGCAACTCTTGGCTGCCACTGTACCACCAATCTGGCAACTCTTGGCTGCCACTGTACCACCAGTCTGGCAACTCTTGGCTGCCACTGTACCACCAATCTGGCAACTCTTGGCTGCCACTGTACCACCAGTCTGGCAACTCTTGGCTGTCACTGTACCACCAATCTGGCAACTCTTGGCTGCCACTGTACCACCAATCTGGCAACTCTTGGCTGCCACTGTACCACCAGTGTGGCAACTCTTGGCTGCCACTGTACCACCAATCTGGCAACTCTTGGCTGCCACTGTACCACCAGTCTGGCAACTCTTGGCTGCCACTGTACCACCAGTCTGGCAATTCTTGGCCGCCACTGTACCACCAATCTGGCAACTCTTGGCTGCCACTGTACCACCAATCTGGCAACTCTTGGCCGCCACTGTACCACCAGTCTGGCAACTCTTGGCTGCCACTGTACCACCAATCTGGCAACTCTTGGCTGTCACTGTACCATCAATCTGGCAAATCTTGGCTGCCACTGTACCACCAATCTGGCAACTCTTGGCTGCCACTGTACCACCAGTCTGGCAACTCTTGACAGCCACCTATCTGGCAACTCTTGGCTGCCACTGTACCACCAATCTGGCAACTCTTGGCTGGCGACTGCAGAAGGGAACACAGCACAAGTGCCAGTCTCCCTGTGAAATGATGGTGATGTATGATGAAGTATTTCACATTAGACATGATTGCACACAGGGCTGCTCACACTAGCCATGTCCGCCCTGGCGGAAACATTTGGCCACTAAAAGAGTTCACATTACCTCCAGCGTCAGATCTCTCTGTTGTGAATTCCTTAGTTTTTCCATCTCTCGTCGGAATAGACTTTCCTTGACAGGGAAACCATCGAGTTCACTTATTACAGATCCTAGCTCTGCGCCAACATCATCACAGAACACCCACCCAAACAGATCCAGTGACAGGCGCCATCTTCCCAGCAACGTGTCGTGGGAAACAATCTGTGACATGGCTCCCTGGTGTCTGAAACAGAAGACAGTCACACATTCAATTCAGATCCCCTGACACTAGCCAGGTCAGTCCACTCTCATACACCTGCCATATGGGTTATCTCTCGCAACCTGGCCGCTGGCTCTGTCCATGCATGTATGACATGTGTGTCTGCCCTGTGTGTATGACATGTGTGTCTGCCCCGTGTGTATGACATGTGTGTCTGCCCTGTGTGTATGACATGTGTGTCTGCCCTGTGTGTATGGCATGTGTGTCTGCCCTGTGTGTATGGCATGTGTGTCTGCCCTGTGTGTATGGCATGTGTGTCTGCCCTGTGTGTATGGCATGTGTGTCTGCCCTGTGTGTATGGCCTGTGTGTCTGCCCTGTGTGTATGGCCTGTGTGTCTGCCCTGTGTATGACCTGTGTGTCTGCCCTGTGTGTATGACATGTGTGTATGACATGTGTGTCTGCCCTGTGTGTATGGCATGTGTGTCTGCCCTGTGTGTATGGCATGTGTGTCTGCCCTGTGTGTATGACATGAGGGTCTGTCCTGTGTGTATGACATGTGTCTCTGCCCTGTGTGTATGACATGTGTCCCTGCCCTGTGTATGACATGTGGGTCTGCCCTGTGTATGACATGTGGGTCTGCCCTGTGTATGACATGTGTCTCTGCCCTGTGTATGACATGTGTCTCTGTCCTGTGTATGACATGTGGGTTTGCCCTGTGTGTATGACATGTGTCTCTGCCCTGTGTATGACATGTGTCTCTGCCCTGTGTGTATGACATGTGGGTGTGCCCAGTGTATGACATGTGGGTGTGCCCAGTGTATGACATGTGTATCTGCCCAGTGTATGACATGTGTCTCTGCCCTGTGTGTATGACATGTGTGTCTGCCCAGTGTATGACATGTGTATCTGCCCAGTGTATGACATGTGTCTCTGCCCTGTGTGTATGACATGTGTGTCTGCCCTGTGTATGACATGTGGGTGTGCCCAGTGTATGACATGTGGGTGTGCCCAGTGTATGACATGTGGGTTTGCCCTGTGTATGACATGTGGGTCTACCCTGTGTATGAAATGTGTATCTGCCCTGTGTATGACATGTGGGTCTACCCTGTGTATGAAATGTGTATCTGCCCTGTGTGTATGACATGTGTCTCTGCCCTGTGTGTATGACATGTGTCTCTGCCCTGTGTGTATGACATGTGTCTCTGCCCTGTGTGTATGACATGTGTCTCTGCCCTGTGTGTATGACATGTGTCTCTGCCTTGTGTGTATGACATGTGTCTCTGCCCTGTGTGTATGACATGTGGGTTTGCCCTGTGTGTATAACATGTGTCTCTGCCCTATGTGTATGACATGTGGGTTTGCCCTATGTGTATGACATGTGTGTTTGCCCTATGTGTATGACATGTGTCTCTGCCCTGTGTATGACATGTGGGTTTGCCCTGTGTATGACATGAGGATTTGCCCTGTGTGTATGACATGTGGGTTTGCCCTGTGTGTATGACATGTTCTCTGCCCTGTGTATGACATGTGGGTATCACATGTGGGTATGCCCTGTGTATATGACATGTGGGCCTGCCCTGTGTATATGACATGTGTCTCTGCCCTGTGTATGACATGTGCATTTGCCCTGTGTATGACATATGTCTCTGCCCTGTGTGTATGACATGTCTCTGCCCTGTGTGTATGACATATGTCTCTGCCCTGTGTATCACAAGTGGGTCTTCCCTGTGTATGACATAAGGGTGTGCCCTGTGTATGACATGGTGTGCCCTGTGTATGACATGTGTCTCTGCCCTGTGTATGACATGTGTCTCTGCCATGTGTGTATGACATGTGTCTCTGCCATGTGTGTATGACATGTGTCTCTGCCCAGTGTGTATGACATGTGTCTCTGCCCAGTGTGTATGACATGTGGGTTTGACCTGCATGTATGACATGTGGGTTTGCCATGTGTGTAATGCCATCTGGCAACTCTTGGCTGCCACTGTACCACCAATCTGGCAACTCTTGGCTGCCACTGTACCACCAGTCTGGCAACTCTTGGCTGCCACTGTACCACCAATCTGGCAACTCTTGGCTGCCACTGTACCACCAGTCTGGCAACTCTTGGCTGCCACTGTACCACCAGTCTGGCAACTCTTGGCTGCCACTGTACCACCAATCTGGCAACTCTTGGCTGCCACTGTACCACCAGTCTGGCAACTCTTGGCTGCCACTGTACCACCAGTCTGGCAACTCTTGGCTGCCACTGTACCACCAGTCTGGCAACTCTTGGCTGCCACTGTATCACCAGTCTGGCAATTCTTGGCCGCCACTGTACCACCAATCTGGCAACTCTTGGCTGCCACTGTACCACCAATCTGGCAACTCTTGGCCGCCACTGTACCACCAGTCTGGCAACTCTTGGCTGCCACTGTACCACCAATCTGGCAACTCTTGGCTGTCACTGTACCACCAATCTGGCAACTCTTGGCTGCCACTGTACCACAAGCCTGGCAACTCTTGGCTGCCACTGTACCACCAGTCTGGCAACTCTTGGCTGCCACTGTACCACCAATCTGGCAACTCTTGGCTGCCACTGTACCACCAGTCTGGCAACTCTTGACTGCCACCTATCTGGCAACTCTTGGCTGCCACTGTACCACCAATCTGGCAACTCTTGGCTGGCGACTGCAGAAGGGAACAGAGCACAAGTGCCAGTCTCCCTGTGAAATGATGGTGATGTATGATGAAGTATTTCACATTAGACATGATTGCACACAGGGCTGCTCACACTAGCCATGTCCGCCCTGGCGGAAACATTTGGCCACTAAAAGAGTTCACATTACCTCCAGCGTCAGATCTCTCTGTTGTGAATTCCTTAGTTCTTCCATCTCTCGTCGGAATCGACTTTCCTTGACAGGGAAACCATCGAGTTCACTTATTACAGATCCTAGCTCTGCGCCAACATCATCACAGAACACCCACCCAAACAGATCCAGTGACAGGCGCCATCTTCCCAGCAACGTGTCGTGGGAAACAATCTGTGACATGGCTCCCTGGTGTCTGAAACAGAAGACAGTCACACATTCAATTCAGATCCCCTGACACTAGCCAGGTCAGTCCACTCTCATACATCTGCCATATGGGTTATCTCTCGCAACCTGGCCGCTGGCTCTGTCCATGCATGTATGACATGTGTGTCTGCCCTGTGTGTATGACATGTGTGTCTGCCCTGTGTGTATGACATGTGTGTCTGCCCTGTGTGTATGACATGTGTGTCTGCCCTGTGTGAATGACATGTGTGTCTGCCCTGTGTGTATGGCATGTGTGTCTGCCCTGTGTGTATGGCATGTGTGTCTGCCCTGTGTGTATGGCATGTGTGTCTGCCCTGTGTGTATGGCATGTGTGTCTGCCCTGTGTGTATGGCATGTGTGTCTGCCCTGTGTGTATGGCATGTGTGTCTGCCCTGTGTGTATGGCATGTGTGTCTGCCCTGTGTGTCTGCCCTGTGTGTCTGCCCTGTGTGTCTGCCCTGTGTGTATGACATGTGTGTCTGCCCTGTGTGTATGACATGTGTGTCTGCCCTGTGTGTATGACATGTGTGTCTGCCCTGTGTGTATGACATGTGTGTTTGCCCTGTGTGTATGGCATGTGTGTCTGCCCTGTGTGTATGACATGTGTGTCTGCCCTGTGTGTATGACATGAGGGTCTGTCCTGTGTGTATGACATGTGTCTCTGCCCTGTGTATGACATGTGTCCCTGCCCTGTGTATGACATGTGTCTTTGCCCTGTGTATGACATGTGTCTCTGTCCTGTTAATGACATGTGGGTTTGCCCTGTGCGTATGACATGTGTCTCTACCCTGTGTGTATGACATGTGTCTCTAAACTGTGTGTATGACATGTGTCTCTGCCCTGTGTATGACATATGTCCCTGCCCTGTGTATGACATGTGTCTCTGCCCTATGTGTATGACATGTGTCTCTGCCCTGTGTGTATGACAAGTGGGTTTGCCCTGTGTGTATGACATGTGTCTCTGCCCTGTGTGTATGACATGTGTCTCTGCCCTGTGTGTATGACATGTGGGTGTGCCCATTGTATGACATGTGGGTGTGCCCAGTGTATGACATGTCTATCTGCCCAGTGTATGACATGTGTCTCTGCCCTGTGTGTATGACATGTGTGTCTGCCCAGTGTATGACATGTGTCTCTGCCTAGTTTATGACATGTGTCTCTGCCCTGTGTGTATGACATGTGTGTCTGCCCTGTGTGTATATCATGTGGGTGTGCCCAGTGTATGACATGTGGGTGTGCCCAGTGTATGACATGTGGGTTTGCCCTGTGTATGACATGTGGGTCTACCCTGTGTATGACATGTGGGTCTACCCTGTGTATGAAATGTGTATCTGCCCTGTGTGTATGACATGTGTCTCTGCCCTGTGTGTATGACATGTGTCTCTGCCCTGTGTGTATGACATGTGTCTCTGCCCTGTCTGTATGACATGTGTCTCTGCCCTGTGTGTATAACATGTGGGTTTGCCCTGTGTGTATAACATGTGTCTCTGCCCTATGTGTATGACATGTGGGTTTGCCCTATGTGTATGACATGTGGGTTTGCCCTATGTGTATGACATGTATCTCTGCCCTGTGTATGACATGTGGGTTTGCCCTGTGTATGACATGAGGGTTTGCCCTGTGTGTATGACATGTTTGTTTGCCCTGTGTGTATGACATGTTCTCTGCCCTGTGTATAAAATGCGGGTATGACATGTGGGTATGCCCTGTGTATATGACATGTGGGCCTGCCCTGTGTATATGACATGTGTCTCTGCCCTGTGTATGACATGTGCGTTTGCCCTGTGTATGACATATGTCTCTGCCCTGTGTGTATGACATGTGTCTCTGCCCTGTGTGTATGACATATGTCTCTACCCTGTGTATCACAAGTGGGTCTTCCCTGTGTATGACATGTGGGTGTGCCATGTGTATGACATGGTGTGCCCTGTGTATGACATGTTTCTCTGCCATGTGTGTATGACATGTGTCTCTGCCATGTGTGTATGACATGTGTCTCTGCCCAGTGTGTATGACATGTGTCTCTGCCCAGTGTGTATGACATGTGGGTTTGACCTGCGTGTATGACATGTCGGTTTGCCATGTGTGTAATGCCATCTGGCAACTCTTGGCTGCCACTGTACCACCAATCTGGCAACTCTTGGCTGCCACTGTACCACCAGTCTGGCAACTCTTGGCTGCCACTGTACCACCAATCTGGCAACTCTTGGCTGCCACTGTACCACCAGTCTGGCAACTCTTGGCTGCCACTGTACCACCAATCTGGCAACTCTTGGCTGCCACTGTACCACCAATCTGGCAACTCTTGGCTGCCACTGTACCACCAGTGTGGCAACTCTTGGCTGCCACTGTACCACCAATCTGGCAACTCTTGGCTGCCACTGTACCACCAGCCTGGCAACTCTTGGCTGCCACTGTACCACCAGCCTGGCAACTCTTGGCTGCCACTGTACCACCAGTCTGGCAACTCTTGGCTGCCACTGTACCACCAGTCTGGCAACTCTTGGCTGCCACTGTACCACCAGTCTGGCAACTCTTGGCTGCCACTGTATCACCAGTCTGGCAATTCTTGGCCGCCACTGTATCACCAGTCTGGCAACTCTTGGCTGCCACTGTACCACCAATCTGGCAACTCTTGGCCGCCACTGTACCACCAGTCTGGCAACTCTTGGCTGCCACTGTACCACCAATCTGGCAACTCTTGGCTGTCACTGTACCACCAATCTGGCAACTCTTGGCTGCCACTGTACCACAAGCTTGGCAACTCTTGGCTGCCACTGTACCACCAGTCTGGCAACTCTTGGCTGCCACTGTACCACCAATCTGGCAACTCTCTGCTGCCACTGTACCACCAGTCTGGCAAGTCTTGACTGCCACCTATCTGGCAACTGTTGGCTGCCACTGTACCACCAATCGGGCAACTCTTGGCTGGCAACTGCAGAAGGGAACAGAGCACAAGTGCCAGTCTCCCTGTGAAATGATGGTGATGTATGATGAAGTATTTCACATTAGACATGATTGCACACAGGGCTGCTCACACTAGCCATGTCCGCCCTGGCGGAAACATTTGGCCACTAAAAGAGTTCACATTACCTCCAGCGTCAGATCTCTCTGTTGTGAATTCCTTAGTTTTTCCATCTCTCGTCGGAATCGACTTTCCTTGACAGGGAAACCATCGAGTTCACTTATTACAGATCCTAGCTCTGCGCCAACATCATCACAGAACACCCACCCAAACAGATCCAGTGACAGGCGCCATCTTCCCAGCAACGTGTCGTGGGAAACAATCTGTGACATGGCTCCCTGGTGTCTGAAACAGAAGACAGTCACACATTCAATTCAGATCCCCTGACACTAGCCAGGTCAGTCCACTCTCATACACCTGCCATATGGGTTATCTCTCGCAACCTGGCCGCTGGCTCTGTCCATGCATGTATGACATGTGTGTCTGCCCTGTGTGTATGACATGTGTGTCTGCCCTGTGTGTATGACATGTGTGTCTGCCCTGTGTGTATGACATGTGTGTCTGCCCTGTGTGTATGACATGTGTGTCTGCCCTGTGTGTATGGCATGTGTGTCTGCCCTGTGTGTATGGCATGTGTGTCTGCCCTGTGTGTATGGCATGTGTGTCTGCCCTGTGTGTATGGCATGTGTGTCTGCCCTGTGTGTATGGCATGTGTGTCTGCCCTGTGTGTATGGCATGTGTGTCTGCCCTGTGTGTATGACATGTGTGTCTGCCCTGTGTGTATGACATGTGTGTCTGCCCTGTGTGTATGACATGTGTGTCTGCCCTGTGTGTATGACATGTGTGTTTGCCCTGTGTGTATGGCATGTGTGTCTGCCCTGTGTGTATGACATGTGTGTCTGCCCTGTGTGTATGACATGAGGGTCTGCCCTGTGTGTATGACATGTGTCTCTGCCCTGTGTATGACATGTGTCTCTGCCCTGTGTATGACATGTGTCTCTGTCCTGTTAATGACATGTGGGTTTGCCCTGTGCGTATGACATGTGTCTCTACCCTGTGTGTATGACATGTGTCTCTAAACTGTGTGTATGACATGTGTCTCTGCCCTGTGTATGACATGTGTCTCTGCCCTATGTGTATGACATGTGTCTCTGCCCTGTGTGTATGACAAGTGGGTTTGCCCTGTGTGTATGACATGTGTCTCTGCCCTGTGTGTATGACATGTGTCTCTGCCCTGTGTGTATGACATGTGGGTGTGCCCATTGTATGACATGTGGGTGTGCCCAGTGTATGACATGTGTATCTGCCCAGTGTATGACATGTGTCTCTGCCCTGTGTGTATGACATGTGTGTCTGCCCAGTGTATGACATGTGTCTCTGCCTAGTTTATGACATGTGTCTCTGCCCTGTGTGTTTGACATGTGTGTCTCCCCTGTGTGTATATCATGTGGGTGTGCCCAGTGTATGACATGTGGGTGTGCCCAGTGTATGACATGTGGGTTTGCCCTGTGTATGACATGTGGGTCTACCCTGTGTATGACATGTGGGTCTACCCTGTGTATGAAATGTGTATCTGCCCTGTGTGTATGACATGTGTCTCTGCCCTGTGTGTATGACATGTGTCTCTGCCCTGTGTGTATGACATGTGTCTCTGCCCTGTCTGTATGACATGTGTCTCTGCCCTGTGTGTATAACATGTGGGTTTGCCCTGTGTGTATAACATGTGTCTCTGCCCTATGTGTATGACATGTGGGTTTGCCCTATGTGTATGACATGTGGGTTTGCCCTATGTGTATGACATGTATCTCTGCCCTGTGTATGACATGTGGGTTTGCCCTGTGTATGACATGAGGGTTTGCCCTGTGTGTATGACATGTGGGTTTGCCCTGTGTGTATGACATGTTCTCTGCCCTGTGTATAAAATGTGGGTATGACATGTGGGTATGCCCTGTGTATATGACATGTGGGCCTGCCCTGTGTATATGACATGTGTCTCTGCCCTGTGTATGACATGTGTCTCTGCCCTGTGTATGACATGTGCGTTTGCCCTGTGTATGACATATGTCTCTGCCCTGTGTGTATGACATGTGTCTCTGCCCTGTGTGTATGACATATGTCTCTACCCTGTGTATCACAAGTGGGTCTTCCCTGTGTATGACATGTGGGTGTGCCATGTGTATGACATGGTGTGCCCTGTGTATGACATGGTGTGCCCTGTGTATGACATGTTTCTCTGCCATGTGTGTATGACATGTGTCTCTGCCCAGTGTGTATGACATGTGTCTCTGCCCAGTGTGTATGACATGTGGGTTTGACCTGCGTGTATGACATGTCGGTTTGCCATGTGTGTAATGCCATCTGGCAACTCTTGGCTGCCACTGTACCACCAATCTGGCAACTCTTGGCTGCCACTGTACCACCAGTCTGGCAACTCTTGGCTGCCACTGTACCACCAATCTGGCAACTCTTGGCTGCCACTGTACCACCAGTCTGGCAACTCTTGGCTGCCACTGTACCACCAATCTGGCAACTCTTGGCTGCCACTGTACCACCAATCTGGCAACTCTTGGCTGCCACTGTACCACCAGTGTGGCAACTCTTGGCTGCCACTGTACCACCAATCTGGCAACTCTTGGCTGCCACTGTACCACCAGCCTGGTAACTCTTGGCTGCCACTGTACCACCAGCCTGGCAACTCTTGGCTGCCACTGTACCACCAGTCTGGCAACTCTTGGCTGCCACTGTACCACCAGTCTGGCAACTCTTGGCTGCCACTGTACCACCAGTCTGGCAACTCTTGGCTGCCACTGTATCACCAGTCTGGCAATTCTTGGCCGCCACTGTATCACCAGTCTGGCAACTCTTGGCTGCCACTGTACCACCAATCTGGCAACTCTTGGCCGCCACTGTACCACCAGTCTGGCAACTCTTGGCTGCCACTGTACCACCAATCTGGCAACTCTTGGCTGTCACTGTGTGGCGGGACAGCCCGGCAGCATCATAATTACACAAGTTTTCAAGGAATTACAGAGCCCACAATATTTTTCTAAAATTCTCTAAAAGAATAAACGTTCCCCAGAAGAGGATAAAAACGTAAGAGGAAAATACATTTTGACCACGCACGCCCCATCATTTCTGTAATGCTAGGTCTGAGAAAGCTTTGATGTCCAGATCAAAGTTAAAACCCAGACACCACGGCACCAGTCGGGGCGGGCTGCTATCAAAGGTTGAAAACTCATTGTTTTCAGTACAAGGGACGAGAAAGACAAAGTGTGGAATCTAGGCTGGGGCCGACGGCGTTGATACATCGTGGAGCCAGTCAGTTGAGATTGACGTGTTAGTTTACAAGCCTGCGGTTGGAATAGACACCTAACACCTTAGTTCAACAGAACCCCGTGTGATCCAAAGACGGCAATTTAATGCAGGCCTAACACCTATCTAAAAGTCCAGACTTTGTGGAGCCGGGACGTCTGTAATTGCCACCACAAAGGAGCAATTAGGACCAGACCAGCAACCGGGAAGGCTGGTGTTACCAGCCTATTGGAATGTAATGACGCAACTGCATTGCCGCCAAAGCAGGTTTAATTGTTTCAGGCGTGGGGGGCATCGGTCAATTTGATTGACAGATGAAACTACCCTTCACAGGAAAGGAGGAGGGGTGAAAAGAATTTGGCACTTAATCCATCTAGGTAAATCATCTTACATGGAAAAATAGGCGGAGTTAATGAAAAGGGGAATATTAATTAGCCAACCTGGAAACTAGCCAGGAATTGAATAGAATAAAACTACGAGCAGTGGCCAGCAAGACTTCAGACGCATTCACAATAGTGTACCAGGGAAGCCGGAATTTTAATTTCTGGTGAGAGATTACCCTCTCGTTTTGTTACTTCGATACAATGTCGTATGACAGGATTTCCTAGCTATAACCCAGGTAATACCATTACTCTGATTAGTTTGTCTGCTAGTCTGAAGGCTTGTGTAGTTTCTTGTTCTGCATATTCTCCAAAACTTTACACTTGTGGATTTTCTTTGTACTTAATGTTCCAGTTTCTAGATTTACTATTACACTGTGAACTTTATTTTCTTCTTTCATTCACCACTTGGTTGTCTGATTTGTTGTATGTGATAATTTGGAGAAATCCATTATCCAAGCTACATGAGCGCGTGGCTTATGCATGTACAGGAGATACATTTAGATTCATCCTGTATGATGTTAAACATTGGGGAGACTGACTACTTAGGAGAAATTCCTAAGAGCTACCAGTCTCTTGATAGCGTCCAATTAACATTGATTATTTGGACCAACACTTTGAGTGCCTACCAAGATTATGGTGAAACCACTTGGTGTGAGGAATGGCACCAGTTCACCTTGTCTGCATGATGTCTGCATGAGGACAGACATGACTTAGGACATTCAATATCCCAGACAGATTCAGGGAAGGCATTTAATGTTCGACAGGACTGTGCGACCAGCCCTTCCGACAAGACAGTATGAATGAATCAGAAAGGGAAAGAGTAAGTGAGGTGAACTTATATGGGAAACACTCCATTACACAAATGTATATGAATATGTATGTTTTGAGCTATAGATGTTCTAAATAGTTTTATTAATATATACATATATATTTATTTATTTAGAACTGATATATGTTTATGTAACATGCCATCATATATATCATCATACCATCATATATTATGACTTGAATGTATGTTTATATGAATGTATAGACATGTGTTTTGAGATGTGTAGAAGTAGATACTACCCATCTCCGTTCGTTTCATTCCAGATCTCTTAGGAGCAATGGACAGTCAACAACCCATATCCGGAAGTGACTTAGCCTTGTGAAGGGACCACTTTGGGCTCCTTCAATCTGACAGTGAACTGCGTCTCACTGGGGGAAGCATGACCTATGTGCTTCTGAGCTTTTCAGCCAGATGAGTTACGTATACCATAATATAATCATCATCATCATATGATCATCAATAGCAATAATAAACACAGTTGTTGTATTTTAAAACTCAATTTGTCCGTATAATTCTAAATGTTTATAAATGTTTGTGTAGCTTAATCAAGTACTCACATTATTGTATCATTTAGTGGGGGTTCGCACATATTGTCCAGAAGTGGGAATCTATGTCCGGGAGGTATCTTGCCTATGCAGTCATAAGTAACCAGATTACGTTGCATGTCTTAACTCCTCCTTTCTCACTTCTGGTGATACCAAGTACAGCCACATATATATATATATATATAGATATATTCTATCTTCAACGAGCCACTTCTTGGCTGTTTTCTTGAGTATCAGGGACAGTGTCTTAAATCCGCATAAAAGACATTAGTTCCACGTTTTCTCTCTGGGACCTGGGTGGTAATAAGTCCCTTCTGACAGAATTAGGGGATCTTAAACTGCATCCAGAACTAAACACCAGTAGAAGAAAATGATTTTGGCTGAGTGGTTGCCCATCTGGGATCTAACCCCAGCCAAGTGGTGACATATTGGGACGGCTCGTCCGCTATAGAATCCGGGAGTAAACCCTAGAGCCTATTGGTCTGCTCGCCCGCTATAGAATACGGGAGTAAACCCTAGAAAACTTGGTTCGCTCGCAAGGAACGAACCTATTTCAAATCTGTTAGTCTGGTATTATTCTGGTCTTGCCCAGGGATAGAACCTAGGTAATTCTCACTTACATTCTTAGCAGCATTAGTTAGTTATAATTTATTTCTAATGTAATAGCTTGCTTGATTGTAGGCAAGATTTTGACACATCAGGACTTCTCATCCATGATAGAATCAGAGAATAAATTCTAGACTATTGATTTTCATAAACCATTCTTTCATTCTTCACCCATTACATTTGCTAAGTATTAACTTAGGAATTTGTTTCTAGGGAAGTCTGTAGAATTTAAATAACTTGTTAAAAAGTTAATAATGGATAATATCATATGAGTTAATTTACATCATTCACCACTGTAGAATTAATAATCACATTAATTAGTGATATTAATTAGTTTATTGATGATTTACTTGATGATTTTTTGATTACATGCTTTATCATTTGATTTAATCATGAATAATTTGATAATTCTTAGTTAATTCAGTGTATGACGGACTGCTTTGCATCAACTTTCTCACTCTAATTCACTACTATCATTCTCATAGCAGTGTCTGTTCCTCTTGTCACTATCCTGCTCTAGCATAAATCTGACTAGCTCTCTGTAGGGTAATAATATAATTACTTACCTGAGTTTAAGCTGAGAAGAGATCATGGATGCACGCACAGATTTCTTAGAGTCCGCTAGAGGATGGGGCATAAGGCTCGGCTTAGTAGGAGAGAAGCTAGAACTATTTATTAGAGAAGAAATGGATTGGTGGGACAAAGAAGATGAGCAGATGATGAAAAGAGTTGCAGAATTAGAAGCAGATATGCGTCACAAAGCTGAAGAAGATGAGATGAAGAAGAAGCAAATTGAAATACTGAACGTGGAGGAATCTACCAGCTCGATTGAGGAAAAGCCAATCACTCAAGCCGAAACTCTGATAGAAAGCGGGGAAGCTGACCGTCACAAAGAAGAGGCATGCATTCCTTCGCAAATCCCCATGGCTCAGAAAAACAAAAACTTGCGCACAGAAAGGCAGATGCTTCCCTCGCCTATTCCTAAAAATATTAAAAATAAACGGAATAGGAATAAATGTACCAAGCGTTCGGTAAACAGTCACAAACGTGATAAATGTTTACACCGCAATGAAAGCGGATTAGCTGGCTTGGCAACCCAGCAATCTCAGGAGCTTCCTAAGACTTCCCAAAGGAGAAAAATCCAGGAGGAGGAGGACCTGAGGAAAACTATTAAAGAGATCGAAGGCGAGACCTTACCCGACTCTTTTATTCCCTTCAGTTCAGAGAAACTAGGAGTGGAAATGAATTCAACTGAGACCGGAATGGATGTAAAACAGGATTCCATTGTTTCTCACGGTGTGGCCACACAAGATGAAATAATTATCAGTTTGAATTACTTATCTCAGGTGGGATATGGCATTGAAAATGACATCCCACAACATTCACTTCTATCGGATTTGGAACAAGAAAACCAGACCAGGGAGAGAATACCTCAATTGGACTTGGCACAAGAGAGCCCAGCCATGGAGGACAAACAAGACACGGAGGAGAATTCTTACGATGTCAGTATCTTGGAGTCTTTCGAAAAGGAAACTCAAGATACACAAAGCATTCATGTAGGTTATACCACGGACTCTGATTCAGGGACGATAAACATGTCTGCTAACAACAAAGAAGAAAATACTTCTTTGGACAGGATGAAGGTAATGCCTATCATCAACACAGCTGAAGCTAACAGGGGATCACAAATGATGGACTCTGCAGCGGAACAAAACCGGAGCGGTTGGTATACTCAACACTCAGGACCTTGTTTACCTTTCACTTCAACCAATGTTGGATGGGGAGAACAGCTGTTTATGTATACCTCTACAAGGAGTGATACAAATTCACAGTTCTTGGGGAACAACATGATTTCTCAAAGCTGGGCAACTTCTACTAGCCTTATACTTTCAAACACAGATTCAAAATGGAACTCTGTTGAAGAGGAACGCACCTGGATAAATAATTATCGAAGGAAGAAAACTCTTAAATCAAGAGGTAGTAAACTGACATCCTACCAAGAAAGAGGCAAGTATGAGTTGAATGCACATCATAAAATTATGATGTTTAGCAAATTTCCTGCCAAAAGGAGGAGATTAAAGGATTTTATTATGATCTTTGGCCGACGGAGAAAAAGAAAATGGAGCAACAGTACTGCGACCAATTCTTTTAAGAAAACACTGATGGCACTTCCTCTGCTTATAGGACAAGGGCCAGAAATTGAGTGGACAATAGCAGTCTCTCTGCGGCGCAGGAGAATCTTGTTATACATTTTGCAATTTCCCGGCTGGGAAAAAGTAAAACCTCCAGAGGACAGAACATTACCGAGCAATAGCCCGGAAATCCGACACAACACCAGGAGCAAAGATTTGCAAGATTTATCCTGGGAGAATGGACATGGGATATTTCTTTTGACTCATAGAACATCCCACTGCCACAAAGAATATTGGGAACCCAGACTGGGAGGCAGTTGGAGAACGGAGAGAACTTAGATACATTCTTGAATGCTGCCGAGGCTCTGTTATAGGCTTCATTAATGAACCTACTTAAATTGGAGAGCTATGTGGCGGGACAGCCCGGCAGCATCATAATTACACAAGTTTTCAAGGAATTACAGAGCCCACAATATTTTTCTAAAATTCTCTAAAAGAATAAACGTTCCCCAGAAGAGGATAAAAACGTAAGAGGAAAATACATTTTGACCACGCACGCCCCATCATTTCTGTAATGCTAGGTCTGAGAAAGCTTTGATGTCCAGATCAAAGTTAAAACCCAGACACCACGGCACCAGTCGGGGCGGGCTGCTATCAAAGGTTGAAAACTCATTGTTTTCAGTACAAGGGACGAGAAAGACAAAGTGTGGAATCTAGGCTGGGGCCGACGGCGTTGATACATCGTGGAGCCAGTCAGTTGAGATTGACGTGTTAGTTTACAAGCCTGCGGTTGGAATAGACACCTAACACCTTAGTTCAACAGAACCCCGTGTGATCCAAAGACGGCAATTTAATGCAGGCCTAACACCTATCTAAAAGTCCAGACTTTGTGGAGCCGGGACGTCTGTAATTGCCACCACAAAGGAGCAATTAGGACCAGACCAGCAACCGGGAAGGCTGGTGTTACCAGCCTATTGGAATGTAATGACGCAACTGCATTGCCGCCAAAGCAGGTTTAATTGTTTCAGGCGTGGGGGGCATCGGTCAATTTGATTGACAGATGAAACTACCCTTCACAGGAAAGGAGGAGGGGTGAAAAGAATTTGGCACTTAATCCATCTAGGTAAATCATCTTACATGGAAAAATAGGCGGAGTTAATGAAAAGGGGAATATTAATTAGCCAACCTGGAAACTAGCCAGGAATTGAATAGAATAAAACTACGAGCAGTGGCCAGCAAGACTTCAGACGCATTCACAATAGTGTACCAGGGAAGCCGGAATTTTAATTTCTGGTGAGAGATTACCCTCTCGTTTTGTTACTTCGATACAATGTCGTATGACAGGATTTCCTAGCTATAACCCAGGTAATACCATTACTCTGATTAGTTTGTCTGCTAGTCTGAAGGCTTGTGTAGTTTCTTGTTCTGCATATTCTCCAAAACTTTACACTTGTGGATTTTCTTTGTACTTAATGTTCCAGTTTCTAGATTTACTATTACACTGTGAACTTTATTTTCTTCTTTCATTCACCACTTGGTTGTCTGATTTGTTGTATGTGATAATTTGGAGAAATCCATTATCCAAGCTACATGAGCGCGTGGCTTATGCATGTACAGGAGATACATTTAGATTCATCCTGTATGATGTTAAACATTGGGGAGACTGACTACTTAGGAGAAATTCCTAAGAGCTACCAGTCTCTTGATAGCGTCCAATTAACATTGATTATTTGGACCAACACTTTGAGTGCCTACCAAGATTATGGTGAAACCACTTGGTGTGAGGAATGGCACCAGTTCACCTTGTCTGCATGATGTCTGCATGAGGACAGACATGACTTAGGACATTCAATATCCCAGACAGATTCAGGGAAGGCATTTAATGTTCGACAGGACTGTGCGACCAGCCCTTCCGACAAGACAGTATGAATGAATCAGAAAGGGAAAGAGTAAGTGAGGTGAACTTATATGGGAAACCCTCCATTACACAAATGTATATGAATATGTATGTTTTGAGCTATAGATGTTCTAAATAGTTTTATTAATATATACATATATATTTATTTATTTAGAACTGATATATGTTTATGTAACATGCCATCATATATATCATCATACCATCATATATTATGACTTGAATGTATGTTTATATGAATGTATAGACATGTGTTTTGAGATGTGTAGAAGTAGATACTACCCATCTCCGTTCGTTTCATTCCAGATCTCTTAGGAGCAATGGACAGTCAACAACCCATATCCGGAAGTGACTTAGCCTTGTGAAGGGACCACTTTGGGCTCCTTCAATCTGACAGTGAACTGCGTCTCACTGGGGGAAGCATGACCTATGTGCTTCTGAGCTTTTCAGCCAGATGAGTTACGTATACCATAATATAATCATCATCATCATATGATCATCAATAGCAATAATAAACACAGTTGTTGTATTTTAAAACTCAATTTGTCCGTATAATTCTAAATGTTTATAAATGTTTGTGTAGCTTAATCAAGTACTCACATTATTGTATCATTTAGTGGGGGTTCGCACATATTGTCCAGAAGTGGGAATCTATGTCCGGGAGGTATCTTGCCTATGCAGTCATAAGTAACCAGATTACGTTGCATGTCTTAACTCCTCCTTTCTCACTTCTGGTGATACCAAGTACAGCCACATATATATATATATATATAGATATATTCTATCTTCAACGAGCCACTTCTTGGCTGTTTTCTTGAGTATCAGGGACAGTGTCTTAAATCCGCATAAAAGACATTAGTTCCACGTTTTCTCTCTGGGACCTGGGTGGTAATAAGTCCCTTCTGACAGAATTAGGGGATCTTAAACTGCATCCAGAACTAAACACCAGTAGAAGAAAATGATTTTGGCTGAGTGGTTGCCCATCTGGGATCTAACCCCAGCCAGTTGGTGACACTGTACCACCAATCTGGCAACTCTTGGCTGCCACTGTACCACAAGCCTGGCAACTCTTGGCTGCCACTGTACCACCAGTCTGGCAACTCTTGGCTGCCACTGTACCACCAATCTGGCAACTCTCTGCTGCCACTGTACCACCAGTCTGGCAAGTCTTGACTGCCACCTATCTGGCAACTGTTGGCTGCCACTGTACCACCAATCGGGCAACTCTTGGCTGGCAACTGCAGAAGGGAACAGAGCACAAGTGCCAGTCTCCCTGTGAAATGATGGTGATGTATGATGAAGTATTTCACATTAGACATGATTGCACACAGGGCTGCTCACACTAGCCATGTCCGCCCTGGCGGAAACATTTGGCCACTAAAAGAGTTCACATTACCTCCAGCGTCAGATCTCTCTGTTGTGAATTCCTTAGTTTTTCCATCTCTCGTCGGAATCGACTTTCCTTGACAGGGAAACCATCGAGTTCACTTATTACAGATCCTAGCTCTGCGCCAACATCATCACAGAACACCCACCCAAACAGATCCAGTGACAGGCGCCATCTTCCCAGCAACGTGTCGTGGGAAACAATCTGTGACATGGCTCCCTGGTGTCTGAAACAGAAGACAGTCACACATTCAATTCAGATCCCCTGACACTAGCCAGGTCAGTCCACTCTCATACACCTGCCATATGGGTTATCTCTCGCAACCTGGCCGCTGGCTCTGTCCATGCATGTATGACATGTGTGTCTGCCCTGTGTGTATGACATGTGTGTCTGCCCTGTATGTATGACATGTGTGTCTGCCCTGTGTGTATGACATGTGTGTCTGCCCTGTGTGTATGACATGTGTGTCTGCCCTGTGTGTATGACATGTGTGTCTGCCCTGTGTGTATGACATGTGTGTCTGCCCTGTGTGTATGGCATGTGTGTCTGCCCTGTGTGTATGGCATGTGTGTCTGCCCTGTGTGTATGGCATGTGTGTCTGCCCTGTGTGTATGGCATGTGTGTCTGCCCTGTGTGTCTGCCCTGTGTGTCTGCCCTGTGTGTCTGCCCTGTGTGTATGACATGTGTGTCTGCCCTGTGTGTATGACATGTGTGTCTGCCCTGTGTGTATGACATGTGTGTCTGCCCTGTGTGTATGGCATGTGTGTCTGCCCTGTGTGTATGACATGTGGGTCTGCCCTGTGTGTATGACATGAGGGTCTGTCCTGTGTGTATGACATGTGTCTGCCCTGTGTGTATGACATGTGTCTGCCCTGTGTGTATGACATGTGTGTCTGCCCTGTGTGTATGGCATGTGTGTCTGCCCTGTGTGTATGACATGTGTGTATGACATGAGGGTCTGTCCTGTGTGTATGACATGTGTCTCTGCCCTGTGTGTATGACATGTGTCCCTGCCCTGTGTATGACATGTGGGTCTGCCCTGTGTATGACATGTGGGTCTGCCCTGTGTATGACATGTGTCTCTGCCCTGTGTATGACATGTGTCTCTGTCCTGTTAATGACATGTGGGTTTGCCCTGTGCGTATGACATGTGTCTCTGCCCTGTGTATGACATGTGTCTCTGCCCTGTGTGTATGACATGTGGGTGTGCCCAGTGTATGACATGTGGGTGTGCCCAGTGTATGACATGTGTATCTGTCCAGTGTATGACATGTGTCTCTGCCCTGTGTGTATGACATGTGTGTCTGCCCAGTGTATGACATGTGTGTCTGCCCAGTGTATGACATGTGTATCTGCCCAGTGTATGACATGTGTATCTGCCCAGTGTATGACATGTGTGTCTGCCCTGTGTGTATGACATGTGGGTGTGCCCAGTGTATGACATGTGGGTGTGCCCAGTGTATGACATGTGGGTCTACCCTGTGTATGAAATGTGTATCTGCCCTGTGTATGACATGTGGGTCTACCCTGTGTATGAAATGTGTATCTGCCCTGTGTGTATGACATGTGTCTCTGCCCTGTGTGTATGACATGTGTCTCTGCCCTGTGTGTATGACATGTGTCTCTGCCCTGTGTGTATGACATGTGTCTCTGCCCTGTGTGTATGACATGTGTCTCTGCCCTGTGTGTATGACATGTGGGTTTGCCCTGTGTGTATAACATGTGTCTCTGCCCTATGTGTATGACATGTGGGTTTGCCCTATGTGTATGACATGTGGGTTTGCCCTATGTGTATGACATGTGTCTCTGCCCTGTGTATGACATGTGGGTTTGCCCTGTGTATGACATGAGGGTTTGCCCTGTGTGTATGACATGTGGGTTTGCCCTGTGTGTATGACATGTTCTCTGCCCTGAACTGATTGAACCGAACGATGTGAACTGACTGAAGTGAACTGACTGAAGTGAACTGACTGGACTGAACTGACTGAACTGAATGAACTGAACTGAACAAACTGAACTGAATGAACTGAACTATCTGAACTGAACGAACTAAACTGAACGAACTGATCTGAAAAGTCAGACTGAACAGACTGACTGAACGGACTGACTGAACGGACTGACTGAACGGACTGACTGAAAGGACTGACTGACAGGACTGACAGAACTGACTGACATTAAGATGACTGAACTGACTGACTGAACTGACTGACTGAACTCATGGAACTGAACTGACTGAACTGTCTGACTGAATGGACTGACTGAACGGATTGACTGAATGGACTGTCTGAACTGACTGAATGAAATGGCTGAACTGATGGAACTGACTGAACGAACTGACTGAACCGACTTAATGGACTGACTGAACTGAACTGACCGAACTGAACTGAGTGACTGACCTGACTGAACTAACTGACTAAATTGACTAACTGAACTGACTGAACTGAATTGACTGAAGTAACTGAACTGATTGAACTGAACGACATGAACTGACTGAACTGAACGACCTGAACTGACTGAACTGACCGACCTGAACTGACTGAACTGAACGGCCTGAACTGACTGAACTGAACAACCTGAACTGACTGCACTGAACAACCTGAACTGACTGAACTGAACGACCTAACCTGACTGAACTGAACTGATTGACCTGACTGAACTGAACTGATTGAACGTACTAAACTGACTGAACTGACAGTGAAATGACTGAACTGACTGAATGAACGAACTGACTGAACTGAACTGACTGAACTGAACTGACTGAACTGAACTGAACACTGAACTGAACGAACTGAACTGAACTGAAATGAACTGAACTATCTGAACTGAACAAACTGAACTGAACAAACTGAACTGAACGAACTGAACTGAACAAACTGAAGTGAACGGACTGAACTGAACAGACTGAACTGAACAGACTGACTGAACTGAACAGACTGACTGAACGTAATGACTTGACTGAAGTGATTGAACTGAATTGACTGAAGTGACTGAAATGAACTGACAGAACTGACTGATGTGACTAAACAGACTGACTGAACTGACAAATGACTGACTGAACTGACTAAACTGACTGAAATGACTGACTGAACTGAATAAACTGACTGAACTGACTGAACAGACTGATTGAACTGACTGATCTGAACTGACTGAAGTGGCTGAATTGAACTGACTGAAGTGACTGATCTGAACTGACTGAAGTGACTGAATTGAACTGACTGAAGTGACTGAACTGAACTGACTGAAGTGAACGACCTGAGCTGACTGAACTGAACGACATGAACTGACTGACTGAACTGACTAAACTGACTGAACTGACTAATCTGACTGACTGAACTGACTGACTGACTGAACTGACTGACTGAACTGACTAAATTGACTGAAGTGACTAAACTGAAGTGAATGAACTGAACTGACTGAAGTGACAAGTTACAGAACTCAACTGACTGAAGTGACTGAACTGAACTGACTGAAGTGACTTAACTGAACTGACTGAAGTGACTGAACTGACTGCACTGAACTGACTGAACTGAATTGAACTGAACGACCTGAACGGACTGAACTGAATGACCTGAACTGACTCAACTGAACGACCTGAACTGACTGAACTGACGACTGAACTGACTGAACTGAACAACCTGACCTGACTGAAGTGAACTGATTGAACTGACTAAACTGACTGAACTGACAGAGTGAAATGACTGAACTGACTGAACTGACAGAGTGAAATGACTGAACTGACAGAACTGACTGAATGAACGAACTGACTGAACTGTCTGAACTGCCTGTCTGAATGAACAGACTGAACTGACTGAGCGACTGACTGACTGAACTGACCTAACTGACTGAACTGAACTGACTGAACTGATTGAACTGAACTGAAGTGACTGAACTGACCTGAACTGACTGGACTGACTGGACTGACCTGACAGACTGAACGTAACTGAACTAATTGACTGACTGACTGAACTGACTGAATGAATGGAATGACTGAACGGACAACTGAACGGATTGACTGAAGTGACTGAACTGTTTGAACTGAACTGAATGAAGTGACTGAACTGAACTGAACGACCTGAACTGACCGAACTGAACAACCTGAACTGACTGAACTGAACGACCTGAACTGACTGAACTGAACGACCTGAACTGACTGAACTGAACAACCTGAACTGACTGAACTGAACTGACTGACTGAACTGACTAAACTGACTGACTGAACTGACAGTGAAATGACTGAACTGACTGACTGAACTTACTGACTGAATTGACTGAACTGAACTGACTGACTGATTGAACTGCCTGAACTGAAGTGTTTGAACTGAACTGAACTTAACTGAACTGACTGAACTGACCAAACTGAACGAACTGAGCTGAACGAACTGAACTGAACAAACAGACTGAACCTACTGACTGACCGGACTGACTGACCGGACAGACTGAACGGACTAAACTGACTGAACTGATTAAACTGATTAAGCTGACTGGACTGACTGACTGAACTGACTGGACTGAATGGAATGAACTGACTGAACTAAACTGAGTGACTGACTGAACGGACTGAGTGCAGTGACTGAACTGAACTGACTGAAATGAACTGACTGACGTGACAGAACTGACTGAACTGAATTGAATGAAGTGAAACAACTGAACTGAACTGACTGGACTGTCTGACTGGACTGAACTGACTGAACTGACTGAATAAAATGACTGAACGAACTGACTGAATAGACTGACTGAACTGAACTGACTGACTCATTTGACTGAACTGACTGAACGAACTGACTAACTGAACCGACTGACTGAAGTGATTGAACTGAAATGACTGAAGTGGCTGAACTGACTGAACAGACTGAACTGACTGAACAGACTGAAGTGACTGAACTGAACTGACCTGTCTGTACTGACTGACTGAACAGACTGGACTGACTGAACTGACCTGAACTGACCTAAACTGACTGAACTTACTGACCTGACTGAACTGTCGGAACTGAACTGACTGAATTGAACTGAAGTGACTGAACTGACTGACCTGACTGAATGGAACTGACTGAACTGAACTGACTAAATTGACTGAATTGAGCTGACAACTAACTGACAGACTTGACTGAACTGAACTGACTGAACTGAACTGACCTGACATCTGAACTGACTGAACTGACCTGACCTAAACTCACTGAACTGACTTGACTGACTGGACTGAACTGACTGAACTGAAGTGACTGAACTGATTGAACTGACTGAATTGACTGAACTGACTGAATGAAATGGCTGAACTGACGGAACTGACTGAACAAACTGACTGAACGGACTGACTGAACTGAACTGACCAAACTGAACTGACTGACCTGACTGAACTAACTGATTAAACTGACTGACTGAACTGACTGACTGAACTGACTGACTGAACTGACTGATGTGTCTGAACTGAACTGACTGAAGTGACTGAACTGTTTGAACTGACTGAACTGAATGACCTGAACTGACTGAACTGACCGACCTAAACTGACTGAACTGACCGACCTGAACTGACAACTGAATGACCTGAACTGACTGAACTGAACAACCTGAACTGACTGAACTGAACAACCTGACCTGACTGAAGTGAACTGATTGAACTGACTAAACTGACTGAACTGACAGAGTGAAATGACTGAACTGACTGAACTGACAGAGTGAAATGACTGAACTGACAGAACTGACTGAATGAACGAACTGACTGAACTGACTGAGCGACTGACTGACTGAACTGACCTAACTGACTGAACTGAACTGAACTGACTGAACTGATTGAGCTGAACTGAACTGAAGTGACAACTGACCTGAACTGACTGGACTGACCTGACAGACTGAACGTAACTGAACTAATTGACTGACTGACTGAACTGACTGAATGAACAGAATGACTGAACGGACAACTAAACGGATTGACTGAAGTGACTGAACTGTTTGAACTGAACTGAATGAAGTGACTGAACTGAACTGAACGACCTGAACTGACCGAACTGAACAACCTGAACCGACTGAACTGAACGACCTGAACTGACTGAACTGAATGACCTGAACTGATTGATCTGAACAACCTGAACTGACTGAACTGAACGACCTGAACTGAACTGACTGACTGAACTGACTGACTGAACTGACAGTGAAATGACAGAACTGACTGACTGAACTGACTGAACTTACTGACTGAATTGACTGAACTGAACTGACTGACTGAACTGACTGACTGACTGAACTGCCTGAACTGAAGTGTTTGAACTGAACTGAACTGACTGAACTGAACGAACTAAGCTGAACGAACTGAATGAACTGAACTGAACAAACAGACTGAACAGACAGACTGAACCTACTGACTGACCGGACTGACTGAACGGACAGACTGAACGGACTAAACTGACTGAACTGATTAAACTGATTAAGCTGACTGGACTGACTGGACTGAACTGACTGACTGAACTGACTGGACTGAATGGAATGAACTGACTGACTGAACTGAGTGACTGACTGAACGGACTGAGTGCAGTGACTGAACTGAACTGACTGAAATGAACTGACTGACGTGACAGAACTGACTGAACTGAATTGAATGAAGTGAAACAACTGAACTGAACTGAACGAACTGAACTGACTGGACTGTCTGACTGGACTGACTGAATAAAATGACTGAACAAACTGACTGGACAAACTGACTGAACAAACTGACTGAACGGACTGACTGAACTGAACTGACTGACTCATTTGACTGAACTGACTGAACGAACTGACTAACTGAACTGACTGACTGAAGTGATTGAACTGAAATGACTGAACTGACTGAACAGACTGAACTGACTGAACAGACTGAAGTGACTGAACTGAACTGACCTGTCTGTACTGACTGACTGAACAGACTGGACTGACTGAACTGACCTGAACTGACCTAAACTGACTGAACTGACTTGACTGACTGGACTGTCTGAATGGACTGACTGGACTGAACTGACTGGACTGAACTGACTGAACGGACTGAACTGAAGTGACAACTGACTGAACTGAACTGACTGAACGAAATCGATGAACTGGCGGAACTGACTGAAGAACGGACTTAACGGACTGACTGAACTGACCGAACTGAACTGACTGACCTGACTGAACTAACTGACTGAACTGTCTGACTGAAGTGACTGAACTGAACTGACTGAAGTGACTGAACGAAATAAACTGGACTGACTGAACGGACTGACTGAACTGAATGAACTAACTGACTGAACTGACTAAACTGAACTGAAGTGACTGAACTAACTGAACTGACTGATGTGTCTGAAGTTACAGAACTGATCTGACTGAAGTGACTGAACTGAATTGACTGAAGTGACTGAACTGAACTGGCTGAAGTGACTGAACTGACTGCACTGAACTGACTGAACTGAACTGACTGAAGTGACTGAACTGAATTGAACTGAACGATCTGAACTGACTTAACTGAACGACATGAACTGACTGAACTGAACAACCTGAACTGACTCAACTGAACGACCTGAAGTGAACTGACTGAACTGACAGTGAACTCACTGAACTGACTGAACCGACTGACTGAACCGAACTGACTGAACTGAACTGACTGGACTGAACTGACTGAATGAACTGACTGAACTGACTTAAATGACTGACTTAACTGACTGACTTAACTGAACTGACTGAACTAAACTGACTGAACTGACTGAACTGAACGAACTGAACTAAATGATCTGAACTGAACGAACTGAACTGAACGGACTAAGGTGAACGGACTGAACTGAATAGACTGAACTGAACAGACTGACTGAACGGACTGGCTGAAAGGACTGACAGAACGGACTGACATTGGACTGACTGACTGACTGACTGAACTGACTGACCTGACTGAACTGTCGGAACTGAACTGACAGAACTGAACTGACTGAACTGACAATTGAACTGAAGTGACTGAACTGACTGACCTGACTGAACGGAACTGACTGAACTGAACTGACTGAATTGACTGAACTGAGCTGACAACTAACTGACAGACCTTACTGAACTGAACTGACTGAACTGAACTGACCTGACATCTGAACTGACTGAACTGACTGAATGGACTGAACTGACCTGACCTAAACTCACTGAACTGACTTGACTGACTGGACTGACTGAACTGAAGTGACTGAACTGACTGAATTGACTGAACTGACTGAATGAAATGACTGAACTGATGGAACTGACTGAACGAACTGACTGAACGGACTTAACGGACTGACTGAACTGAACTGACCAAACTGAACTGACTGACCTGACTGAACTAACTGACTAAACTGACTGACTGAACTGACTGACGTGTCTGAACTGAACTGACTGAAGTGACTGAACTGATTGAACTGAATGACCTGAACTTACTGAACTGAACGACCTGAACTGACTGAACTGACCGACCTGAACTGACAACTGAATGACCTGAACTGACTGAACTGAACAACCTGAACTGACTGAACTGAACAACCTGACCTGACTGAAGTGAACTGACTAAACTGACTGAACTGACAGAGTGAAATGACTGAACTGACTGAACTGACAGAGTGAAATGACTGAACTGACAGAACTGACTGAATGAACGAACTGACTGAACTGGCTGAGCGACTGACTGACTGAACTGACCTAACTGACTGAACTGAACTGACTGAACTGATTGAACTGAACTGAACTGAAGTGACTGAACTGACCTGAACTGACTGGACTGACCTGACAGACTGAATGTAACTGAACTAACTGACTGACTGAACTGACTGAATGAACGGACAACTGAACGGATTGACTGAAGTGACTGAACTGTTTGAACTGAACTGAATGAAGTGACTGAACTGAACTGAACGACCTGAACTGACCGAACTGAACCGACTGAACTGAACGACCTGAACTGACTCAACTGAACGACCTGAAGTGAACTGACTGAACTGACAGTGAACTCACTGAACTGACTGAACCAACTGACTGAACCGAACTGACTGAATTGAACTGACTGGACTGAACTGACTGACTGAACTGACTTAACTGACTGACTGAACTGAACTGACTGAACTGAACGACCTGAACTGACCGAACTGAACAACCTGAACCGACTGAACTGAACGACCTGAACTGACTCAACTGAACGACCTGAAGTGAACTGACTGAACTGACAGTGAACTCACTGAACTGACTGAACCAACTGACTGAACCGAACTGACTGAACCGAACTGACTGAACTGAACTGACTGGACTGAACAGACTGAATGAACTGACTGAATGAACTGACTGAACTGACTTAACTGACTGACTTAACTGACTGACTGAACTGAACTGACTGAACTGAACTGACTGAACAGACTGGACTGACTGAACTGACCTGAACTGACCTAAACTGACTGAACTGACTTGACTGACTGGACTGTCTGAATGGACTGACTGGACTGAACTGACTGGACTGAACTGACTGAACGGACTGAACTGAAGTGACAACTGACTGAACTGAACTGACTGAACGAAATCGATGAACTGGCGGAACTGACTGAAGAACGGACTTAACGGACTGACTGAACTGACCGAACTGAACTGACTGACCTGACTGAACTGACTGAACTAACTGACTGAACTGTCTGACTGAAGTGACTGAACTGAACTGACTGAAGTGACTGAACGAAATAAACTGGACTGACTGAATGGACTGACTGAACTGAATGAACTAACTGACTGAACTGACTAAACTGAACTGAAGTGACTGAACTAACTGAACTGACTGATGTGTCTGAAGTTACAGAACTGATCTGACTGAAGTGACTAAACTGAATTGACTGAAGTGACTGAACTGAACTGGCTGAAGTGACTGAACTGACTGCACTGAACTGAACTGACTGAAGTGACTGAACTGAATTGAACTGAACGATCTGAACTGACTTAACTGAACGACATGAACTGACTGAACTGAACAACCTGAACTGACTCAACTGAACGACCTGAAGTGAACTGACTGAACTGACAGTGAACTCACTGAACTGACTGAACCGAACTGACTGAACTGAACTGACTGGACTGAACTGACTGAATGAACTGACTGAACTGACTTAAATGACTGACTTAACTGACTGACTTAACTGAACTGACTGAACTAAACTGACTGAACTGAACGAACTGAACTAAATGATCTGAACTGAACGAACTGAACTGAATGGACTAAGGTGAACAGACTGAACTGAATAGACTGAACTGAACAGACTGACTGAACGGACTGGCTGAAAGGACTGACAGAACGGACTGACATTGGACTGACTGACTGACTGAACTGACTGACCTGACTGAACTGTCGGAACTGAACTGACAGAACTGAAACGACTGAACTGACAATTGAACTGAAGTGACTGAACTGACTGACTTGACTGAACGGAACTGACTGAACTGAACTGACTGAACTGAACTGACCTGACATCTGAACTGACTGAACTGACTGAATGGACTGAACTGACCTGACCTAAACTCACTGAACTGACTTGACTGACTGAACTGACTGAACTGAAGTGACTGAACTGACTGAATTGACTGAACTGACTGAATGAAATGACTGAACTGATGGAACTGACTGAACGAACTGACTGAACGGACTTAACGGACTGACTGAACTGAACTGACTGAACTGACCAAACTGAACTGACTGACCTGACTGACTAAACTGACTGACTGAACTGACTGACGTGTCTGAACTGAACTGACTGAAGTGACTGAACTTACTGAACTGAACGACCTGAACTGACTGAACTGACCGACCTGAACTGACAACTGAATGACCTGAACTGACTGAACTGAACAACCTGAACTGACTGAACTGAACAACCTGACCTGACTGAAGTGAACTGACTAAACTGACTGAACTGACAGAGTGAAATGACTGAACTGACTGAACTGACAGAGTGAAATGACTGAACTGACAGAACTGACTGAATGAACGAACTGACTGAACTGGCTGAGCGACTGACTGACTGAACTGACCTAACTGACTGAACTGAACTGAACTGACTGAACTGATTGAACTGAACTGAACTGAAGTGACTGAACTGACCTGAACTGACTGGACTGACCTGACAGACTGAATGTAACTGAACTAACTGACTGACTGAACTGACTGAATGAACGGACAACTGAACGGATTGACTGAAGTGACTGAACTGTTTGAACTGAACTGAATGAAGTGACTGAACTGAACTGAACGACCTGAACTGACCGAACTGAACCGACTGAACTGAACGACCTGAACTGACTCAACTGAACGACCTGAAGTGAACTGACTGAACTGACAGTGAACTCACTGAACTGACTGAACCAACTGACTGAACCGAACTGACTGAATTGAACTGACTGGACTGAACTGACTGACTGAACTGACTTAACTGACTGACTGAACTGACTGAACTGAACTGAACGACCTGAACTGACCGAACTGAACAACCTGAACCGACTGAACTGAACGACCTGAACTGACTCAACTGAACGACCTGAAGTGAACTGACTGAACTGACAGTGAACTCACTGAACTGACTGAACCAACTGACTGAACCGAACTGACTGAACCGAACTGACTGAACTGAACTGACTGGACTGAACTGACTGGACTGAACTGACTGAATGAACTGACTGAATGAACTGACTGAACTGACTGAACTGACTGACTGAACTGACTGAACTAATCTGACTGAACTGAACTGACTGAACTGAACGAACTGAACTGAACTAAACGATCTGAACTGAACGAACTGAACTGAACGGACTAAGGTGAACGGACTGAACTGAATAGACTGAACTGAACAGACTGACTGAACGGACTGGCTGAAAGGACTGACAGAACGGACTGACATTGGACTGACTGACTGAACTGACTGAACTGTCGGAACTGAACTGACAGATCTGAACTGACTGAATTGAACTGAAGAGACTGAACTGACTGACCTGACTGAATGGAACTGACTGAACTGAACTGACTGAATTGACTGAACTGAGCTGACAACTAACTGACAGACCTTACTGAACTGAACTGACTGAACTGAACTGACCTGACATCTGAACTGACTGAACTGACCTGACCTAAACTCACTGAACTGACTTGACTGACTGGACTGAACTGACTGAACTGAAGTGACTGAACTGACTGAATTGACTGAACTGACAATGAAATGGCTGAACTGACGGAACTGACTGAACGAACTGACTGAACGGACTTAACGGACTGACTGAACTGAACTGACCGAACTGAACTGACTGACCTGACTGAACTAACTGACTAAACTGACTGACTGAACTGACTGACTGAACTGACTGACGTGTCTGAACTGAACTGACTGAAGTGACTGAACTGATTGAACTGAATGACCTGAACTGACTGAACTGAACGACCTGAACTGACTGAACTGACCGACCTGAACTGACAACTGAATGACCTGAACTGACTGAACTGAACAACCTGACCTGACTGAAGTGAACTGATTGAACTGACTAAACTGACTGAACTGACAGAGTGAAATGACTGAACTGACTGAGTGAAATGACTGAACTGACAGAACTGACTGAATGAACGAACTGACTGAACTGACTGAGCGACTGACTGACTGAACTGACCTAACTGAACTGAACTGATTGAACTGAACTGAACAACTGAAGTGACTGAACTGACCTGAACTGACTGGACTGACCTGACAGACTGAACGTAACTGAACTAATTGACTGACTGACTGAACTGACTGAATGAACGGAATGACTGAACGGACAACTGAACAGATTGACTGAAGTGACTGAACTGTTTGAACTGAACTGAATGAAGTGACTGAACTGAACTGAACGACCTGAACTGACCGATCTGAACAACCTGAACCGACTGAACTGAACGACCTGAACTGACTCAACTGAACGACCTGAAGTGAACTGACTGAACTGACAGTGAACTCACTGAACTGACAACCGACTGACTGAACTGAACTGACTGAACTGACTGGACTGAACTGACTGAATTAACTGACTGAATGAACTGACTGAACTGACTGAACTGAACTGACTGAACTGACTGAACTGAACTGAACTAAACGATCTGAACTGAACGAACTGAACTGAACGGACTAAGGTGAACGGACTGAACTGAATAGACTGAACTGAACAGACTGACTGAACGGACTGGCTAAAAGGACTGACAGAACGGACTGACATTGGACTGACTGACTGACTGACTGACTGAACTGACTGACCTGACTGAACTGTCGGAACTGAACTGACAGAACTGAACTGACTGAATTGAACTGAACTGACTGAACTGACTGACCTGACTGAACGGATCTGACTGAACTGAACTGACTGAATTGACTTAACTGAGCTGACAACTAACTGACAGACCTGACTGAACTGAACTGACCTGACATCTGAACTGACTGAACTGACCTGACCTAAACTCACTGAACTGACTTGACTGAACTGACTGAACTGAAGTGACTGAACTGACAATGAAATGGCTGAACTGACGGAACTGACTGAATGAACTGACTGAACGGACTTAACGGACTGACTGAACTGAACTAACTGACCGAACTGAACTGACTGACCTGACTGAACTAACTGACTAAACTGACTGACTGAACTGACTGACGTGTCTGAACTGAACTGACTGAAGTGACTGAACTGATTGAACTGAATGACCTGAACTGACTGAACTGAACGACCTGAACTGACTGAACTGACCGACCTGAACTGACAACTGAATGACCTGAACTGACTGAACTGAACAACCTGACCTGACTGAAGTGAACTGATTGAACTGACTAAACTGACAGAGTGATATGACTAAACTGACAGAGTGATATGACTGAACTGACTGAACTGACAGAGTGAAATGACTGAACTGACAGAACTGACTGAATGAACGAACTGACTGAACTGACTGAGCAACTGACTGACTGAACTGACCTAACTGACTGAACTGAACTGACTGAACTGACTGAACTGAACTGAACTGAAGTGACTGAACTGACCTGAACTAACTGGACTGACCTGACAGACTGAACGTAACTGAACTAATTGACTGACTGACTGAACTGACTGAATGAACGGAATGACTCAACGGACAACTGAACGGATTGACTGAAGTGACTGAACTGTTTGAACTGAACTGAATGAAGTGACTGAACTGAACTGAACAACCTGAACTGACCAAACTGAACAACCTGAACCGACTGAACTGAACGACCTGAACTGACTGAACTGAATGACCTGAACTGATTGATCTGAACGACCTGAACTGACTGAACTGAACGACCTGAACTAAACTGACTGACTGAACTGACTAAACTGACTGACTGAACTGACAGTGAAATGACAGAACTGACTGACTGAACTGACTGACTGAATTGACTGAACTGAACTGACTGACTGAACTGACTGACTGATTGAACTGCCTGAACTGAAGTGTTTGAACTGAACTGAACTTAACTGAACTGACTGAACTGACCGAACTGAACGAACTGAGCTGAACGAACTGAATGAACTAAACTGAACAAACAGACTGAACAGACAGACTGAACCTACTGACTGACCGGACTGACTGAACGGACAGACTGAACAGACTAAACTGACTGAACTGATTAAACTGATTAAGCTGACTGGACTGACTGGACTGAACTGACTGACTGAACTGACTGGACTGAATGGAATGAACTGACTGACTGAACTGAGTGACTGACTGAACGGACTGAGTGCAGTGACTGAACTGAACTGACTGAAATGAACTGACTGACGTGACAGAACTGACTGAACTGAATTGAATGAAGTGAAACAACTGAACTGAACGAACTGAACTGACTGGACTGTCTGACTGGACTGAACTGACTGAATAAAATGACTGAACGAACTGACTGAACGGACTGAACAGACTGACTGAACTGAACTGACTGGACTGAACTAACTGACTCATTTGACTGAACTGACTGAACGAACTGACTAACTGAACTGACTGACTGAAGTGATTGAACTGAAATGACTGAAGTGACTGAACTGACTGAACAGACTGAAGTGACTGAACTGAACTGACCTGTTTGTACTGACTGACTGAACTGATTGGACTGACTGAACTGACCTGAACTGGCCTAAACTGACTGAACTGACTGAACTGACTGGACTGTCTGAATGGACTGACTGGACTGAACTAACTGGACTGAACTGACTGAACAGACTGAACTGAAGTGACTGAACTGAACTGACTGAACTGAACTGACTGAACGAAATTGATGAACTGGCAGAACTGACTGAAGGAACGGACTTAACGGACTGACTGAACTGACCGAACTGAACTGACAGACCTGACTGAACTGACTGAACTAACTGACTAAACTGACTGACTAAACTGACTGACTGAACTGTCTGACTGAAGTGACTGAACTGAACTGACTGAAGTGACTGAACGAAATAAACTGGACTGACTGAACTGAATGAACTAACTGACTGAACTGACTAAACTGAACTGAAGTGACTGAACTAACTGAACTGACTGTACCCAGGTATTTGTATGTTTCCGTTCTTTTAATGGTCATATTATCTATTTGTATGTGGCCAGAGTTTTTAGCCATTCCGTCTCTTGAAATTACCATATATTCTGTCTTATCTTGGTTGATAACCAGCCCCATCTGTTGGGCTTTTTCCTTTAAGTGAGTCAATATTTCCAATGTCTTTTGTTCACTTTGCCCTATAATATCTATATCATCTGCATAACCAAGCAGCTTGGATGTTCCTCCAATATCACATTCCTCCTTTACCTTCCTTACAACTTTCTCTAGAGCCAGATTGAAGAGTAGCGGCGATAGTGCAATGGGTGCCAACACATTTTATAAATATTAAGTTGTTTAAAAATCAAAGGTTTTTAGGCTGAACCATGCAATTATATGTATTACTGTGGGCTGACAAAACAAGCATAAAGCAAAATACTTGTCATATTACATGTTCTGAGATAACACATGGGGCAGTGAGGAGTATTTTGTGCTATATTCACTGGGACAGGAGCGGAGCATAATGGTGAAAACCTGTTGCCGTGAAGTTGGAACCGCAAATAATGACACATAACGAAGCAACCAAAATGGCCAACAGATTTGGTTCATAATGAACAGGACATTCCCATACGTGCTCAGTCCCCTCATTCAACAGCCAGCGAAGAGTCATACTACTAATCATTCCCACCGCTATCTGATTAAATGTTCTGGTCTTCCCTCTCAGTTTTGAGATTCTTCCAGAACCCCTGCCGATCCCCCGCAATCTCATTCTTTCCACATATGGGTTCCCAATCTGTTCATCCGCCTTCTCCACCTGGTCCCACAAGCACACGACCACCTCCCCCTTGTCTATAGGCAAGATACCACCAAGAGATGCATTCCCTGCTAGCCTATCAGCCTGTTCATTCCCCATACACCCGCATGGCCAGAGCAAAATATCCATACAATTCTCACAATCTGTGACATGATTGAAGCCCTATATATGCTGGTTGACAGGTCAAGAGTACCTCACGACATACTATTTCTTTTTATATTGAACATTTTGAAGCTCAAATTAAATGATAGCCAGCAATTAATTTTTTGTGAAATCTTAATTCTTCAGAAGAAACAGACATCTGAAATGAACCACGGAAACCCTACATGTATTTGTATATATACATTTTGCACATTGAAAATGCACTGAAAGGCACAATGCCTGTTCTGATTGTACACATTTGTAGTCAGTGAAGCATTTAAGAAAACTGGAGTGCTTTTTGCACTGACTATATAACTGAAATATTAGGATCACTTAATAAATTATAAAAATTATATTTCAGTCTGCGGAAATAAAATTGTACCAAAAGCCACTTGTATTTGCTATTATAGTGCATGTTCTGAAGAAATTAACCACCAATCATATTTTGAAAAGTAAAATAACTAAAGTAAATTATTTGAGATTAACAATAGAGATCTAACTATGTATGTGTTTGTGTACAGAGGCAGACCAAGAGAAATTACGTTGGACAGATTGAGACGGTGGCATGGAGGAATATCAGCAGCAGAATCCAGAAAACCTAAGATGGAGATCTGTGGAGAGTCATGAACTCCTACGCCAGCCGGCATGACACTTGATGATGGTGAACAGAAGGTATATGATGGCTATGATGACTCTGAGGTGTGCTTTACATAAATGTGTGCTGTTTGCATGCATTAGATGTACATTTATAATTTATATGTATATTAACTGCGTGGAGTTCTTATATTGTAAGACATGTCTCTACTTGTACAATCTGTCTGTGCAAACATGTCTGCGGATGCCTGTAAGAGTACAAGTGAGAATGTCAGTACCTGTATTGTATGTGTTGAACAATGACAGTTACACATCATATACTTACTGCGGACAACGTGACTCCTCTGTAACTGGGCATCCTAAACAATCGGCACTCAATGTTTAATAATAAAAAAGTTAGACTGGAGTAAAACAACGGGATGCCCGCTGTCTGTCCGTGTTTACTCCACAAATCACCGACCCGTCTGACCAGGGCTCATGGACATTTTTATTTTGAAGTTCACTCACGGATTTCACAGTCTGCAGACGGGTCGGTTAAAATTGTTCACCGCAAACTCAGCGAAACAAATAAATGAAATATACTGCAATAATCCGCTCTCCGACACGAAGTGTTTTTTTTATTAAAATGTTCACTCTCAAACGGCGTGAATGAGGGTTATAGTTAGTTAGTTAGTCGACAGATCATCCTCATTGCACATCGAACCATTCAGTCCATAAGTGCTCGGGTCCCCTCCTCAGCAAATCCCGCAGTGTGTAGCGGCTAACGACGCCAGTTCTGTGTTGGTTTATCAATCTTCTCTGGCTTCCTGTGTAGTGTTCTTGTTTGGCCACACCTCTTTTAATTTGCTGCTCTCGCAGTCTGGACATGGTTGTAGATTCACAGTCATCACTTGGTTCACGCAAAAGTGAATGAGGGTAAAGCCACCTGCCTCGCGTTCCGAAGGTTGTGGGGTAGATTCCGGGGTACTTCCATTTTAATTCACCGCAAACAACCGCAAACAAAGAAGAATCCCTTCGAGCCTCATTTGCATCGGTCCGGCGTTCATTTTCCGGTTTAGTGTTCGGTGGACTGCTAGACCGATCGATGGATGTTGTTTTTAGTTTTGGGCCCGTAGGGCCCAAAAACCTAAAAACATCCATCGATCGGTCGTCGACAGTGAGGGCCCGTAGGGCCCAAAAACCTAAAAACATCCATCGATCGGTCTAGCAGTCCACCGAACACTAAACCGGAAAATGAACGCCGGACCGATGCAAATGAGGCTCGAAGGGATTCTTCTTTGTTGCGGTGAATTAAAATTGAAGTACCGATTCCGGGTTCCGCCATTGGGTTCACGAGTGCAGTTTTCTCGTAGACTCCTGGGGATCATCGCTGGAGCTACGGAGTTCGGTTTTGCACGATGCTTTCACCGAACGACAGAGCCATATTCAATAAAACCCGGTGCAATAAATAACTTTAAACGCCCTTAAGCGGTGTGAATGTTGTCAATGTTTTGACCCTGTTTGTTTGGTCAGTGCTTGTTTGGTCAGTGTCTCTTTTGTCAGTGCTTGTTTGGTCAGTGTGTATTTTGTCAGTGTGCTTGTCTGGTCAGTGTTTGTTTGGTGAGTGTGTGATTGGTCAGTGTGTGTTTGGTCAGTGTTTGTGTGATCAGTGTTTGTTTGGTGAGTGTGTGATTGGTCAGTGTGAGTTTGGTCAGTGTTTGTGTGATCAGTGTTTGTTTGGTGAGTGTGTGATTGGTTAGTGTGTGTTTGGTCAGTGTGTGTTTGGTCATTGTGTGATTGGTCAGTGTGTGTTTTGTCAGTGTTTGTGTGATCAGTGTTTGTTTGGTGGGTGCGTGATTGGTCAGTGTGTGTTCGGTCAGTGTTTGTGTGATCAGTGTTTGGTCAATGTTGTTTGGTCAGTATATTTGTTTGATCAGCGTGTGTTTGGTAAGTGTTTGTTTGGTCAGTTTGACTTTGATCAGTGTTTGTTTATTCAGTGTTTGTTTGTTCAGTGTGTGTTTGGTCAGTGTGGGTTTGGTCAGTGTGTGTTTGGTCAGTGTGTGTTTGGTCCGTGTGTATTTGGTCAGTATTTGGTCAGTGAATGTTTGGTCAGTGTGTGTGTTTGGTCAGTTAGTGTTTGGTCAGTGTGTGTTTGGTCAGTGAGTGTTTAGTCCGTGAGTGTTTGGTCAGTGTGAGTGTATGGTAAGTGTGTGTTTAGTCAGTTTTTGTTTGGTCAGCGTGTGTTTTTTCCGTGTTTGTTTGGTCAATGTGTGTTTGGTCTGTGTTTGTTTGGTCAGCGTGTGTTGTGTTCGTATGTGTTTAGTCAGTGTGTGTTTAGTCAGTGTTTGTTTGATCAGTGTGTGTTTGGTCAATGTTTGTTTGGTCAGTGTTTGTTTGGTCCGTGTATGTTTGGTCCGTGTGTGTTTGGTCAGTGCGCGATTGGTCAGTGTTTGTTTGGTCAGTGTTTGTTTGGTCCGTGTGTGTTTGGTCCGTGTGTGTTTAGCCCGTGTGTGTTTGGTCCGTGTGTGTTTGGTCAGTGTGTGTTTGGTCAGTGTGTGTTTGGTCAGTGTGTGTTTGGTCCGTGTGTATTTGGTCAGTGTTTGGTTAGTTAATGTTTGGTCTGTGTGTGTGTTTGGTCAGTGAGTGTTTGGTCAGTGAGTGTTTGGTCAGTGTGTGTTTGGTCGGTGTGTATGTTTGGTCAGTGAGTGTTTGGTTAGTGTGAGTGTATGGTAAGTGTGTTTTTAGTCAGTTTTTGTATGGTCAGCGTGTGTTTTTTCCGTGTTTGTTTGGTCAATGTGTGTTTGGTCAGTGTGTGTTTGGTCAGTGTGCGTTTGGTCAGTGTGTGTGTTTGGTCAGTGTGTGTGTTTGGTCAGTGAGTGTTTCGTCAGTGAGTGTTTGGTCAGTGTGAGTGTATGGTAAGTGTGTGTTTAGTCAGTTTTTGTTTGGTCAGCGTGTGTTTTTTCCGTGTTTGTTTGGTCAATGTGTGTTTGGTCTGTGTTTGTTTGGTCAGCGTGTGTTGTGTTCGTATGTGTTTAGTCAGTGTGTGTTTAGTCAGTGTTTGTTTGATCAGTGTATGTTTGGTCAATGTTTGTTTGGTCAGTGTTTGTTTGGTCCGTGTATGTTTGGTCCGTGTGTGTTTGGTCAGTGCGCGATTGGTCAGTGTTTGTTTGGTCAGTGTGTGTTTGGTCAGTGTGTGTTTGGTCAGTGTGTGTTTGGTCCGTGTGTATTTGGTCAGTGTTTGGTCAGTTAATGTTTGGTCAGTGTGTGTGTTTGGTCAGTGAGTGTTTGGTCAGTGAATGTTTGGTCAGTGTGTGTTTGGTCAGTGTGTATGTTTGGTCAGTGAGTGTTTGGTCAGTGAGTGTTTGGTCAGTGAGTGTTTGGTCAGTGTGAGTGTATGGTAAGTGTGTTTTTAGTCAGTTTTTGTATGGTCAGCGTGTGTTTTTTCCGTGTTTGTTTGGTCAATGTGTGTTTGGTCAGTGTGTGTTTGGTCAGTGTGTGTTTGGTCAGGGTGTGTGTTTGGTCAGTGTGTGTGTTTGGTCAATGAGTGTTTCGTCATTGAGTGTTTGGTCAGTGTGAGTGTATGGTAAGTGTGTTTTTAGTAAGTTTTTGTTTGGTCAGCGTGTGTTTTTTCCGTGTTTGTTTGGTCAGTGTGTGTTTGGTCAGTGTGTGTTTGGTCCGTGTGTACTTGGTCAGTGTTTCGCCAGTGAATGTTTGGTCAGTGTGTGTGTTTGGTCAGTGTTTGTGTTTGGTCAGTGAGTTTTTGGTCAGTGAGTCTTTGGTCAATGAGTGTTTGGTCAGTGTGAGTGTATGGTAAGTGTGTTTTTAGTCAGTTTTTGTTTGGTCAGGGTGTGTTTTTTTCGTGTTTGTTTGGTCAATGTGTGTTTGGTCAGCGTGTGTTGTGTTCGTATGTGTTTAGTCAGAGTGTGTTTAGTCAGTGTTTGTTTGGTCAGTGTGTGTTTGGTCCATGTTTGTTTGGTCAGTGCGCGTTTGGTCAGTGTTTGATTGGTTCGTGTCTGTCTTTTCCGTTTAGGTTTGGTCAGTGTGTGTTTAGTCAGTATGTGTTTGGTCCGAGTGTGTTTGGTCCGTGTTTGTTTGGTCAGTGTTTGTTTGGCCAGTGTATGTTTGATCAATATATGCTTGGTCAGTGTGTGTTTGGTCCGTGTATGTTTGGTCAGTGTATGCTTGGTCAGTGTGTGTTTGGTCCTTGTATGTTTGGTCAGTTCTTGTTCGGTGAGTATTTGTTTAGTCCGTATTCATTTGGTCAGTGATTTCCATATGTTGTATATGGGTCTTATTTTTATTGGCTGTCCATCATCCTCATGTGCCTTACCAACTGGCGTGAGTAATCACGCTTCTTCAAATCTTGCTACCTACAATGGCATGTATTCGTATGGTCAGTGCTTTTTTGGTTGTGTGTGTATGGTCCGCATTCGTTTGGTCAGTGTCTGTTACACACTAACAGCATGTATCAATTTGTTACTTCTTTTATCAATTCGTGTGCTGACTCCCTTCCGTGCCATGACACAGACTCCAGAATTTTCTATCGCCGTCTACCTCTATCTTTCTTTCCGCAAATCTCCTCGGTTGTCACATGTTCCATTTTTTTGTCTTCTCATAATAACGTCACAAAATTAGGATTGCCTCTTTCTAATGTCTGTTATAGGTTGTCTTTGCGACTTAGCCTCCCTCAGTGGCTTTTTGGGAACATTGGTGGAGTAGAGGAGTGGGTCAGAATGCCAGGGGTAAAGTCAGGGAGGTACAGGGTCATAATAAAAATATAACATTGGATCGTAAATGCCGGGATTAGCCGGCAGGCTGCAGTGAATGGGAGATGCAACAATTGATCTACGACAGTTCGCTACAAGGTGATGTAATCATCTACATGGATGGCCCTGTGGTAAGAGGTAAAAGATATACTTGGGGGTTCGTGGTGAAGGTCGGTGGGCCATGTCCCAATCCATGTTTCGGCAGTTCTACAGCCAACACGAGGCCTTTTCAGCTGCCTGGCCCAGTTGTTTTTATGCCTGAGTTCTTGCTGGTCCTTGTATGCCCATTTGCTTTAACACATCATACACGGAGTGGGAGACGAGACCTCTTGCGCCTACCTCAACAGCGCATAACCTGACAGTGTACCCGTCCCGTCTGAGACTAGCAACCGTGTTACCGTACTTCTCCATCTTGTACACCTACTGCTCTTCCATATTTGACTCGTATGGGACTGTCAGCTCATTCAGCGTGAGCTATTTGGCGGACGAGGAGTGAAGTACGATGTTAGGTGGCAAGCCAAACTCTCGGATCACCACAGGGTACTCCCCCACAACCCTTTAGGTCCACAGTCCGCTCCCAATCACCCACGCCATCGACAACGGTCAGTCCGCAGAGTAGCCTCCCTTGTCTCTGCATTGTTGCCCGGCTCGGCCAAGTAAATTCACAGCGGCCTCGGCCTGGCTCCTTTGTTCGCCTGCATTCTGGCTACATCCACTATGGCTGCCAACCCAGCGAAGACTTTGTTGTGACGCCATGTGAATCGGTCTTGGGTTTGCATGCGGACAATACGTGCTTCGCTGTCTGGACCTTTCTACAGAGGGGACAGGACGGGTCGGTGGCTTTACCCCACTTGACCAGGTTGGCAGCTGATGGCAAGACATCGTAGAGGGTTCGGACGACGAAACTTAAGGGCGGTGGTGCCATACGCCATATCTCATTCCAGGTCAGGGATTTCTGCACTATCTCTTCCCATGACATCCACCGGCCCTGCTGCGCCTGTTGGTCAGCCATTTGTACTCTCTCTTCGTCCTCTCCCTCGCGGATCTCCTGGACCACCATGTCTCTGCATTCCTTAGTGGTCGCCTTGGACCACATCGGAGCTCTGTCATGGTGCCCCCCCCCAATCACCCCCTTCAGCTTGAGTGCTGCCTAGGCATCTTCGACTGCTTCGACGACTTGCCACTTCCTTCCCGTTCTCAAGGCGGGCTGTGAGGTACTGACTGCTTCATCTGGAGACTCGCACAGCATCATCGCTAGTCTGGCTTTTCCTACTTTTAATTCTTCCATGAGGGACCAGAACGGGAGGACGAGCTTACTCTGCTTACAATATAGTGCGACCGTCGTGAGGCATGATGGTGCTCCAAGCCACTTCCTTATGTACTTGTTTATTTTCGTCTACATCGTTTTCACCGTGGTCGTGCGTATATCATATATCAGCAGCGACCACAGGAGTTTCAGAATAAACATGAATTGGAGACAACAGATCTTGAATTTGCCTGTCAGCCTGCTTTGGTCAATGGTACGCAGACCGTTCGGCGATTGCCCCACCGAACAGTCATGTAATTAAATGCACTACCCTCGCTCGGAGGGGAGGCTATGGAGTCGACACGGGACAGTGCAAGTTCTTGCTCTTAGTTGAGAGAATGTTATTCGCCCTGCAGTCACCGCTTTAACCAGACTCCGTCGGCAGATCGATCAGCAGACCGTTCGCAGACACTTCTTGTATCTATACCACCGCGTTCCTGTCTGTCAGGGTTGCATCGTACACACGACTGAGACTCTTTACCGGTTGCTCTATCACAGTGGGAATTGCTTGCAAGGCAACTATGAACGCCCTTTCCGCTGCTCTACCCTCCACGATCGACAGACTTCTTGATTACTTGGGCTTGAAACTCATTCTGCAACAGGAAAGCAGTTCATTTAGTCTGTGGAGGATGCTGCGAGTATCACACTCCTTCGGTGTCATGATTGTCGTATAGTCCACGAAGGCCTTCAGTGGCGGAAAGATTTTCTTTCCTCGCTGAGTTTCGTACCGTGTGCGTAGCCGGATGACGCACCAGGATCACCTGCATGGCCATGACAAATAATATCAGCGAGATCGTACATCCCATGGCAATATCCACCTGCAGGTCGATCGGTCTGGTAGTGAACGTCTTGGTCGAGAAACGGAAAGAGAAGCCCGAGAAGTATTGCTCCAATTTCCTCTGGCACGTGATACGTCTTGAGTGCATGCCTCGACATCTGGTGGGGGAACTGACCCGTACGCGTTGGCCAGATCCAACAACATCACGTGGAGTTCCTCCTTCTTCATCTTCGTTCTCTGGATAGCTTCCCAGATCATGGTGTCGTTTTCTAAACATACACCAGGTAGGTATCCCCCCTGTTTGAACAGCCGTGTCGATGTACTTATTCCTCATCAAGTACGTCGTGATTCGGATAGTCATGACTGAGAAGGATATTTTCCCCTCGACGTTCAGGAGAGAGATCAGCCTGAATTGGGCAATACTGGTCGAGTTTTTCTCTTTGGGAATGTAGATTCCGTTGGCTTTCTTCCAGTCCGCGCTGATGTGCTTGTGTTTCCACGCGGGTTTAAGTATCCGGTGGAGTTTCTTAAGGACATTCGGGAACCTCTTGTATACTGTGTAAGGCACACCGTTGGGCCCCGGTGCAGACTTTCCACGTGCCTTTTTGATCACCGAAACCACCTCGCCCCAGAACGGATGCTTGGCATTGAAACCCACAGTTGGTTTATCCGGCCATTTGAGCCCCTCAATTTCTCCGAGTGGGACGTCCCGCTGGGCATTGGAGTACATCGTCACGAGGTTGTTCTCCAGCTCCCCATTGCTGACATTGAGGATGCCGGATCACGGCTGCTCGAACAAGTCCCGAGCAATCTTATATGGTTCCGGGGAGAGTTTCTCACGTTCCTTCCGAGTTTTCCACCTGTTCTTGCAGAACCTTTCCGCTCGATAGAGGGCATTGTGTCTGGCTTTCAGATGTTGCCATACCTGGCGCAAGCCCTCTTTCTCATGATCGGCTTGACTCGAGCGGCTTGACTCTGTGCTTTTACCCACGCTGGCAGTTTCTGCTGTCTAGTATTCTTCGGGCTAGCTGCTTCCATTCTCTCGCTGCTACCAAATTGACGCAGCGAGTGGAGGTATACAATCTCTCCGAACTTTTGCACTTTCTCTTCGAGTGGCGTGTGTTTTAGCTCATCCTCTAAAACACGGGACAACGTCTCATTTAATCGCGCCCACTCTGCCATCTTGGTCGCCCGGGGGGGGGGGGGGTGAATTGATCTTCGCACTGAGACTCTCGGAAGGTTGCTCGGGTGCGTCACCGGGGACTTTGACTTGTCTTCTCAGCTCTGTGGGGTTCTCCTTGGGTGAGATCCTCTAACGTCTTATTGATATCCCTTTCACGGGAGTGCTGTTTATTCTCCTGTGACGTACTCTCTCACTTCTTTCGTCCAGCGTGAATTCTCATTCCCCGGTAGGAGACAAAGCTTTTACCACAGACGCATGCCCTACCCGGTCGTTCGGCTGAGGTCAAGGTCGGTTCGACGGTCTAACTCTAAATCGTCAACATGTGGTCACTGTTGGATCTTTCATGTTCTCTCATTTCGGAGGATATAAGAGGCATCTACTTGTACTTTCATTTGACGCGACAATGACCTTATACAGCATTAGGGGTCTGCTGTCAACTCCACCCTTTTACCGGTGGGGTCAACTCCACCCTTTTACCGGTGGGGTCAATTCCACCATTGCGCTGCGCGTGTCTTCAGTCTCTCTTTCCAGATTGTCCATCCGTCTATCCGGATTGTCTGATGGACTGGTCATAAATAAGTGATAAAAACTCAGCCGCGGAGCAAACACGGCTTGGGGGGGGGTGGGGGTGGGGGGGTGGGTGGGTTCTGATCATTAGACGGGTTCCCCCTTCCCCGAATGTTTCGACCCATTTATCTACTGGACATTCTCTAGGGGCGGGCCCGCCCGGGGTCATGACCCCAGGCATCTTTTCCCTGCCGTATGAGACGTTGTCCTTGTTGTTTGTGCTTGTACCTTAGCTGTGAACAACACACAAACTACCTGCCGGCTGCTCTTCAACTTCAATATTTTGCGACAGTGTATGCCTATTTTCGGCTGTCTATACCACTTTGCAGCAGTGTTGTCAAAGATGGCGGCGTACACAGAAGTGTAAAGTAAAGCGTCAACTGTAGCAGGTCCTTCGTTTTCACTTGTCCTTCTATCTGCTGCCGTATATTCAGACTGTAAGTGTCAGCCGCACCGCCTCAGTTAATGCTACTTTAGTCTAGCAATTTTGGTCATGTTTTTAAAATTGGGTTTTTAATTATAAAACCATCACAACTTGACAACAGTACAACACTACAGAGTTGCGGTTCCAACTTCACGGCAAATGGTTAACTGTACTCAAGTTAACCCCATAATCATCATAATGCTCCGTTCCTGTGCCAGTGAATATCACACACAATGCTCCTCACTGCCCTATGTGAAAATTGGAAGAAACAGCAATACCGATAAACCCACAGCACTCACAAGCAAGTACATGCATGAGACTGCTGCCAGAATGCCACCAAGCCAACATTACTACAGTTCATCGTCGATGGAAGCGGAAGTCACTAGGAAAGCAGCAGCTTCACACACATTACTGCATAATGCAAAACTAGCTAGTTCAGCAACTGGCTGCCACCATTTTATGAACATGCAGTTCACAATATAAAACCTCAGACAGATGTAAAACCATTCCATTCAACACAAAATCCACAGCTCACAGTGTCGCTCCAAGCACTTAACTCAGTAGCTGGTCGACGGAACCATGTACTACCAGTCCAACATGAGGAAAATGCCTAAGCAAGCTGTGGCCAGAAGCATAACCATTCCAGAGGCCTTTACAGCTCAACTGACTATCCGCCATATTGGACAGGATGCTTTGATAGAAAATATTTCAGTTGCCACGGGTCAATAATACTGTCACATGTGATGTGGGTAATTAATGATGTGTGATGCTGTGGGTCCCAATAATAACTGTCATGGTACAATGAGCTAGCTGTGGTTAACACCAATTGAAGATGTCAGCAGTAAAGCTTTGACATTGGAAGTGTCAGGGCCTGAAATATGGGTTTACATGGTGTATCCTCAAGTTTCATTAGTATAATATAACATGTTGATAATTGAACTGATTTATGAGTGACTTGTTGACTAGATATTCTATTTGACTCTCTCACATCCTCCATCTTATGTTCACGAATAACAGAACTAAACCGAACACCAATGCTGTTTTAAACAGTATATTGTCACACTACAGGTTTATACATTTCACATGATCACTACATCTTGCTATCACTCATAAAACAACTAAAAGTATAAATGTATAAATAAATGTATAAATATATGTATAAATAAATGTATAAATATATGTATAAATTGCTGCAATCTAAACGGTGCCATTGCCACACCATGTTTGACCCGGTGTAACTTCAACCACGGTCATCCTCAAAGTGACCAGCTGAGGCGAGACCTTTCTTTCCTGGCCATTGCCACACCATGTTTGACCCGGTGTAACTTCAACCACGGTCATCCTCAAAGTGACCAGCTGAGGTGAGACCTTTCTTTCCTGGCCATTGCCACACCATGTTTGACCCGGTGTAACTTCAACCACGGTCATCCTCAAAGTGACCAGCTGAGGCGAGACCTTTCTCTCCTGGCCATCGCCACACCATGTTTGACCCGGTGTAACTTCAACCACGGTCATCCTCAAAGTGACCAGCTGAGGCGAGACCTTTCTTTCCTGGCCATTGCTACACCATGTTTGACCCGGTGTAACTTCAACCACGGTCATCCTCAAAGTGACTAGCTGAGGCGAGACCTTTCTCTCCTGGCCATCGCCACACCATGTTTGACCCGGTGTAACTTCAACCACGGTCATCCTCAAAGTGACCAGCTGAGGCGAGACCTTTCTCTCCTGGCCATCGCCACACCATGTTTGACCCGGTGTAACTTCAACCACGGTCATCCTCAAAGTGACCAGCTGAGGCGAGGCCTTTCTTTCCTGGCCATTGCCACACCATGTTTGACCCGGTGTAACTTCAACCACGGTCATCCTCAAAGTGACCAGCTGAGGCGAGACCTTTCTTTCCTGGCCATTGCCACACCATGTTTGACCCGGTGTAACTTCAACCACTGTCATCCTCAAAGTGACCAGCTGAGGCGAGGCCTTTCTTTCCTGGCCATTGCCACACCATGTTTGACCCGGTGTAACTTCAACCACGGTCATCCTCAAAGTGACCAGCTGAGGCGAGACCTTTCTTTCCTGGCTATTGCCACACCATGTTTGACCCGGTGTAACTTCAACCACGGTCATCCTCAAAGTGACCAGCTGAGGCAAGACCTTTCTTTCCTGGCCATTGCCACACCATGTTTGACCCGGTGTAACTTCAACCACGGTCATCCTCAAAGTGACCAGCTGAGGCGAGACCTTTCTCTCCTGGCCATTGCCACACCATGTTTGACCCGGTGTAACTTCAACCACGGTCATCCTCAAAGTGACCAGCTGAGGCGAGACCTTTCTCTCCTGGCCATCGCCACACCATGTTTGACCCGGTGTAACTTCAACCACGGTCATCCTCAAAGTGACCAGCTGAGGCGAGACCTTTCTTTCCTGGCCATCGCCACACCATGTTTGACCCGGTGTAACTTCAACCACGGTCATCCTCAAAGTGACCAGCTGAGGCGAGACCTTTCTTTCCTGGCCATCGCCACACCATGTTTGACCCGGTTAACTTTAACCACGGTCATCCTCAAAGTGACCAGCTGAGGCGAGACCTTTCTTTCCTGGCCATCGCCACACCATGTTTGACCCGGTGTAACTTCAACCACGGTCATCCTCAAAGTGACCAGCTGAGGCGAGACCTTTCTTTCCTGGCCATTGCCACACCATGTTTGACCCTGTGTAACTTCAACCACGGTCATCCTCAAAGTGAACAGCTGAGGCGAGGCCTTTCTTTCCTGGCCATTGCCACACCATGTTTGACCCGGTGTAACTTCAACCACGGTCATCCTCAAAGTGACCAGCTGAGGCGAGACCTTTCTATCCTGGCCATTGCCACACCATGTTTGACCCGGTGTAACTTCAACCACGGTCATCCTCAAAGTGACCAGCTGAGGCAAGACCTTTCTTTCCTGGCCATTGCCACACCATGTTTGACCCGGTGTAACTTCAATCACGGTCATCCTCAAAGTGACCAGCTGAGGCGAGACCTTTCTTTCCTGGCCATTGCCACACCATGTTTGACCCGGTGTAACTTCAACCACGGTCATCCTCAAAGTGACCAGCTGAGGCGAGACCTTTCTTTCCTGGCCATTGCCACACCATGTTTGACCCGGTGTAACTTCAACCACGGTCATCCTCAAAGTGACCAGCTGAGGCGAGACCTTTCTTTCCTGGCCATTGCCAGACCATGTTTGACCCGGTGTAACTTTAACCACGGTCATCCTCAAAGTGACCAGCTGAGGCGAGACCTTTCTTTCCTGGCCATTGCTACACCATGTCTGACCCGGTGTAACTTCAACCACGGTCATCCTCAAAGTGACCAGCTGAGGCGAGACCTTTCTTTCCTGGCCATTGCCACACCAAGTTTGACCCGGTGTAACTTCAACCACGGTCATCCTCAAAGTGACCAGCTGAGGCGAGACCTTTCTTTCCTGGCCATCGCCACACCATGTTTGACCCGGTGTAACTTCAACCACGGTCATCCTCAAAGTGACCAGCTGAGGCGAGGCCTTTCTTTCCTGGCCATTGCCACACCATGTTTGACCCGGTGTAACTTCAACCACGGTCATCCTCAAAGTGACCAGCTGAGGCGAGACCTTTCTCTCCTGGCCATCGCCACACCATGTTTGACCCGGTGTAACTTCAACCACGGTCATCCTCAAAGTGACCAGCTGAGGCAAGACCTTTCTTTCCTGGCCATCGCCACACCATGTTTGACCCGGTGTAACTTCAACCACGGTCATCCTCAAAGTGACCAGCTGAGGCGAGACCTTTCTCTCCTGGCCATCGCCACACCATGTTTGACCCGGTGTAACTTCAACCACGGTCATCCTCAAAGTGACCAGCTGAGGCGAGACCTTTCTTTCCTGGCCATCGCCACACCATGTTTGACCCGGTGTAACTTCAACCACGGTCATCCTCAAAGTGACCAGCTGAGGCGAGACCTTTCTCTCCTGGCCATTGCCACACCATGTTTGACCCAGTGTAACTTCAACCACGGTCATTCTCAAAGTGACCAGCTGAGGCGAGACCTTTCTTTCCTGGCCATCGCCACACCATGTTTGACCCGGTGTAACTTCAACCACGGTCATCCTCAAAGTGACCAGCTGAGACAAGACCTTTCTCTCCTGGCCATCGCACACCATGTTTGACCCGGTGTAACTTCAACCACGGTCATCCTCAAAGTGACCAGCTGAGGCGAGACCTTTCTCTCCTGGCCATTGCCACACCATGTTTGACCCGGTGTAACTTCAACCACGGTCATCCTCAAAGTGACCAGCTGAGGCAAGACCTTTCTCTCCTGGCCATTGCCACACCATGTTTGACCCGGTGTAACTTCAACCACGGTCATCCTCAAAGTGACCAGCTGAGGCGAGACCTTTCTCTCCTGGCCATCGCCACACCATGTTTGACCCGGTGTAACTTCAACCACGGTCATCCTCAAAGTGACCAGCTGAGGCGAGGCCTTTCTTTCCTGGCCATCGCCACACCATGTTTGACCCGGTGTAACTTCAACCACGGTCATCCTCAAAGTGACCAGCTGAGGCGAGACCTTTCTTTCCTGGCCATTGCCACACCATGTTTGACCCGGTGTAACTTCAACCATGGTCATCCTCAAAGTGACCAGCTGAGGCGAGACCTTTCTTTCCTGGCCATTGCCACACCATGTTTGACCCGGTGTAACTTCAACCACGGTCATCCTCAAAGTGACCAGCTGAGGCGAGACCTTTCTTTCCTGGCCATTGCCACACCATGTTTGACCCGGTGTAACTTCAACCATGGTCATCCTCAAAGTGACCAGCTGAGGCGAGACCTTTCTTTCCTGGCCATCGCCACACCATGTTTGACCCGGTGTAACTTCAACCACGGTCATCCTCAAAGTGACCAGCTGAGGCGAGACCTTTCTTTCCTGGCCATCGCCACACCATGTTTGACCCGGTGTAACTTCAACCACGGTCATCCTCAAAGTGACCAGCTGAGGCGAGGCCTTTCTTTCCTGGCCATCGCCACACCATGTTTGACCCGGTGTAACTTCAACCACGGTCATCCTCAAAGTGACCAGCTGAGGCGAGACCTTTCTTTCCTGGCCATCGCCACACCATGTTTGACCCGGTGTAACTTCAACCACGGTCATCCTCAAAGTGACCAGCTGAGGCGAGACCTTTCTCTCCTGGCCATTGCCACACCATGTTTGACCCAGTGTAACTTCAACCATGGTCATTCTCAAAGTGACCAGCTGAGGCGAGACCTTTCTTTCCTGGCCATCGCCACACCATGTTTGACCCGGTGTAACTTCAACCACGGTCATCCTCAAAGTGACCAGCTGAGACAAGACCTTTCTCTCCTGGCCATCGCACACCATGTTTGACCCGGTGTAACTTCAACCACGGTCATCCTCAAAGTGACCAGCTGAGGCGAGACCTTTCTCTCCTGGCCATTGCCACACCATGTTTGACCCGGTGTAACTTCAACCACGGTCATCCTCAAAGTGACCAGCTGAGGCAAGACCTTTCTCTCCTGGCCATTGCCACACCATGTTTGACCCGGTGTAACTTCAACCACGGTCATCCTCAAAGTGACCAGCTGAGGCGAGACCTTTCTCTCCTGGCCATCGCCACACCATGTTTGACCCGGTGTAACTTCAACCACGGTCATCCTCAAAGTGACCAGCTGAGGCGAGGCCTTTCTTTCCTGGCCATCGCCACACCATGTTTGACCCGGTGTAACTTCAACCACGGTCATCCTCAAAGTGACCAGCTGAGGCGAGACCTTTCTTTCCTGGCCATTGCCACACCATGTTTGACCCGGTGTAACTTCAACCATGGTCATCCTCAAAGTGACCAGCTGAGGCGAGACCTTTCTTTCCTGGCCATTGCCACACCATGTTTGACCCGGTGTAACTTCAACCATGGTCATCCTCAAAGTGACCAGCTGAGGCGAGACCTTTCTTTCCTGGCTATTGCCACACCATGTTTGACCCGGTGTAACTTCAACCATGGTCATCCTCAAAGTGACCAGCTGAGGCGAGACCTTTCTTTCCTGGCCATCGCCACACCATGTTTGACCCGGTGTAACTTCAACCACGGTCATCCTCAAAGTGACCAGCTGAGGCGAGACCTTTCTTTCCTGGCCATCGCCACACCATGTTTGACCCTGTGTAACTTCAACCACGGTCATCCTCAAAGTGACCAGCTGAGGCGAGGCCTTTCTTTCCTGGCCATCGCCACACCATGTTTGACCCGGTGTAACTTCAACCACGGTCATCCTCAAAGTGACCAGCTGAGGCGAGACCTTTCTTTCCTGGCCATCGCCACACCATGTTTGACCCGGTGTAACTTCAACCACGGTCATCCTCAAAGTGACCAGCTGAGGCGAGGCCTTTCTTTCCTGGCCATTGCCACACCATGTTTGACCCGGTGTAACTTCAACCACGGTCATCCTCAAAGTGACCAGCTGAGGCGAGACCTTTCTCTCCTGGCCATCGCCACACCATGTTTGACCCGGTGTAACTTCAACCACGGTCATCCTCAAAGTGACCAGCTGAGGCGAGGCCTTTCTTTCCTGGCCATCGCCACACCATGTTTGACCCGGTGTAACTTCAACCACGGTCATCCTCAAAGTGACCAGCTGAGGCGAGACCTTTCTTTCCTGGCCATTGCCACACCATGTTTGACCCTGTGTAACTTCAACCACGGTCATCCTCAAAGTGACCAGCTGAGGCGAGACCTTTCTTTCCTGGCAATTGCCACACCATGTTTGACCCGGTGTAACTTCAACCAGGGTCATCCTCAAAGTGACCAGCTGAGGCGAGACCTTTCTTTCCTGGCCATTGCCACACCATGTTTGACCCGGTGTAACTTCAACCACGGTCATCCTCAAAGTGACCAGCTGAGGCGAGACCTTTCTTTCCTGGCCATCGCCACACCATGATTGACCCGGTGTAACTTCAACCACGGTCATCCTCAAAGTGACCAGCTAAGGCGAGGCCTTTCTTTCCTGCCCATCGCCACACCATGTTTGACCCGGTGTAACTTCAACCACGGTCATCCTCAAAGTGACCAGCTGAGGCGAGGCCTTTCTTTCCTGGCCATCGCCACACCATGTTTGACCCTGTGTAACTTCAACCACGGTCATCCTCAAAGTGACCAGCTGAGGCGAGACCTTTCTTTCCTGGCCATTGCCACACCATGTTTGACCCTGTGTAACTTCAACCACGGTCATCCTCAAAGTGACCAGCTGAGGCGAGACCTTTCTTTCCTGGCAATTGCCACACCATGTTTGACCCGGTGTAACTTCAACCAGGGTCATCCTCAAAGTGACCAGCTGAGGCGAGACCTTTCTTTCCTGGCCATCGCCACACCATGATTGACCCGGTGTAACTTCAACCACGGTCATCCTCAAAGTGACCAGCTAAGGCGAGGCCTTTCTTTCCTGCCCATCGCCACACCATGTTTGACCCGGTGTAACTTCAACCATGGTCATCCTCAAAGTGACCAGCTGAGGCGAGGCCTTTCTTTCCTGGCCATCGCCACACCATGTTTGACCCGGTGTAACTTCAACCATGGTCATCCTCAAAGTGACCAGCTGAGGCGAGACCTTTCTCTCCTGGCCATCGCCACACCATGTTTGACCCGGTGTAACTTCAACCACGGTCATCCTCAAAGTGACCAGCTGAGGCGAGGCCTTTCTTTCCTGGCCATCGCCACACCATGTTTGACCCGGTGTAACTTCAACCACGGTCATCCTCAAAGTGACCAGCTGAGGCGAGGCCTTTCTTTCCTGGCCATCGCCACACCATGTTTGACCCGGTGTAACTTCAACCACGGTCATCCTCAAAGTGACCAGCTGAGGCGAGACCTTTCTTTCCTGGCCATCGCCACACCATGTTTGACCCGGTGTAACTTCAACCACGGTCATCCTCAAAGTGACCAGCTGAGGCGAGACCTTTCTCTCCTGGCCATCGCCACACCATGTTTGACCCGGTGTAACTTCAACCACGGTCATCCTCAAAGTGACCAGCTGAGGCGAGGCCTTTCTTTCCTGGCCATCGCCACACCATGTTTGACCCGGTGTAACTTCAACCACGGTCATCCTCAAAGTGACCAGCTGAGGCGAGACCTTTCTCTCCTGGCCATCGCCACACCATGTTTGACCCGGTGTAACTTCAACCACGGTCATCCTCAAAGTGACCAGCTGAGGCGAGACCTTTCTTTCCTGGCCATCGCCAAAGAGTGCCTTTCGCTGTCAGACCGTGTACACACTTCAGTGTGATCAGAGCTCACATTTGGGCTCGTGACACTCACCGCAGCCCCAAGAAAATGGATTCGATTTTAAAAATCACCTTTTTAAAGATTACATTTACTAATACATTCAACCATTTATTTGCAAGCGTATAACTATTATACTAATTCTAAATCTAATTAAACTTGTCTTGTATCTGTTGAACAAACTTGAGACACTCTGGCAGCTGGTGTGTCACAGAAGCGACCAGTTTTCTAGCCTTCAGAAATGTGTGGCTGCTGGTTTTGCTAGTGACTGCTGTTTCCATCTGTGATGAACTGTATTTTTGAGGAGGACTTTTGTGGTGGCATCCTGGCGACAGCATTATGTACTGTGAAATGTTTCTTTACATCTTTTCGAGATGGTGTGGCTGGCTAGAAAATATCTTGAAACGGAACAACAATATCTAGAAACACCGAGACTTTGTAGGTGAACATCTGGTTGGGAAAGTGACTGCCAATTCCATCAAGGATGACCTGTATGGTTCGTAGAGGACTTTTGTCGTGACATTCTGGCGGTGGTTTTTTGCACAGTGTGCCTGAGCGGGCCGTTGTTTGTCAAGACTCCTGTCTTTTCCACTTTTCGCATGGGGCAGTGAGGAATATTTTATGTGATATTCACTGGCATGGGAACGGAGCATAATGGGGTCGACCTTTGCTGTGATGTTGGAACTGTGACTGACTAACTGACTGAAATGAAAACAAAATGTGAAAATGCTGTTTGTGGTCGAGGACCAGAAGCCTTGATAAAACTGATGCAACGGTATCTCAGTTTATGAATGGGGCCTGTCCTGTATGTGGATGTTCATATTTTAGTGTCATGATCTACAACAAGAGCAAGTGCACAGCCATCTCAGCAAATGGGCAGTTCTGCTCATGGCCCACTACAACAAGCAAGTGACCAGCCATCTCAGCAAATGAGCAGTTCTGCTCATGGCCCACTACAACAAGCAAGTGCACAGCCATCTCAGCAAATGAGCAGTTCTGCTCATGGCCCAGTACAACAAGAGCAAGTGCACAGCCATCTCAGCAAATGGGCAGTTCTGCTCATGGCCCACTACAACAAGCAAGTGACCAGCCATCTCAGCAAATGAGCAGTTCTGCTCATGGCCCACTACAACAAGCAAGTGCACAGCTATCTCAGCAAATGGGCAGTTCTGCTCATGGCCCAGTACAACAAGCAAGTGACCAGCCATCTCAGCAAATGAGCAGTTCTGCTCATGGCCCACTACAACAAGCAAGTGCACAGCCATCTCAGCAAATGAGCAGTTCTGCTCATGGCCCACTACAACAAGCAAGTGCACAGCCATCTCAGCAAATGGGCAGTTCTGCTCATGGCCCACTACAACAAGCAAGTGCACAGCCATCTCAGCAAATGAGCAGTTCTGCTCATGGCCCACTACAACAAGCAAGTGCACAGCCATCTCAGCAAATGGGCAGTTCTGCTCATGGCCCACTACAACAAGCAAGTGCACAGCCATCTCAGCAAATGGGCAGTTCTGCTCATGGCCCACTACAACAAGCAAGTGCACAGCCATCTCAGCAAATGGGCAGTTCTGCTCATGGCCCACTACAACAAGCAAGTGCACAGCCATCTCAGCAAATGGGCAGTTCTGCTCATGGCCCACTACAACAAGCAAGTGCACAGCCATCTCAGCAAATGGGCAGTTCTGCTCATGGCCCACTACAACAAGCAAGTGCACAGCCATCTCAGCAAATGGGCAGTTCTGCTCATGGCCCAGTACAACAAGCAAGTGACCAGCCATCTCAGCAAATGAGCAGTTCTGCTCATGGCCCACTACAACAAGCAAGTGCACAGCCATCTCAGCAAATGGGCAGTTCTGCTCATGGCCCAGTACAACAAGCAAGTGACCAGCCATCTCAGCAAATGAGCAGTTCTGCTCATGGCCCACTACAACAAGCAAGTGACCAGCCATCTCAGCAAATGAGCAGTTCTGCTCATGGCCCAGTACAACAAGCAAGTGCACAGCCATCTCAGCAAATGGGCAGTTCTGCTCATGGCCCAGTACAACAAGCAAGTGACCAGCCATCTCAGCAAATGGGCAGTTCTGCTCATGGCCCAGTACAACAAGCAAGTGCACAGCCATCTCAGCAAATGGGCAGTTCTGCTCATGGCCCACTACAACAAGCAAGTGACCAGCCATCTCAGCAAATGAGCAGTTCTGCTCATGGCCCACTACAACAAGCAAGTGCACAGCCATCTCAGCAAATGGGCAGTTCTGCTCATGGCCCACTACAACAAGCAAGTGACCAGCCATCTCAGCAAATGAGCAGTTCTGCTCATGGCCCACTACAACAAGCAAGTGCACAGCCATCTCAGCAAATGGGCAGTTCTGCTCATGGCCCAGTACAACAAGCAAGTGACCAGCCATCTCAGCAAATGAGCAGTTCTGCTCATGGCCCACTACAACAAGCAAGTGCACAGCCATCTCAGCAAATGAGCAGTTCTGCTCATGGCCCACTACAACAAGCAAGTGCACAGCCATCTCAGCAAATGGGCAGTTCTGCTCATGGCCCACTACAACAAGCAAGTGCACAGCCATCTCAGCAAATGAGCAGTTCTGCTCATGGCCCACTACAACAAGCAAGTGCACAGCCATCTCAGCAAATGGGCAGTTCTGCTCATGGCCCACTACAACAAGCAAGTGCACAGCCATCTCAGCAAATGGGCAGTTCTGCTCATGGCCCACTACAACAAGCAAGTGCACAGCCATCTCAGCAAATGGGCAGTTCTGCTCATGGCCCACTACAACAAGCAAGTGCACAGCCATCTCAGCAAATGGGCAGTTCTGCTCATGGCCCACTACAACAAGCAAGTGCACAGCCATCTCAGCAAATGGGCAGTTCTGCTCATGGCCCACTACAACAAGCAAGTGCACAGCCATCTCAGCAAATGGGCAGTTCTGCTCATGGCCCACTACAACAAGCAAGTGCACAGCCATCTCAGCAAATGAGCAGTTCTGCTCATGGCCCACTACAACAAGCAAGTGCACAGCCATCTCAGCAAATGGGCAGTTCTGCTCATGGCCCACTACAACAAGCAAGTGCACAGCCATCTCAGCAAATGGGCAGTTCTGCTCATGGCCCACTACAACAAGCAAGTGCACAGCCATCTCAGCAAATGGGCAGTTCTGCTCATGGCCCACTACAACAAGCAAGTGCACAGCCATCTCAGCAAATGGGCAGTTCTGCTCATGGCCCACTACAACAAGCAAGTGCACAGCCATCTCAGCAAATGGGCAGTTCTGCTCATGGCCCACTACAACAAGCAAGTGCACAGCCATCTCAGCAAATGGGCAGTTCTGCTCATGGCCCAGTACAACAAGCAAGTGACCAGCCATCTCAGCAAATGAGCAGTTCTGCTCATGGCCCACTACAACAAGCAAGTGCACAGCCATCTCAGCAAATGGGCAGTTCTGCTCATGGCCCAGTACAACAAGCAAGTGACCAGCCATCTCAGCAAATGAGCAGTTCTGCTCATGGCCCACTACAACAAGCAAGTGACCAGCCATCTCAGCAAATGAGCAGTTCTGCTCATGGCCCAGTACAACAAGCAAGTGCACAGCCATCTCAGCAAATGGGCAGTTCTGCTCATGGCCCAGTACAACAAGCAAGTGACCAGCCATCTCAGCAAATGGGCAGTTCTGCTCATGGCCCAGTACAACAAGCAAGTGCACAGCCATCTCAGCAAATGGGCAGTTCTGCTCATGGCCCACTACAACAAGCAAGTGACCAGCCATCTCAGCAAATGAGCAGTTCTGCTCATGGCCCACTACAACAAGCAAGTGCACAGCCATCTCAGCAAATGGGCAGTTCTGCTCATGGCCCACTACAACAAGCAAGTGACCAGCCATCTCAGCAAATGAGCAGTTCTGCTCATGGCCCACTACAACAAGCAAGTGCACAGCCATCTCAGCAAATGGGCAGTTCTGCTCATGGCCCAGTACAACAAGCAAGTGACCAGCCATCTCAGCAAATGAGCAGTTCTGCTCATGGCCCACTACAACAAGCAAGTGCACAGCCATCTCAGCAAATGAGCAGTTCTGCTCATGGCCCACTACAACAAGCAAGTGCACAGCCATCTCAGCAAATGGGCAGTTCTGCTCATGGCCCACTACAACAAGCAAGTGCACAGCCATCTCAGCAAATGAGCAGTTCTGCTCATGGCCCACTACAACAAGCAAGTGCACAGCCATCTCAGCAAATGGGCAGTTCTGCTCATGGCCCACTACAACAAGCAAGTGCACAGCCATCTCAGCAAATGGGCAGTTCTGCTCATGGCCCACTACAACAAGCAAGTGCACAGCCATCTCAGCAAATGGGCAGTTCTGCTCATGGCCCACTACAACAAGCAAGTGCACAGCCATCTCAGCAAATGGGCAGTTCTGCTCATGGCCCACTACAACAAGCAAGTGCACAGCCATCTCAGCAAATGGGCAGTTCTGCTCATGGCCCAGTACAACAAGCAAGTGCACAGCCATCTCAGCAAATGGGCAGTTCTGCTCATGGCCCACTACAACAAGCAAGTGCACAGCCATCTCAGCAAATGGGCAGTTCTGCTCATGGCCCAGTACAACAAGCAAGTGCACAGCCATCTCAGCAAATGGGCAGTTCTGCTCATGGCCCAGTACAACAAGCAAGTGCACAGCCATCTCAGCAAATGGGCAGTTCTGCTCATGGCCCACTACAACAAGCAAGTGCACAGCCATCTCAGCAAATGGGCAGTTCTGCTCATGGCCCACTACAACAAGCAAGTGCACAGCCATCTCAGCAAATGGGCAGTTCTGCTCATGGCCCACTACAACAAGCAAGTGCACAGCCATCTCAGCAAATGGGCAGTTCTGCTCATGGCCCAGTACAACAAGCAAGTGCACAGCCATCTCAGCAAATGAGCAGTTCTGCTCATGGCCCACTACAACAAGCAAGTGCACAGCCATCTCAGCAAATGAGCAGTTCTGCTCATGGCCCACTACAACAAGCAAGTGCACAGCCATCTCAGCAAATGAGCAGTTCTGCTCATGGCCCAGTACAACAAGCAAGTGCACAGCCATCTCAGCAAATGAGCAGTTCTGCTCATGGCCCAGTACAACAAGCAAGTGCACAGCCATCTCAGCAAATGGGCAGTTTTGCTCATGGCCCACTACAACAAGCAAGTGCACAGCCATCTCAGCAAATGGGCAGTTCTGCTCATGGCCCACTACAACAAGCAAGTGCACAGCCATCTCAGCAAATGGGCAGTTCTGCTCATGGCCCAGTACAACAAGCAAGTGCACAGCCATCTCAGCAAATGAGCAGTTCTGCTCAAGGCCCAGTACAACTGGCAGCTCAGAAAGATTGCATTTTGACTCCTACTGTTGCTTGTTTACTTTTAAATGAAACACATGGCAATGATATATTATATCGTTGCATCCGGCGAGGAGACGTCTAAGTTGACATGTTTATTTTTCGATAGGATGTGCTGTGACCTAATTAATAATAATAAAATGGATGTAAATTAATTAATATTCATTAAATGTCATGTAGATTTCTAATTATTTTCTAATAAATCTGGTCAGATGTATATTTTATTATGTGGACTGGTAAAAGAAAAGTCACGGTCACATTACTGTTTTGATAGGATGTGCCTGACCTAATTAATGATTAAATATTCCCGCCAATGAATTATTATTCAGTGTGTGATACAGTCAGCACTCAGTGTGTGGTACGGTCAGCACTCACTGTATGTTACAGTCAGCACTCAGTGTGTGATATGGTCAGCACTCACTGTGTGATATGGTCAGCACTCAGTGTGTGATATGGTCATCACTCAGTGTGTGATATGGTCAGCACTCAGTGTATGATACTGTCAGCACTCAGTGTGTGATATGGTCAGCACCCAGTGTGTGATACGGTCAAAACTCACTGTATGATATGGTCAGCACCCAGTGTATGATACGGTCAGCACTCAGTGTGTGATATGGTCAACACTCAGTGTGTGATATGGTCAGCACTCAGTGTGTGATATGGTCTGCACCCAGTGTGTGATACAGTCAGCACTCAGTGTGTGATACAGTCAGCACCCAGTGTATGATACAGTCAGCACTCAATGTGTGATACAGTCAGCACTCAGTGTGTGATATGGTCAGCACCCAGTGTGTGATACAGTCAGCACTCAGTGTATGATACAGTCAGCACTCAGTGTGTGATATGGTCAGCATTCAGTGTGTGATATGGTCAGCACCCAGTGTGTGATATGGTCAGCACTCAATGTGTGATATGGTCAGCACTCAGTGTGTGATATGGTCAGCACTCAGTGTGTGATATGGTCAGCACTCAGTGTGTGATACAGTCAGTGTGTGATACAGTCAGTGTGTGATATGGTCAGCACCCAGTGTGTGATATGGTCAGCACTCAGTGTGTGATATGGTCAGCACTCAGTGTGTGTTACGGTCAGCACTCAGTGTGTGATATGGTCAGCACTCAGTGTGTGATATGGTCAGCACTCAGTGTGTGATATGGTCAGCACTCAGTGTGTGATATGGTCAGTCCTGCGCTGGCCACCTTTGCTTCAGAGACATGCCTGGTACCCAGTCTAGGTTGGGTTTACCCAGGAAGCCAGGTCAGACTTTTAGTCTGAGGGGAAGTCATTAAGTTACAATATGGCTGCCCCACTACCAACTTGTATTGTTAAAGAACAGCTGTCATAGGACATGAAGTTAATTATGTAAATATATATTTATGTTTTGAGAGCTATAATAGGACATGAAGTTAATTATGTAAATATATATTTATGTTTTGAGAGCTATCATAGGACATGAAATAAAAGTTTGTCATAAGTGAGGAAGTAATTAATTTACAGGAATATTACAAAGAATATTTTTGACAATAATACTAACCAGAAATCTTGTGTGTGTTATTTCTCAACATAGTCGCTCTGCCTGCCAACACCTGGTCCATCTGTCCACTAGCTTGTTGATGCCTTCTAGGATCAAGATTTGGGTGTTGCACCAACCTTTGCACCACCAAACCAACTTTGCACCGCCTCCATTACCTCAATGTCATCTGCTAACCTTTGACCCCACAAATGTTCTTTCAAGAGTCCAAACAAGTGAAAGTCCAACGGCACCAAGTCTGGACTATATGTTTCTTAACGTTATATTATACATATATATAGACCGGCACCAAGTCTGGACTATATGTTTCTTAACGTTATATTATACATATATATAGAACGGCACCAAGTCTGGACTATATGTTTCTTAACGTTATATTATACATATATATAGAACGGCACCAAGTCTGGACTATATGTTTCTTAACGTTATATTATACATATATATAGAACGGCACCAAGTCTGGACTATATGTTTCTTAACGTTATATTATACATATATATAGAACGGCACCAAGTCTGGACTATATGTTTCTTAACGTTATATTATACATATATATAGAACGGCACCAAGTCTGGACTATATGTTTCTTAACGTTATATTATACATATATATAGAACGGCACCAAGTCTGGACTATATGTTTCTTAACGTTATATTATACATATATATAGAACGGCACCAAGTCTGGACTATATGTTTCTTAACGTTATATTATACATATATATAGAACGGCACCAAGTCTGGACTATATGTTTCTTAACGTTATATTATACATATATATAGAACGGCACCAAGTCTGGACTATATGTTTCTTAACGTTATATTATACATATATATAGAACGGCACCAAGTACTATATATACTTGAAATATGGACTATATGTTGGATATTTCAAGACCTAAAATTTCAGAGCACGTAGTGTATCCACTGTGTACGCGGGCATATGGCGGCAGTTGTGGTCATGCAGTGACACTACTCGTTGTGAGAGAAGATCCTCTGTATTTTGATCGTATCGCGGGCTTCAGTTTGTTCACTGACATGTCACTGTTAGTTAGTTAGTTAGTTATCAGTTGGGGTATCTTCGTTGCACTCCGGACATGTCCATAGGTGCTCAGATCCTCCCCCCAGCATATGCATCAGCGTCCGGTGGCTAATAGTGCCAGTTCTGTGTTGGTTGACGAGGCGCTTTGTTTTCCCGATGTACCTCTCGCGTCTGGCTGTGCCGATTCTTACTCCCAGGTCTTTCATCCTGGAAAGCGATGTCACTGTATTGAGCACTAGTTATAGTTTCACCCCTTTCCTGGAAATACACCAAAAATTGGTCATCATGGCTTTCCAAGCAGATTTCTGCGGTGTGGACCAGAGACAACGGTTGTTCCCATTGCTTCGATTGCCTCTTACTCTCTGATTCATACTGATGCACTCAGGACTCATCTCCTCTCACAGTCTGTTGGAGAAAAGCATCTACTTCTCCAGCATGATGGTCCACAAACTCCTGACAAATCATTTTCCGTGCACTTTTGTGATCATTGGAAACTTGTCTTGGGACCCATCTGCACACACTTTCCCATGACCAAAGTCATGGACAATTGTCCATGCAGCACCATCGCTCATGTTGAAATTCATGGCTTACTCATCAGTGATGAGTCACCTGTTGTCACGGTCTAGCTAGTCGATCTGTGGTTTCACTGTGTCGGTTGCCACTCTTGCAGGTCACCCGCTACGTGGTTCGTCAGTGACATTTTGTCTTCCATTTTGGAATCTTTTCATCCATTCAGTCTCTCTCCTACTCAAGCAACCATCTCCATACTGAACCATCATTCTTCTGCAGATTTTTAAAGGTTTTACACTCTCTGACCACAAAAAAAAACAAATAATGCCTCATTGTTCTTCCTTGGTGCAAATAGATAGTGGGGCAGCCGTTTTGTTATCGCTATTGCACATATGCAAACTGCTTGGTCCTCATGACCCCAACATGGGGTATAGCTTCAGAGCCAGTTTGTGTCTTGTAATAAGATTTTTGTATTGTCCATTCTCTTCTAACAGACACAGACATCAAAATGAGCACATTATGAGAAGAAATAAACTATAGAACTTGAGGGCAAGATTGAGGGGAAAAGAACATGGGGCAGGCAGAGAAGTAAATATCTGGATGGCTTGACCACATAGCATGGTTGGGACAAGAACACGGAGGTGATCCACGACTCTGGTGATCGTGTTAGATGGCGAAACATGACTGCCCACGCTTATCTGCGTGGTACATAATGAGAATGAAGATTCTCTTCCATGCACTTTATACTAACATTTATGTTACTTAATGGCTTTCCCTCGCAAACTGATTTTGTATTATTCATTGGTTGTTACTATGTTTAAGGTGAGTTTTTAATACAATACACTTGTCTAACTCTCTTACAGATGTGAGAAAATGACATGCCTAAATGACAGAGCTAATTTACATAAGGTCTTTGACCTCATTGGGACTGGAAGTAATGGTCATCTAGAACTGTTGCCTGCACTACACATCAGGGGACAGAATTCATCTTCTGCTAGATTCCCACAGCTGACGGTGAGTTCAAATAATCATGATTGCTGACAAATTAAGTTTGTGAATATATAAGAGTGGGGGAGACATAGACGTGCACTGTGAAACTATAAGAGTGGAGAGTGGATTCACTTAGATGTGCACTGTGAAACTATAAGAGTGGAGAGTGGATTCACTTAGATGTGCACTGTGAAACTATAAGAGTGGAGAGTGGATTCACTTAGACGTGCACTGTGAATCTGTGAGAGTGGGGAGTGGATGTGCTTAGATGTGCACTGTGAATCTATAAGAGGGGAGTGGATTCACTTAGACATGCACTGTGAAACTATAAGAGTGGAGAGTGGATTCACTTAGATGTGCACTGTGAAACTATAAGAGTGGAGAGTGGATTCACTTAGATGTGCACTGTGAAACTATAAGAGTGGGGAGTGGATTCACTTAAACATGCACTGTGAATATATAAGAGTGGGGAGTGGATTCACTTAGACATGCACTGTGAAACTATAAGAGTGGGGAGTGGATTCACTTAAACATGCACTGTGAATCTATAAGAGTGCTGGGTGGATTCACTTAGATGTGCACTGTGGATCTGTAAGAGTGGGGAATTGGATTCACTTAGACATGCACTGTGAATCTGTAAGAGTGGGGAATTGGATTCACTTAGACATGCACTGTGAATCTGTAAGAGTGGGGAGTGGATTCACTTAGACATGCACTGTGAATCTGTAAGAGTGGGGAGTGGATTCACTTAGACGTGCACTGTGGATCTGTAAGAGTGGGGAGTGGATTCACTTAGATGTGCACTGTGAATCTATAAGAGTGGGAGAGTGGATTCACTTAGACATGCACTGTGAATCTGTAAGAGTGGGGGTGGATTAACTTCAAGGTATACTGTGAAACAGTGAGGAGTAGATTTACTTAGAGGTGAAGTGTGAATCTATAAGAGGTGTATTGTAATTCTAAAAGAGGGGCACCATGAATCTGTAATAGGGGCACTGTGAACTAGTGAGGGGCACAGAAATAATTATTTGATACTAAAGGTTGCTTGGGAGAGAAAGAGGTTTTGGTTAGGCAGCAGTAAATGGATTCCTGTCAACTGTCTCAACATAAAATGCTATGTGAATCCAGAGATTCATGTCAACTGTCTCAACATTGAATGCTGTGTGAATCCCCAGATTCCTGCTGGCATACCACCTGTGATACCATCATGGGAGAAAGAGGTTGAAAAGTATCTGTCAGACATTGGCAGCTTGCCAATTCATGACTTCACCACATGTCAGAGGTAATTGACACAAGCCCACCTGTGGGCTTTTTGTTGTGGGCTTTTTGCATTGAGTGCCAAGTTTGTTGTGTTTTGTGCCTGTTCCTGTGTTTTTGCATTGAGTACAGTGTTTGCTGCGTTTTGAGCTTGTTCCTGTGTTTTTGCTTTGTAACTTCCTTTGAGCTGTCATGAGAGTTCAGATTGTTGAATCTGTTTTGCTCGACCAAACAAAATCACCAAACGCTGTCCAGTTACACCCACACTGACCCAAACACATCATGGTGTATTTCAGGAGTGTGTGACATACAGGATCAGGGTCACTAGTGAATAAATATAGAAAACATAAGTCCGGTCTTAGTCACACATGACTGAACAAGACTGAGTAGATGGTACTATCTGCTATCTGTTGGCGCCAAATGATGAGGTTTAGTCACATATGACTGAGGTACTGTATAACAGTAGACGGTACTATCTGCTATCTGTTGGCGCCAAATGATGGGTTTTAGTCACATATGACTGAGGTACTGTATAACAGTAGACGGTACTATCTGCTATCTGTTGGCGCCAAATGATGGGTTTTAGTCACATGACCAGTATAAGTTGTAAAAATATGAAAATGCAGTTGAACCATCAGTCAGACTGCCACAAGTACCATCAGCCTGGGAGTTGTTCATTGACTGCTGAAGAAGGGGATAGATTATGTGTGGGAACATATTGAATGCAAGAATGTTGATTGGTTGGTTGATTTCACGCACAGGTGTCACTTGCAGCGAGAACAAGAATTGAAGAGCTCTACAGAACCTATAGTGGGTGTGTGTGTGTGTGCGTACATGCGCGCATGTGCGTGTGCGCGTGCATGCGCGAGCGTGTGAGTGTGAGAGAGAAGAGAGAGTGAGTGTGTGTGGTGTGTGTGTGTTAGAGAGAGTGAGAGAAGAGAGAGAGAGAGAGAAGAGAGAGTGTGGTGTGAGAGAGAGAGAAGAGTAAGAGAGAGAGAGAGAGAGAAGAGATAGAGAGAGAGAAAGATGGACATGTATTGAAGAGTTCTATAGAGCCTATTGTGGTGTGTGTGTGAGAGAGAGAGAAGAGAGAGATGGAGATGTATTGAAGAGTTCTATACAGCCTATAGTGGTGTATAACATGCATCTAATAAATGTATGTTGTATTGTGTGTGATGTGGTGTATAAAATGCATCTAATAAATGTATGTTGTATTGTGTGTGATGTGGTGTATAACATGCATCTAATAAATGTATGTTGTATTGTGTGTGATGTGGTGTATAACATGCATCTAATAAATGTATGTTGTATTATGTGTGATGTGGTGTATAACATGCATCTAATAAATGTATGTTGTATTGTGTGTGATGTGGTGTATAACATGCATCTAATAAATGTATGTTGTATTATGTGTGATGTGGTGTATAACATGCATCTAATAAATGTATGTTGTATTATGTGTGATGTGGTGTATAACATGCATCTAATAAATGTATGTTGTATTGTGTGTGATGTGGTGTATAATATGCATCTAATAAATGTGTGTTGTATTGTGTGTGATGTGGTGTATAACATGCATCTAATAAATGTATGTTGTATTGTGTGTGATGTGGTGTATAACATGCATCTAATAAATGTATGTTGTATTGTGTGTGATGTGGTGTATAACATGCATCTAATAAACGTATGTTGTATTATGTGTGGTTTGGTGTATAACATGCATCTAATAAATGTATGTTGTATTGTGTGTGATGTGGTGTATAACATACATCTAATAAATGTATGTTGTATTGTGTGTGATGTGGTGTATAACATGCATCTAATAAATGTCTGTTGTATTGTGTGTGATGTGGTGTATAACATGCATCTAATAAATGTATGTTGTATTATGTGTGATGTGGTGTATAACATGCATCTAATAAATGTATGTTGTATTGTGTGTGATGTGGTGTATAACATGCATCTAATAAATGTATGTTGTATTATGTGTGATGTGGTGTATAACATGCATCTAATAAATGTATGTTGTATTGTGTGTGATGTGGTGTATAACATGCATCTAATAAATGTATGTTGTATTGTGTGTGATGTGGTGTATAACATGCATCTAATAAATGTGTGTTGTATTGTGTGTGATGTGGTGTATAACATGCATCTAATAAATGTATGTTGTATTGTGTGTGATGTGGTGTATAACATGCATCTAATAAATGTATGTTGTATTGTGTGTGATGTGGTGTATAACATGCATCTAATAAACGTATGTTGTATTATGTGTGGTTTGGTGTATAACATGCATCTAATAAATGTATGTTATATTGTGTGTGATGTGGTGTATAACATACATCTAATAAATGTATGTTGTATTGTGTATGATGTGGTGTATAACATGCATCTAATAAATGTGTGTTGTATTGTGTGTGATGTGGTGTATAACATGCATCTAATAAATGTATGTTGTATTATGTGTGATGTGGTGTATAACATGCATCTAATAAATGTATGTTGTATTGTGTGTGATGTGGTGTATAACATGCATCTAATAAACGTATGTTGTATTATGTGTGGTTTGGTGTATAACATGCATCTAATAAATGTATGTTGTATTGTGTGTGATGTGGTGTATAACATACATCTAATAAATGTATGTTGTATTGTGTATGATGTGGTGTATAACATGCATCTAATAAATGTCTGTTGTATTGTGTGTGATAGAGTATAGCATGCTTTAATACATGTATGTGTTATATTTCTTCACACTCTCATTTCCTGAAGATGGGTATGGAGGTAGAAAACAGATATGCATGATCTAACAACAATGCTCAGTTAAGGACAGTAACTTTACACAGTCGCTATTGAAAATACTCTTGAAGAATGCTCCAAACAATGAGAATATTACCTCATGGTGTCTTTGCGATGGCTAAACAACATATTCTTTCTTTCAGGCGGATCTCTCGACAACCCGAGGTTGAGAAGTTGTTTCATGTGGACACATGTCCATCTCAGACCACGATCAAAGTTGAAAGAAATCGCACCACCGGCGAGCTCTTAGGTTACACAGAGGTATTGGCTGCTAACTTGATTCTGCTCGTTATTTATGAACATGTTGGTCGAGTAATATCACATTTGGTCTGGTCCGATCTAGTTTCTAAAGTATCACGTTCCTTCCACACTTGCATTGCTCCATAAGTACTCCAGTCTCCTCCCATAGACCACACTTGCATTGCTCCATAAGTACTCCAGTCTCTTCTCATAGACCACACACGGAGGGTGTCACACAGTGCACCAACTCCACAGCACTATCGTGGATCCACAGCTGAGTATTCAAGAAGCACAGGTGCTAACACTAACAACATTGTGTGGGCAGGTTTTACAATTTTGTCATGTTGCCCAGGCAGTGGAAAAGTCAACCTACTGTTGGTTATTTCCAGCTGCTGGGATATTTTGAGCACATCTAGCATGTTTGTGGGTTCACCCAGGTTTCCCCCTTATCCTCAAAGTGATGTCCTGTCCACTGGCCTGGGGTAAACAGTCCTTGGGTTCCTTGTTTGGTAAACACCACACCATCTTTTATAGCCAGCTATCTTGATGGTCATAATATAAATAAATGATGTTATGCTGATGACTCCGTATCTATAGCAACAAGTCAGAAAGAACTACAGGAAATGCCACAGTGGTTGTAGAAAGTGGACACAATGGGTCGCAGCTTCATTGTTAGAAAAACATCAGTACTGGTAGTATCACAGAAGTGGATCACACCTACATTTACAGTTAAAGCCAATGGTTTTAGACTGGAGCAAGTACAGGCATTCAAGTATCGAAGCCCACGGATCACATCAGAGAGAAGATGCATGGCACAGATACAGACCAAAACTGGACAAGCAAAAAGTGCATTTATAAAATGAACATCTTATGCATTTAATACCTGCCATGTGTGTGTGTATGTGCGCAAGCATGCGATTGAGGGAGGCAGAGAGAGAGATAGCATCAGCACATGTATTAGAGAGATATCAGGTCAGGGTATCAACATGATACTGTGTCTAAATCATTCCCTGTCACATGGAGAGACAGAGAGAGAGATATCAGGTCAGGGTATCAACATGACACTGTGACTAAATCATTCCCTGTCACATGGAGAGACAGAAACCCATGACCACATGCTGCTACGACGGATGGAATCAGGAATTCACTTCAGCTCTAACAGGAAGGATCGTTGTATAGGATGAGGCTGAGGTGTGCCTGACCAACTGGCCATTGGAACCATAAATACCTGTACTCTTTTATACCTTTTGAAGAAGCTGGAATATAGCAGCACATAAGGTGTGGAGTAACTGGAAATGAAAAAGCTGATCAACTAGCTTAGGAAGGAGCAACAGAAGAATAACCTGATGTGTCTGTTGCATCCACCTAAAGAAAAGAATGATCAAATCAATCAAAAGCCACCAACACCAGCTGAAGGCGATTACCATTTTATGGACAGATCAGAACAAATTATTATTCTGCGCTTCAGAACAGGACACACTAAATTACACAATCACATGTATACAAAATTCAAGATTGGTAAATCAGCCATGTGCACATGTGGATAGCGGCGCAGACAGCAGATCACATACTCCAACACTGCCCAAAATACAACATATCTAGGCCAATTTTCTGGCCTAGTGAAGAACTCTATTGACCACTGAGTGAACTAAAAAAGATAGTGAATTTCATACAGGAGACAACGTTACAGATTTAGACACATTTCAAGTGAATGATTATTTGTCCCTGGGTAATACCTTTGTCTTCTCCTCAGCCAGGCTGATTGTTGTCACCCTGAAGTAGCCTCACAACCTGGATGTCTCTGGCTGCCTCTCAGCATTGTTGTCACCCTGAAGTAGCCTCACATCCCAGATGTCTCTGGCTGTCTCTCAGCATTGTTGTCACCCTGAACTATCCTCACAACCTGGATGTCTCTGGCTGCCTCTCAGCATTGTTGTCACCCTGAAGTAGCCTCACATCCCAGATGTCTCTGGCTGTCTCTCAGCATTGTTGTCACCCTGAACTATCCTCACAACCTGGATGTCTCTGGTTGTCTCTCAGTATTGTTGTCACCCTGAAGTATCCTCACAACCTGGATGTCTCTGGCTGTCTCTCAGCATTGTTGCCACCCTGAAGTAGCCTCACATCCCAGATGTCTCTGGTTGTCTCTCAGTATTGTTGTCACCCTGAACTATCCTCACAACCTGGATGTCTCTGGCTGTCTCTCAGCATTGTTGCCTCCCTGAACTATCCTCACAACCTGGATGTCTCTGGTTGTCTTTCAGCATTGTTGTTGAAGGATTCTTTGATCCGTGCAGTTGCAACAATGTTTGTGTCAACATGAAACACTACGCTGCTGTCACAAAGCATATCATGACACACTGTTTAGTAGCCTGTCATTGATTCAGTCCAGCTGTATACAATTGGAATGGGAAAGTTTGCTGGAGAGTCAGTTGATCTGTGCAGTACAGATGACAAGATGACATCATGGGAAGCAGTTGAAGCACATCACTGCTTGTGGCACAACTCATAGCCAGAGAGTCTGGTGATCTGTGCAGTACAGATGACAAGATGACTTCATGGGAAGCAGTTGAAGTACATCACTGCTTGTGGCACAACTCATAGCCAGAGAGTCTGGTGATCTGTGCAGTACAGATGACAAGATGACTTCATTGGAAGCAGTTGAAGTACATCACTGCTTGTGGCACAACTCATAGCCAGAGAGTCAGGTGATCTGTGCAGTACAGATGACAAGATGACATCATTGGAAGCAGTTGAAGCACATCACTGCTTGTGGCACAATTCATAGCCAGAGAGTCAGGTGATCTGTGCAGTACAGATGACAAGATGACTTCATTGGAAGCAGTTGAAGTACATCACTGCTTGTGGCACAACTCATAGCCAGAGAGTCTGGTCAACAGCTCTACTTGTCCACTTCAAAGCTTTGTAAACAGAGGTAGTACTACATTGTGTTCTTTCTTTCTGTCTGTCTTTCTTTCTTTCTTTCTTTCTTTCTTTCTTTCTTTCTTTCTTTCTTTCTTTCTTTCTTTCTTTCTTTCTTTCTTTCTTTCTTTCTGTCTGTCTTTCTTTCTTTCTTTATTTCTTTCTTTCTTTCTTTCTCATTCATAATCCATTTTAGGATGCAGAGTAAGTAAGATCTGGTAATGTTGTATGCGTGGCATGGAGGCACACATTTATGATTGACCAGATCAAGACCCATGTGACGTTATTGTTATTTGCTTCTGTGTTACATAACAGAGCTGTTTATTGTCTTGTAAGAACTAATTCCAGACAGTGCGGAAACTTCCAGAAATTCTTTGTCATTGAGACGAGCCCCAGAGTTACACAGTATAAAGTCTTCACAAGATGTGCGTGGGTCAAATATTAATCTACCTTTCTGGCCAGGTGAAGTTTCTTATCTCTAACTTTAGGATTTGAGATGTGAATTCCTGTATTAAAAAACCCATGAGCGTTCCAAGACAGAAGGCTGGCCCAGAGGCTGTGAGCATCACTTTCTGTTAGTAGCTAATTATAATAGAATCTGTGAGAATTTCCTGTTAGTATTTATATATAATAGAATCTGTGAGAATTTCCTGTTAGTATTTATATATAATAGAATCTGTGAGAATTTCCTGTTAGTATTTATATATAATAGAATCTGTGAGAATTTTCTGATAGTATTTATATATAATAGAATCTGTGAGAATTTCCTGTTAGTATTTATATATAATAGAACCTGTGAGAACTTTCTGATAGTATTTAATTATAATAGAATCTGTGAGAACTTTCTGATAGTATTTAATTATAATAGAATCTGTGAGAACTTTAGTATTTAATTATAATAGAATCTGTGAGAACTTTAGTATTCAATTATAATAGAATCTGTGAGAACTTTAGTATTTAATTATAATAGAATCTGTGAGAACTTTAGTATTTAATTATAATATAATCTGTGAGAACTTTAGCATTTAATTATAATAGAACCTGTGAGAATTTTGTGATAGTATTTAATTATAATAGAATCTATGAGAATTTTAGTATTTAATTATAATAGAATCTGTGAGAACTTTAGTATTTAATTATAATAGAATCTGTGAGAACTTGTGTTAGTATTTAATTATAATAGAATCTGTGACCACGCATAGAAAGAACAGATGGTTCAATCAAAAATGTGAAGAAGCAGTCATTAGGAAAAAGAATGCCAGACATTTATGGTTAAATGACATCAATAACATCCAAAAGGAAGAGCATTATAGAAATGAATGTAAAGAGGCTACAAAAATAGTCAGACAGCAGAAGCGAGAATATATGAGTAATATAATCAAAGATATGGAAACTAATCACCAGAAAAATGAATCCAGAAAAATTTTTAAAGAACTGAAGTCAATGAAACGAGGCACCAACAAAACACATATGGTTTAAAATACAAAAATGGGAATATGATAAATACCAATGAGGAAATGTGCAACACATGGAAAGAATATTTTATTGAATTACTAAATTGTGAAGCTCCAAGTAACATTTTCCCACAGGAAGAGGTTCTAACATGCGAACCACAAATTGAAGAACCTACATTTGAAGAAATCCTATATGTAATCACACGACTTAAAAACAATAAGGCAACTGGGACTGATGGAATTGCTGCTGAATTTATAAAGGCAGGTGGCCATGCATTACATCTAAAGCTATACGAACTAATAATAAAAATCTAGAGGACAGAAGAATTACCCCATGACTGGAAAGAGTCATTATTGATACCTATCTTTAAGAAAGGAGACAAGTTCCAATGTGGAAATTATAGAGGAATATCACTACTGTCCACAAGCTATAAGATACTATCCGCAGTATTACTAAATAGACTAAAACCATATTCAGAAGACATATTAGGTGACTACCAGGCGGGTTTTAGACAAAACAGATCAACAATAGATCAGATATTTATCTTACGACAAATAGCCGAGAAACATTGGGAATATAAAAGAGATCTCCATAACATTTTTGTGGATTTTAAAAAGGCTTATGATAGTGTCCATAGGAATAGTCTATGGAATGCTATGCAGGAATTTGGAATACCAAGGAAGTTAATCAACATGGCCAGACTATGCATGGAAGATACTTATAATATAGTAACATATAAAGGCAGGAAATCAGACCCCTTCCAAATAACATCTGGCTTGAAACAGGGTGATGGACTATCACCGCTACTCTTCAATCTGGCTCTAGAGAAAGTTGTAAGGAAGATAAAGGAGGAATGTGATATTGGAGGAACATCCAAGCTGCTTGGTTATGCAGATGATATAGATATTATAGGGCAAAGTGAACAAAAGACATTGGAAATATTGACTCACTTAAAGGAAAAAGCCCAACAGATGGGGCTGGTTATCAACCAAGATAAGACAGAATATATGGTAATTTCAAGAGACGGAATGGCTAAAAACTCTGGCCACATACAAATAGATAATATGACCATTAAAAGAACGGAAACATACAAATACTGGGTACAATCTTCAACTGCTCCAACATCATAAGGGAAGAAATAGAAACTAGAATCAACTCTGGAAATAAGATATACTATGCACTACAACATCTACTAAAATCAAAGGCGCTATCTCGTAACACCAAAATCACAATATACAAAACACTGATCAGACCAGTTGTGCTGTATGGCTCTGAAACCTGGAGTACAACGAAAGGAGACGAAGCCTTGTTACAAACCTTTGAGAACAAAATTTTAAGACGCATCTTTGGACCCATTAGGGATACACAAAGTGGAGAGTGGAAAAGAAGAAGTAACAAAGACATTTATGATCTGTTTAAGTCCCTGCTAATCACTGGTATCATGAAGGCTAATAGACTACAATGGCTGGGGCATATAGAAAGAATGGAAGATAATAGGGAAACAAAACTCGCTTACACTCAGGAAATAAATGACTGTAGACCCCGAGGTAGACCAAGAAGACGGTGGAGAGATAATACATGCACAGACCTACAAGCACTTGGAATCAACGACTGGCAAGAGAAGGTCCACCAGAGAGACGAATGGAGACAGATTGTATTTGCAGCAAAGAACCTCAATGGCTCGGAAAGCTGAAGAAGAAGAAGAAGAATCTGTGAGAACTTTAGTATTTAATTATAATTGAATCTGTGAGAACTTTAATATTTAATTATAATAGAATCTGTGAGAACTTTAGTATTTAATTATAATAGAACCTGTGAGAACTTTCTGATAGTATTTAATTATAATAAAATCTGTGAGAACTTTAGTATTTAATTATAATAGAATCTGTGAGAATTTTAGTATTTAATTATAATAGAACCTGTGAGAACTTTCTGATAGTATTTAATTATAATAGAATCTGTGAGAACTTTAGTATTTAATTATAATAGAATCTGTGAGAACTTTAGTATTTAATTATAATAGAATCTGTGAGAAATTGTGTTAGTATTTAATTATAATACACTCTACAAGCTGATATTTGGGTAGAAACTTGTGAACATTTTCAGCTGACAAATTTCAGTTTTAATGTCACGGTGAAGATATGCTTGCTTAAGATGGAGTGTAGCAGTGACACCAGGGTACATTGTACAATTTATTTGCTACTTTATGCAATGTATGAAACATTTATAATAGTCCAGGAATTGTGTTAACACACTTCACACTTCACTCAGTCAATACATGAAATCTGTTGAAATACTCCAGTCATTGTATCAGACATTTTTTAAATACTTCAGCCAATGTATGAAACATGTTTTCAGTACTTCAGTCAATGTATGAAACATGTTTTCAGTACTTCAGTCAGTGTATGAAACATTTAAAAAATACTTCAGTCAAGTGTTGTAACCTGTGTAATCTTAATGCCAACTCATGTAACCTTGTTAGTTAATGTTTGTTAGAAGGTAGGCCAGTGTTTCCAAGTGCCAGTATTTGTGACCTGTCATTTATGCGTAGCCGGTCTCCCTGGCCTAGGGGTTAACGTCTTTTTCCGTAATCCTGTATATCCACGTGAGGAACGTAACCTGCGCGAGAATCGGTAGCGATTCTCACTGTGTTCGTAACTTATGGGGTATATGAGCCGGTCGCTCAGAAAGCAATGGCAAACTACTGAGAATAATTTTGCCAAGAAATCAACAATCAGCTGAAAGATGCTGATGTTGACAGCGATGTCCTGTAAAGGATAGGCGGGGAAAAAAGAAAGAAAAAATATGCGTATATTGTCAGCGTCTTAATTCACAATCACACAGGCTCGTAGTAACCAACAGATGTATAACAAACACTGTCACAGAATGACTGTACGTGACACACGGCGAATATAATTATAACCACTTTATTCGCACTTCTCACTCACTGCAAACATTACAGGCATCGTTCCACCACAACGGTGATGCCATTACACAATAAATATATACATTCAATGCATCAGTTCATAACTTACACCACTACGTCCCAGGCGCACAGTCTTCTATACTCAAACAGGCGTTCTCTCTAATAGCGTCCACTCACACAAGCAATACGAGCGCACATCTCCCATGTCTGTCCTCTACCACAGTCTTCTATACTCAAACAGGCGTTCTCTCTAATAGCGTCCACTCACACAAGCAATACGAGCGCACATCTCCCATGTCTGTCCTCTACCACAGTCTTCTATACTCAAACAGGCGTTCTCTCTAATAGCGTCCACTCACACAAGCAATATGAGCGCACATCTCCCATGTCTGTCCTCTACCACAGTCTTCTATACTCAAACAGGCGTTCTCTCTAATAGCGTCCACTCACACAAGCAATACGAGCGCACATCTCCCATGTCTGTCCTCTACCACAGTCTTCTATACTCAAACAGGCGTTCTCTCTAATAGCGTCCACTCACACAAGCAATACGAGCGCACATCTCCCATGTCTGTCCTCTACCACAGTCTTCTATACTCAAACAGGCGTTCTCTCTAATAGCGTCCACTCACACAAGCAATACGAGCGCACATCTCCCATGTCTGTCCTCTACCACAGTCTTCTATACTCAAACAGGCGTTCTCTCTAATAGCGTCCACTCACACAAGCAATATGAGCGCACATCTCCCATGTCTGTCCTCTACCACAGTCTTCTATACTCAAACAGGCGTTCTCTCTAATAGCGTCCACTCACACAAGCAATATGAGCGCACATCTCCCATGTCTGTCCTCTACCACAGTCTTCTATACTCAAACAGGCGTTCTCTCTAATAGCGTCCACTCACACAAGCAATACGAGCGCACATCTCCCACGTCTGTCCTCTACCACAGTCTTCTATACTCAAACAGGCGTTCTCTCTAATAGCGTCCACTCACACAAGCAATACGAGCGCACATCTCCCACGTCTGTCCTCTACCACAGTCTTCTATACTCAAACAGGCGTTCTCTCTAATAGCGTCCACTCACACAAGCAATACGAGCGCACATCTCCCATGTCTGTCCTCTACCACAGTCTTCTATACTCAAACAGGCGTTCTCTCTAATAGCGTCCACTCACACAAGCAATACGAGCGCACATCTCCCACGTCTGTCCTCTACCACAGTCTTCTATACTCAAACAGGCGTTCTCTCTAATAGCGTCCACTCACACAAGCAATACGAGCGCACATCTCCCATGTCTGTCCTCTACCACAGTCTTCTATACTCAAACAGGCGTTCTCTCTAATAGCGTCCACTCACACAAGCAATACGAGCGCACATCTCCCACGTCTGTCCTCTACCACAGTCTTCTATACTCAAACAGGCGTTCTCTCTAATAGCGTCCACTCACACAAGCAATACGAGCGCACATCTCCCACGTCTGTCCTCTACCACAGTCTTCTATACTCAAACAGGCGTTCTCTCTAATAGCGTCCACTCACACAAGCAATACGAGCGCACATCTCCCATGTCTGTCCTCTACCACAGTCTTCTATACTCAAACAGGCGTTCTCTCTAATAGCGTCCACTCACACAAGCAATACGAGCGCACATCTCCCATGTCTGTCCTCTACCACAGTCTTCTATACTCAAACAGGCGTTCTCTCTAATAGCGTCCACTCACACAAGCAATACGAGCACACATCTCCCATGTCTGTCCTCTACCACAGTCTTCTATACTCAAACAGGCGTTCTCTCTAATAGCGTCCACTCACACAAGCAATACGAGCACACATCTCCCATGTCTGTCCTCTACCACAGTCTTCTATACTCAAACAGGCGTTCTCTCTAATAGCGTCCACTCACACAAGCAATACGAGCACACATCTCCCATGTCTGTCCTCTACCACAGTCTTCTATACTCAAACAGGCGTTCTCTCTAATAGCGTCCACTCACACAAGCAATACGAGCACACATCTCCCATGTCTGTCCTCTACCACAGTCTTCTATACTCAAACAGGCGTTCTCTCTAATAGCGTCCACTCACACAAGCAATACGAGCGCACATCTCCCATGTCTGTCCTCTACCACAGTCTTCTATACTCAAACAGGCGTTCTCTCTAATAGCGTCCACTCACACAAGCAATACGAGCGCACATCTCCCATGTCTGTCCTCTACCACAGTCTTCTATACTCAAACAGGCGTTCTCTCTAATAGCGTCCACTCACACAAGCAATACGAGCGCACATCTCCCATGTCTGTCCTCTACCACAGTCTTCTATACTCAAACAGGCGTTCTCTCTAATAGCGTCCACTCACACAAGCAATACGAGCGCACATCTCCCATGTCTGTCCTCTACCACAGTCTTCTATACTCAAACAGGCGTTCTCTCTAATAGTGTCCACTCACACAAGCAATACGAGCGCACATCTCCCATGTCTGTCCTCTACCACAGTCTTCTATACTCAAACAGGCGTTCTCTCTAATAGCGTCCACTCACACAAGCAATACGAGCGCACATCTCCCATGTCTGTCCTCTACCACAGTCTTCTATACTCAAACAGGCGTTCTCTCTAATAGCGTCCACTCACACAAGCAATACGAGCGCACATCTCCCATGTCTGTCCTCTACCACAGTCTTCTATACTCAAACAGGCGTTCTCTCTAATAGCGTCCACTCACACAAGCAATATGAGCGCACATCTCCCATGTCTGTCCTCTACCACAGTCTTCTATACTCAAACAGGCGTTCTCTCTAATAGCGTCCATTCACACAAGCAATACGAGCGCACATCTCCCATGTCTGTCCTCTACCACAGTCTTCTATACTCAAACAGGCGTTCTCTCTAATAGCGTCCATTCACACAAGCAATATGAGCGCACATCTCCCACGTCTGTCCTCTACCACAGTCTTCTATACTCAAACAGGCGTTCTCTCTAATAGCGTCCACTCACACAAGCAATACGAGCGCACATCTCCCATGTCTGTCCTCTACCACAGTCTTCTATACTCAAACAGGCGTTCTCTCTAATAGCGTCCATTCACACAAGCAATACGAGCGCACATCTCCCATGTCTGTCCTCTACCACAGTCTTCTATACTCAAACAGGCGTTCTCTCTAATAGCGTCCATTCACACAAGCAATACGAGCGCACATCTCCCATGTCTGTCCTCTACCACAGTCTTCTATACTCAAACAGGCGTTCTCTCTAATAGCGTCCACTCACACAAGCATTACGAGCGCACATCTCCCACGTCTGTCCTCTACCACAGTCTTCTATACTCAAACAGGCGTTCTCTCTAATAGCGTCCACTCACACAAGCAATACGAGCGCACATCTCCCACGTCTGTCCTCTACCACAGTCTTCTATACTCAAACAGGCGTTCTCTCTAATAGCGTCCATTCACACAAGCAATATGAGCGCACATCTCCCATGTCTGTCCTCTACCACAGTCTTCTATACTCAAACAGGCGTTCTCTCTAATAGCGTCCACTCACACAAGCAATACGAGCGCACATCTCCCATGTCTGTCCTCTACCACAGTCTTCTATACTCAAACAGGCGTTCTCTCTAATAGCGTCCACTCACACAAGCAATACGAGCACACATCTCCCATGTCTGTCCTCTACCACAGTCTTCTATACTCAAACAGGCGTTCTCTCTAATAGCGTCCATTCACACAAGCAATACGAGCGCACATCTCCCATGTCTGTCCTCTACCACAGTCTTCTATACTCAAACAGGCGTTCTCTCTAATAGCGTCCACTCACACAAGCAATACGAGCGCACATCTCCCATGTCTGTCCTCTACCACAGTCTTCTATACTCAAACAGGCGTTCTCTCTAATAGCGTCCACTCACACAAGCAATACGAGCGCACATCTCCCATGTCTGTCCTCTACCACAGTCTTCTATACTCAAACAGGCGTTCTCTCTAATAGCGTCCACTCACACAAGCAATACGAGCGCACATCTCCCATGTCTGTCCTCTACCACAGTCTTCTATACTCAAACAGGCGTTCTCTCTAATAGCGTCCACTCACACAAGCAATACGAGCACACATCTCCCATGTCTGTCCTCTACCACAGTCTTCTATACTCAAACAGGCGTTCTCTCTAATAGCGTCCACTCACACAAGCAATACGAGCGCACATCTCCCATGTCTGTCCTCTACCACAGTCTTCTATACTCAAACAGGCGTTCTCTCTAATAGCGTCCACTCACACAAGCAATACGAGCGCACATCTCCCATGTCTGTCCTCTACCACAGTCTTCTATACTCAAACAGGCGTTCTCTCTAATAGCGTCCACTCACACAAGCAATACGAGCGCACATCTCCCATGTCTGTCCTCTACCACAGTCTTCTATACTCAAACAGGCGTTCTCTCTAATAGCGTCCACTCACACAAGCAATACGAGCACACATCTCCCATGTCTGTCCTCTACCACAGTCTTCTATACTCAAACAGGCGTTCTCTCTAATAGCGTCCACTCACACAAGCAATACGAGCGCACATCTCCCATGTCTGCCCTCTACCACAGTCTTCTATACTCAAACAGGCGTTCTCTCTAATAGCGTCCACTCACACAAGCAATACGAGCGCACATCTCCCATGTCTGTCCTCTACCACAGTCTTCTATACTCAAACAGGCGTTCTCTCTAATAGCGTCCACTCACACAAGCAATACGAGCGCACATCTCCCACGTCTGTCCTCTACCACAGTCTTCTATACTCAAACAGGCGTTCTCTCTAATAGCGTCCACTCACACAAGCAATACGAGCACACATCTCCCATGTCTGTCCTCTACCACAGTCTTCTATACTCAAACAGGCGTTCTCTCTAATAGCGTCCACTCACACAAGCAATATGAGCACACATCTCCCATGTCTGTCCTCTACCACAGTCTTCTATACTCAAACAGGCGTTCTCTCTAATAGCGTCCACTCACACAAGCAATACGAGCGCACATCTCCCATGTCTGTCCTCTACCACAGTCTTCTATACTCAAACAGGCGTTCTCTCTAATAGCGTCCACTCACACAAGCAATACGAGCGCACATCTCCCATGTCTGTCCTCTACCACAGTCTTCTATACTCAAACAGGCGTTCTCTCTAATAGCGTCCACTCACACAAGCAATACGAGCACACATCTCCCATGTCTGTCCTCTACCACAGTCTTCTATACTCAAACAGGCGTTCTCTCTAATAGCGTCCACTCACACAAGCAATACGAGCGCACATCTCCCATGTCTGTCCTCTACCACAGTCTTCTATACTCAAACAGGCGTTCTCTCTAATAGCGTCCACTCACACAAGCAATACGAGCACACATCTCCCATGTCTGTCCTCTACCACAGTCTTCTATACTCAAACAGGCGTTCTCTCTAATAGCGTCCACTCACACAAGCAATACGAGCGCACATCTCCCATGTCTGTCCTCTACCACAGTCTTCTATACTCAAACAGGCGTTCTCTCTAATAGCGTCCACTCACACAAGCAATACGAGCACACATCTCCCATGTCTGTCCTCTACCACAGTCTTCTATACTCAAACAGGCGTTCTCTCTAATAGCGTCCACTCACACAAGCAATACGAGCGCACATCTCCCATGTCTGTCCTCTACCACAGTCTTCTATACTCAAACAGGCGTTCTCTCTAATAGCGTCCACTCACACAAGCAATATGAGCGCACATCTCCCATGTCTGTCCTCTACCACAGTCTTCTATACTCAAACAGGCGTTCTCTCTAATAGCGTCCACTCACACAAGCAATACGAGCACACATCTCCCATGTCTGTCCTCTACCACAGTCTTCTATACTCAAACAGGCGTTCTCTCTAATAGCGTCCACTCACACAAGCAATACGAGCGCACATCTCCCATGTCTGTCCTCTACCACAGTCTTCTATACTCAAACAGGCGTTCTCTCTAATAGCGTCCACTCACACAAGCAATACGAGCGCACATCTCCCATGTCTGTCCTCTACCACAGTCTTCTATACTCAAACAGGCGTTCTCTCTAATAGCGTCCACTCACACAAGCAATACGAGCGCACATCTCCCATGTCTGTCCTCTACCACAGTCTTCTATACTCAAACAGGCGTTCTCTCTAATAGCGTCCACTCACACAAGCAATACGAGCGCACATCTCCCATGTCTGTCCTCTACCACAGTCCGAGGCTGTCTGCCATCTAACTGCAGTGAGTCCTCGTTGGACATGTTTCCTTACTGCGTGGACTATGTGCACCACGTGTGCCACAACTGACCGTTCTCGTCACTGCGTAATTAATGCCGCTCACAGGCGTACCTGGCCGTAATTGCCAGGCGTCGATGATGAAGACACAGCAGATCTGGTGGGGAGATTCTGACATATATGCTATCTTATTTGCCTGGTTGATATACTCCATGTACAGTCTGTCCAGTAACGTGGACACAGTTTGTAATTACAGACTCAATCTGTAGACTGTAACAGTATAGGAACATTGAGATGGAGAAGCATTCTGTACCAAAGATGGGAGCATCTTCATGTTCTTTCAGAGTTACTGCTTGAGACAACACAGGAATCCATTTTGATGTATATAACTAAGTTGACAGCCAGTCAGTGGCCCTCCATATGCTGCACGTATGTGTAAGTCTGTCTACGTTGAATTGCATGCCACTTTCAGTCAGTGTCTCTTCCCCCCCCCCCCCCATATGCTGCACAGACATGCAAGTCTGTCTAGGTTGAATTGCATGCCACTTTCAGCCAGTGACCCCCCCCCCCCCCCCTCCCCCCTCCCCCCATATGCTGCACAGACATACAAGTCTGTCTAGGTTGAATTGCATGCCACTTTCAGCCAGTGCCCCCCCCCCCCCCCCATATCCTGCACAGACATACAAGTCTGTCTAAGTTGTATTGCATGCCACTTTCAGCCAGTGGCCCCCCATATGCTGCACAGACATACAAGTCTGTCTAGGTTGAATTGCATGCCACTTTCAGCCAGTGTTTTCCCCCCCCCCCCCCCATATGCTGCACAGACATACAAGTCTGTCTAGGTTGAATTGCGTGCCACTTCAGGTGGAATGGCTAGCTTATTGATATCACAAGATTCTGGTTATATTTGAGTAGTTTGCATGAGTTACTGCTGATGTTTACTTGTTCCAGCGTATCAACTGCTGGTAGTTCATGAGTTAACTAATGACCCTGACTTCTGACTTTCTGAGTTTCTTCCTTTGGGAAGATTTTATGAACAGATACAAACCAGAACACAATAGTTGTATCATTCTGCTGTCAGCTGGAGGTATAAGATGAGATTGTAAATGTTGCCATATTGTATTCTGTTTAGGAGGGCTGGATGTCGACGACCTGCTTCAGGAATCACGAAACCCAAGTCTATCCTCTTCAGCATTGAACCTGGATGATGGTAGGAGCCTTGGAAGTTACTTTAAACAAAATTATGTACATTTGCTTTTGTCAAAAGTTGATCCATTCATTATTTATCATCTTTGATTTATAGATTTGCTCATTACTTGTAATCATTGATTTGTAGATCTGTTAATTACTAGTAATTTTTTATTTATAGATCTGTTCACAACATCACATCTTTGATTTGTAGATCTGTTCATTACTTGTAATCATTGATTTATAGATCTGTTCATTAATTGTAATCATTGATTTATAGATCTGTTCACTACTTGTAATCATTTATTTGTAGATCTGTTCATTATTTGTAATCATTGATTTATAGATCTGTTCATTACTTGAATTCTTTGATTTGTAGATCTGTTCATTGTAATCATTGATTTGTAGATCTGTTAATTACTTGTGATCTTTGATTTGTAGATCTGTTCATTGTAATCATTAATTTGTAGATCTGTTAATTACTTGTAATTTTTGATTTATGGATCTGTTCACTACTTGTAATCATTGATTTGTAGATCTGTTCATTGTAATCATTAATAATTAGATCTGTTAATTATTTGTAATTTTTGATTTGTAGATCTGTTCATTGTAATCATTGATTTATAGATCTGTTAATTATTTGTAATTTTTGATTTGTAGATCTGTTCATTACTTGTAATCATTGATTTGTAGATCTGTTCACCAGATGACATCATTGATTTGTAGATCTACAGATGCCTTCCTTTTCTGCAGTCACTTCCTTATCTTCAGTCACTTATTTATTTACACCTAATTTCTAATCTACAGTCACTTCCTTAGCGACTGTTACTTCCTTAGCTACAGTCACTTCCTTAGTGACTGTCACTTCCTTAGCTATGATCACTTCCTTAGCTACAGTCACTTCCTTAGCTACAATCTCTTCCTTAGCTACAATCACTTCCTTAGCTACAGTCACTTCCTTAGCTACAGTCACTTTCTAGCTACAGTCACTTTCTAGCTACAGTCACTTCCTTAGCTACAGTCACATCCTTAGCTACAGTCACTGCCTGACAGATAGAACACAGAAGATGGAACTTCCTTTATACTATAATCATGAATTTACTTTTTTTTTGTAATATTTTCTTTGTTACTGGATATTAATTTTTGGAAAAGTAATATTTACTTTGAGAATAGATAATGTTTACTTTCAGAAGACCTGTTTAGCTTTTAAGAAGTATTGTTTATTTTTAGGAAAGAATTTACATAAGAAAAATCAGTAGTTACTTTGGTTAAAAATGTTATTGTAAACCAGAGATAAAAACAATTTATTATTCACTTTAGGAAGAAACATGGTTACTTGACATGTGAGTTTGGTTTCTGTGTTTTTTGTCTGCTTCAGACAGCCAGTATCTCTCTGTCCCTCCGGGATTTAAGTCAGGCATGAAATTTAAGCACATACCTGGCAACATCACCAGCAGCACACAGGAAGCAGTTTCTGAGGCCGTTGACCCTGTTGGTACCCCAGCTTTGATTAGTCTGGCCGATATTATGGCTGGGGTAGATGACCTTGATCTGGAGTCCAGTGATGATGAGGAGAAAGTTGATCAGCCAAACAGGCAGGCTGGGAAGGATGAAGAGGTACAGTGAACAGCTGCTGCAGAAAACCTCTGGTTATTTCTGCTGTTTGTGTAACGTTTCTGTAAATAGGATATTGGGGCCATGATATTGTACTGGACATTGCCTTTCAGCATGACCTCACAATACTCAGGACATACCTGTCTATGCTCTGTCTGATTACTTCTTTTTCTTTTTGTTGTTGTTGCATATCCCTTACAGGACGTTGCAGTCAGCACTAGCATTTTTCAGCTGCTGTTGATGTACTAGGCAAGATTACGCTCAGTAGTTTGCCATTGCTTTCTGAGCGACTGGCTCACATACCCCCGTAAGTTACCAGCGTGGCACAAACCGCTGCCGATTCTCACGCAGCTGCGTTACTTACGAGAATATACGGGATTACGGAGAAAGACGTTAACCCCTAGGCCATTCTACAGTTTATGTAATGTTTCTGTCAATAGGATATTGGGGCCATTGATATTGTACTGGGCATTGCCTTCCCACACGACCTCACCTCTCTCAGGACATACCTGTCTAGGCTCTGTCTCCCACACGACCTCACAACTCTCAGGACATACCTGTCTAGGCTCTGTCTCCCACACGACCTCACAACTCTCAGGACATACCTGTCTAGGCTCTGTCTCCCACATGATCTCACAACTCTCAGGACAAACCTGTCTAGGCTCTGTCTCCCACACGACCTCACAACTCTCAGGACATACCTGTCTAGGCTCTGCCTCCCACATGACCTCACAACTCTCAGGACATACCTGTCTAGGCTCTGTCTCCCACATGACCTCACAACTCTCAGGACATACCTGTCTAGGCTCTGCCTCCCACATGACCTCACAACTCTCAGGACATACCTGTCTAGGCTCTGTCTCCCACACGACCTCACAACTCTCAGGACATACCTGTCTAGGCTCTATCTCCCACACGACCTCACAACTCTCAGGACATACCTGTCTAGGCTCTGTCTCCCACACGACCTCACAACTCTCAGGACATACCTGTCTAGGCTCTGTCTCCCACACGACCTCACAACTCTCAGGACATACCTGTCTAGGCTCTGTCTCCCACACGACCTCACAACTCTCAGGACATACCTGTCTAGGCTCTGTCTCCCACACGACCTCACAACTCTCAGGACATACCTGTCTAGGCTCTGTCTCCCACAGAAGATGCCAAAACATAGAGATACTTACACCTCCATTTGGTTATACATGCTTCATCTTCTGTCTACCAAGATCATAGCTTCAATCATAGCCAGGATGTTTAATGGTTGCCTCATCCTTCATGTGTCTCCTATATCATATGAGGATGTCGAAACTGTACACCAGTTTCTGTAGCATGTATGCTCACTGCTTTGTGCTTTGGTAGTTCCAGTAGCTTCGGTTCTAATATTAACACAATCTTGAAATAATCTTAATTCCTCCTCTGGAGACCCTAAATTCCCCCCCCCCCCCAGTTTGATTTCCCCACCGGTTGAGAGCCACTGATTTAGTCCATATGTGCTCAGATCCTGATGTCAGGTCTTAAGATATGACTCTGAGCTACCATATGACAGTAGATGGTACTACCTGCGTCTGTTAGCACCAAATGTTGGGCGACACTTACCAAACCCGACACCCCACATTGTGCCAATGGCTTCGGGCGGAGGAGCGCAATTGGGAGGGTACAAGCCTTATCCTGCTGCGAGGAAATGCAACCTAAAGACTAAATGTCATGGCAGAGCAGACCAGGCCCTAAGCCTTGGTCGGCAACTGATCTAGGATGGAAGCTCCGACAGGCGGACAGTTACAGTATTGCTTTGCTGATCTGGCAGCTTCTGCAGCTTGTCTTGTTCCAGACGTATTGTTTTACCTTTCCTCTGGAGTACTCTAGACAGGCCGAGAGAGGGATCATGCTGCATGGACAGCACATGGTCTCTAAATTCAGCCCAGGCTTTGTGTTATGGAGAGGTATAACTCCATTTTACAAACTATCGTCCGTCAAGACGGCAAGGTGCCTGTCAGTCAGTCAGTTCCAGTAGCTGACACAAATAAACATTAGTGTGAGTCTTTCTGTCTTCTGGTTCTTCATTTTCCAGCTATTTATTTTCTTATCTTCCTCTCACCCAAGATGTGCCGATGGTCTATACACACAATGTCCACATCACCAAACAAGTGCTGATTGGTCTATACACATCTTGACCACATCACCCAGGAAGTGCTGATTGGTCTATACACACAATTACCACATCACCGAGGAAGTGCTGATTGGTCTATACACACAATGTCCACATTACCGAGGAAGTGCTGATTGGTCTATACACACAATGTCCACATTACCCAGGAAGTGCTGATTGGTCTATACACACAATGATCACATCACCCAGGAAGTGCTGATTGGTCTATACACACAATTACCACATCAACGAGGAAGTGCTGATTGGTCTATACACACAATGTCCACATTACCCAGGAAGTGCTGATTGGTCTATACACACAATGATCACATCACCCAGGAAGTGCTGATTGGTCTATACACACAATTACCACATCAACGAGGAAGTGCTGATTGGTCTATACACACAATGTCCACATTACCCAGGAAGTGCTGATTGGTCTATACACACAATGATCACATCACCCAGGAAGTGCTGATTGGTCTATACACACAATGATCACATCACCCAGGAAGTGCTGATTGGTCTATACACACAATTACCACATCACCAAGGAAGTGCTGATTGGTCTATACACACAATTACCATCATCACCCAGGAAGTGCTGATTGGTCTATACACACAATGATCACATCACCGAGGAAGTGCTGATTGGTCTATACACACAATTACCACATCACTGAGGAAGTGCTGATTGGTCTATACACACAATGTCCACATTACCCAGGAAGTGCTGATTGGTCTATACACACAATGATCACATCACCCAGGAAGTGCTGATTGGTCTATACACACAATTACCACATCACCGAGGAAGTGCTGATTGGTCGATACACACGTGAAGCCAGCACCATATAGCCAGTATTTGAGGAGGACTACTCTGTTTTACCTGGACACAGCACAAGTTCAGCCAGCAGGAGTGAACTCCCCCTGAATCACTGCTGTCTGCCAGTTGTACTTATTGCAATGTTTATTTATTTGTTGGTCACATTGAATGTCTTGCCAGCAGGAATTGTGTCTTTACAGTATGATTTATAAAAGTACATACCTTGAATCAAGACTTATGGTTTCCTTTCCTTTTCTTATGTTTGGTAAACAGACCAAGACAACTGAACTCCCCAGAAGTGAGAGTCTTGAAAAGTTAGTTCAGGTATGTGATTCATAACAGCATACACAGTTATATTGTGTATGTGTATTCAGGTATGTGAGAAATGACAGCAAAGATAGTTATATTGTGTATGTGTGTTGAGGTATGTGACAAATGACAGCATGTATAGTTATATTGTGTATGTGTGTTCAGGAATGTGACAAATGACAGCATATATAGTTATATTGTGTGTGTGTGTTCAGGTATGTGACAAATGACAGCATATATATATATATATATATATATATATTGTGTGTGTGTTCAGGTATGTGACAAATGACAGCATATATATATATATTGTGTGTGTGTTCAGGTATGTGACAAATGACAGCATATATATATATATATATATATATATATTGTGTGTGTGTTCAGGTATGTGACAAATGACAGCATATATATATATATATATATATATATATATATATATATATATATATATTGTGTGTGTGTGTTCAGGTATGTGACAAATGACAGCATATATAGTTATATTGTGTATGTGTGTTCAGGTATGTGACAAATGACAGCATATATATATATTGTGTGTGTGTGTTCAGGTATGTGACAAATGACAGCATATATATATATATTGTGTGTGTGTGTTCAGGAATGTGACAAATGACAGCATATATAGTTATATTGTGTATGTGTGTTCAGGTATGTGACAAATGACAGCATATATATATATTGTGTGTGTGTGTTCAGGTATGTGACAAATGACAGCATATATATATATTGTGTGTGTGTGTTCAGGTATGTGAGAAATGACAGCATATATAGTTATCCTTGTCTTTTGGTGTAGTCTATAAATGACATCTTCAAACTGCAGGACAAGATTATTTTATCCTGGTCTTTTCATGCAGCCTGAAGATGTAATTTATCATAATTTTGTCCTGCAGCTTGAAGATGTCATTTATGTTAATATTGTCATACAGTTTTAAGATGCCATTTATGGTAATCTTGTCATGCAACTTGAAGATGTCATTTATGGTAATATTGTCATACAGTTTTAAGATGTCATTTATGGTAATCTTGTCCTGCAGCTTTAAGATGCCATTTATGGTAATCTTGTCATGCAACTTGAAGATGTCATTTATGGTAATCTTGTCATGCAACTTGAAGATGTCATTTATGGTAATATTGTCATATAGTTTTAAGATGTCATTTATGGTAATCTTGTCATGCAACTTGAAGATGTCATTTATGATAATATTGTCATACAGTTTTAAGATGTCATTTATGGTAATCTTGTCCTGCAGACTGAAGATGCAGTCAAACCTGAGGATTCACCTCCAGTAAAGAAGGAGGTGGTACCGAAGGAGCAGTGGGCAGTGCAGATAGACGTGAGCTGTCCAGTTGATGACTTCTACAAGAGGATACCTGACATGGCATACAAGGTTTGGCACTAGACACCTTTCACCGTCTGCAGGCAGTTTCACATGGCAGTGTTGATATTGTCAATGAAATAGTGGTATTCTAAGTCTTGCAGAGCTTTCATAACTCTAGCATGTCATCTGGTAATATAACTCTAGGATGTCATCTGGTAATATAACACTAGGATGTCATCAGCTTACATAACACTAGGATGTCATCAGCTTACATAACACTAGGATGTCATCAGCTTACATAACACTAGAATGTCATCAGTTTACATAGCACTAGGATGTCATCAGTTTACATATCACTAGGATGTCATAAGCTTACATAACACTAGGATGTCATCAGCTTACATAACACTAGGATGTCATCAGCTTACATAACACTAGGATGTCATCTGTTAATATAACACTAGGATGTCCTCAATTTATGTAGCTTTCATAACTCTAGGATGTCATCTGGTAATATAACACTAGGATGTCATCAGCTTAAATAACACTAGAATGTCATCAGTTTACATAGCACTAGGATGTCATCAGTTTATGTAGCACTAGGATGTCATCAATTTATGTAGCACTAGGATGTCATCAGTTTATGTAACACTAGGATGTCATCAGTTTATGTAACACTAGGATGTCATCAGTTTATGTAACACTAGGATGTCATAAGTTTACATAGCACTAGGATGTCATCAGTTTATGTAACATTAGGATGTCATCAGTTTATGTAACACTAGGATGTCATCAGTTTATGTAACAATAGGATGTCATCAGTTTATGTAGCACTAGGATTTCATCAGTTTATGTAACACTAGGATGTCATCAGTTTACATAACACTAGGATGTCATCAGTTTATGTAACACTGGGATGTCATCAGTTTATGTAACACTAGGATGTCATCAGTTTATGTAACACTGGGATGTCATCAGTTTATGTAACACTAGGATGTCATCAGTTTATGTAGCACTAGGATGTCATCAGTTTATGTAACACTAGGATGTCATCAGCTTACATAGCACTGGGATATAAAGAAATTAAAACAAATGCCAAACTTTGAATATTTCAACTCAGGATTGCTGTATGAATAGTGATGAATAGAGCTGGTAATTAATTCCCTTTATTCAGAGACCCATACAGTGGGTGAAACCCACAAATAACAATGTAGACTCTCAAGGTTATGAAAAACTCGGAAAAATTTAAAAATTGATGAACAACTTTGAAATTTGCACAGTGGAGCCAAGAAACTCAAAGAGAACCAAAAGTGAGATGAAGTTTTCAGTTACTGGGGATATATTCAGCAGTCATCAGCTGCACAATTGTAGCAAACAACTACATGCATGGTTCCAGTCATTTATAGCAATGTGTGAGCACGGTTTAACGATTGGTCAAATTATGTTATCACCAGAACACAAGACTTGGCCTGGTTGACTATTTCAATATAAATGGCATGATATTAATTTACTCCAGCACTGTCTTTCAAGTAATTTTGGCTTGTACAAATCCTGATGGACTTCACAATTCTATCTTTTAGCACTGCACATATTTAAAGATTGTGACAACAGTTTTTCAAATGTGCATGTCATTTGCTGGATGTGGTGATGAACCCCAGGATGACTTTCTTGGCAATTTATGTTCAGTGGTTTGTCATTGGGTTCTGAACAAGAATGCTGAAGTCAGTTGTGTCACACAGTTTGCCATTGCTTTCTGAACAAGAATATTGAAGTCAGTTGTGTCACAGTGTCACACAGTTTGCCATTGATTTCTGAACAAGAATGCTGAAGTCAGTCATGTCACAGTGTCACACAGTTTGCCATTGCTTTCTGAACAAGAATATTGAAGTCAGTTGTGTCACAGTGTCACACAGTTTGTCATTGCTTTCTGAACAAGAATGCTGAAGTCAGTTGTGTCACAGTGTCACACTGTTTGCCATTGCTTTCTGAACAAGAATATTGAAGTCAGTTGTGTCACACAGTTTGCCATTGCTTTCTGAACAAGAATGCTGAAGTCAGTTGTGTCACACAGTTTGCCATTGCTTTCTGAACAAGAATATTGAAGTCAGTTGTGTCACACAGTTTGCCATTGCTTTCTGAACAAGAATGCTGAAGTCAGTTGTGTCACAGTGTCACACAGTTTGCCATTGCTTTCTGAACAAGAATGCTGAAGTCAGTTGTGTCACACAATTTGCCATTGCTTTCTGAACAAGAATGCTGAAGTCAGTTGTGTCACAGTGTCACACAGTTTGCCATTGCTGCCTGAACAAGAATGCTGAAGTCAATTGTGTCACAGTGTCACACAGTTTGCCATTGCTTTCTGAACAAGAATATTGAAGTCAATCATGTTACACAGTTCCTCAACATACGAGTCCAGGGTTTGAAATCAGCCACAGGTGGAAGCAGACAGCTTTGCTTTGATTTTGATGGCATGAGCGTCAGTTGTTCAGAAAGCACTGGCAAACTACTGAATGTAAAAATAGTCTAGCAAATCACAAACATATAGAGTATACTGGGGTCCATTAATGATCATGCAACCAACTTGTTAGTGAGATATGACTTGAAGATGATGAGGGCACCTGGACAGATTAAACAAAGCATTGAAGTAGGGGTGTACCGGATTTCGGCTCCGGCTCCGGAAAATCCGGAATCCGGCCATTTTTACAAATCCGGCTTCGGCTCCGGCTCCGGCCGGATCTCACTTCATAAATCCGGCCAAATCCGGCTTTGGCCGGATTTCAAAAATTTGAATCCGGTACAGCCCTAGTGAAAACACTCATGGCTTTCCTCCAGAAAGAAGGTAGTGATGCTGGGATCAAAACTATAAAAGCAGCCCTGCTTGAAGCTGTTAGCAGCAGATTTGCGGACATTGAATCCAACAGTATTTACACCTGTGCCACACTACTGGATCCTCGATTCAAGCTGTGCTTCTTCTCCGAACGTGGTAGAAGTGATGCACGAGCCCATCTGCTGTTAGCAGCTGACTCCTTTATTGATTCAGCAAACACAGTCAGTCCACAAAATGCGGAGACGTTGATTTTCCTGAAATACAACTCGTCCCTTCTTGACTCTGAGAGTTCAACTTCACAGCCATAATGAAGACTGACTGACTGAAATAGTGAAATTACTGAATGAATGTATTTCAATAAATTCAATCTGTTCAATGTACTGTTGTTGTGAGTTGTAACTGAGCTGCCAATTTGCCAACTGAAAACAATGTGAAAACTAAAAACTGAAACTGAAAACTAAAAATTAAAATTACTAAATTAGCATTATGTGCTTATGTATTATGTTTCATCTTGAACTTATGGAACTTAATATTACTTAATTACTTATTATAATGTAAATGTAATTATTTTACATTTAAATGATTTAATATGAGTATATGTCATCATTGTCATGTCTGTAGTAATGAACTGCAGTAATGAACAGTCGAGTGATCCACTCACCGAAGTCAAATGATGTAGTACGTTATTTTATTTTTATTTTTTTATTTTTAAATCCGGCTCCGGCCGGATCTCACTTCATAAATCCGGCCAAATCCGGCTCCGGCCGGATTTCAAAAATTTGAATCCGGTACAGCCCTACATTGAAGACATCTTGGAAGATAGCAACTGATGAAGAAAATGGGTTAATCACATCAGAGGTAGCCAATCACATCAGAGGTAGCCAATCATATCAGAGGTAGCCATTCACATCAGAGGTAGCCAATCACATCAGAGGTAGCCAATCCCATCAGAGGTAGCCAATCCCATCAGAGGTAGCCAATCCCATCAGAGGTAGCCAATCACATTATAGGTAGCCAATCACATCAGAGGTAGCCAATCACACCAGAGGTAGCCAATCACACCAGAGGTAGCCAATCACATTCTTTGGACACATCTTGAGGATCAATCAATCATGTGCCATGCCGGAAAGCGTGGGCGGTCATGATTCGCCATTTCACTCGATCACCAGAGTCGTGGATCAGCTCAGTGTTCCTGTCTCGTCCATGCCATGTGGCCAAGCCATCCAGGTATTTTCCTCTCGGTCTTCCTCTTGGTCTGTTCCCCTCGATCTTGCCAGCTGTCACCAAGTTCTCCAGTCCATTTCTTCTCATAACATGTCCAAAAAATTTTGACTGTCTACGTCTAATTTCTCTAATCAATCTACGATTTTCATTTGTCTCTTGTAGTACTTGGTCATTGGTTTTTCTATCTGTCCATGGTATTCTTTGCATTTTCCTCAGAAACCACATTTCTGCAGCCATCAGATGTTTTTCAGCTTGACTGCACATTGTCCAAGTTTCACATCCATACAAAAGAACAGGCTCTATGTATCCCCTCAACACTCTTTTTCTCGTTTCAATTGACATCAATTTATTGGTCAGAATGTTTTTCATCTTGCTAAAGGCTACTTTCGCAATGGCGATTCTTGTTCTAATCTCTTCAAGGCATCTGCCATCAGATGTTATGACTGTTCCGAGATAATTGAACCGATTCACTTGTTGAAGAATATTCCCATTTACTTGTATATTACATTGTGGTACTTCGTTCTTCCTAGTGACGACCATAACCTGTGTCTTCCTACAATTTAATTCCAACCCCAGCTGCTCACTGTGTACAACCACAGCGTCTACTAATTGTTGCAGATCCTGTGCATTGTCTGCAATCAATACTGTATCATCTGCATATCTAATGTTATTTATGTTTCGTCCTCCAATGCTGATTCCATTTAGGTCTTCTACATTTCTGAAAATATTTTCACTGTATAAGGAAAAAAGATCTGGAGACATTACACATCCCTGCCTAACACCTCTCTTAATAGGTTGGTATTGTCCTACTTCATTATCAATTCTTATGGCAGCTTGTTGTTTCCAATATATGTTTTTTATAAGTCTAATGTCTTTCCCATCAATTTGTAGATCTGCAAGCATATCCACAATGTTGACATGTCTTACTCTATCAAAAGCCTTTGTGTAGTCAATAAAGCAAAGATGTATATCCTTGTTTACTTCTAAAGCACGTTCAATAACTGTTCGCAGCATATACACAGCATTTACTGTACCCTTTCCTTCTACAAAACCACATTGTTCTTCCCCTATTTCAGGTTGTATTTTCTTCCTCACTCTTTGCATGATAATTCGTAACAAAATCTTTGTGATGTGACTCATTATACTAATTGTTCTATGTTGATCACATTCTAAGGTTCCTGATTTCTTTGGGATTGCAATAAATACAGAATTACATAATTCAGAAGGTATATCTCCAGTATCATATAATGTGTTCAGCAGTCTAGTGAATTGCTCTAGTCCAAATTCTTCTAAAGCTTTAATCATTTCTGTTGTGATGTTATCTGCACCGGGGGCCTTGCCAGCTTTCATATGCTTAAGAACATTTTGAACCTCCATCTTTAAAATTGCTGGTCCTTCATTATTAAATCTAATAGCATACTGTTCCTCTCTGTTATCATTATACAGGTCTTTCACATAATCTGTCCATACATGTAGAATCTGATCTTTTTCTATTATGATTTTGCCATCTTTAGTTCTTAGACAGCCTGTTGATGTACTTGTTCTTTTATTAGTAAGTTCCTGAATCCTTTTGTGCACTAATTTGGTATTTTGACTGTTGTGTTGTTTTTCAATTTCTAAGCACTTTTCCTCAAGCCATGATTCTTTTGCCTTCCTACATAATATTCTGACTTGTCTGTGAATTTCTTCATATTTGGCAGGATTATTTTTGTTGAGTCTTCTTGTTTCCATTAAGTGTAAAATTTCCTCAGTCATCCATTTCTTACGACCCACCTTCTTTAATTTTGGAATAGTTGTTTCTGCAGCCATATTGATTGAATTCTTTAACATTTCCCATTGATCATCCACATCCTGGAATAGGATCTCTAGATCAGACAATATTTCAAATCTGTTCTGTACTTCTATGTTGAATTTGTTTTGTATTTCCTTGTCATTACTCAATGTATACAAATCATATTTAGTGTTCCCTGTTGTATACTTGACTTTCTTCAACTTTATCCTCAATGTTCCTGTGAGTAATCTGTGGTCACTATAACAGTCAGCACTGGGAACTGTTTTTGCTACTGTTAGGGCGTTTCTAAATCTTCTGCTAATGAGAATGTAGTCAATCTGGTTTCTAATCCTGCTATCAGGACTCCTCCAGGTCCATAATCTTCTAGGGTGTTGCTTGAACCAGGTGTTTCCTACAATCATTTCCTGTTCTTTTGCCCACTCTACTAGTCTGTATCCTCTTTCATTTCTCTCTCCTAAACCATAGTTTCCTACTGTGTATTTATCCCCTTGATTTCCTACTTTTGCATTGAAGTCCCCTATTATAATGTTTATTTCTGAATTTTTACATTTCTTTAAGGCAGACTCTATGTCATTATAAAATTCCTCTACACTATCTTCACTGGACTCTCCTGTTGGGGCATATACTTGAATAACATTTATGTTAAAAGGTCTGCCACTCAATTTAACTAGTAGTACTCTGTCCGACACGGCCCAATATCCCTGAACAGACGTTGATGTTTTCCGGTCCAAAACTATTGCCACTCCCCCATGCCGATCCTCACCTCCAGAATAAATAATCTTAAAATCTTTATGTATCTTGATGCCTGCTCCTGTCCATCTCGTTTCGCACATACCTAATATATTAATTTTTTCTCTTTGAATTTCTTGTGTTATGTTCTCTAATTTTCCGTCGTTGTTTAGCGTCCTAACGTTCCATGTTCCTAATTTTAATGTCTCTGTCCTTGTCTTGCGATGATCAGTCTTTAAGCGAATCATAATAAACTAGGCAATTTCAAAGAGGTAGTTTGCCGTTGCTTTCCTCTATGGCAGTGACCATACTGGCCGGATGACCGCAATCAGTGTCTCTCGAAAGAGAGAAAGCTTGCCGTCGCGAAACTCGAGACCATAACCAACAAATATCTGTCGGCTGCCCTCATAATTTCATCCACCACCTGCCTTCCGTGGCTTCTTTTGAACACTTCCAATTAACGAACACGAAATAACATCACATAATCCAAAGGAAAAACACTATCCACACGAATTTCACGGGAATTTCCATAAGGAATCCACAGAAAAACACTGAACAGCTTCTCCCCCAAGACAGCGAGTCATCGCGTCGCCATTACACCTATCTTGAGGATAGGGAAAATGAAATAGAGTGTGACAAGCTGGAGGGGAAGAGAATGAACAAACTTTATTTTCAAAGGGTCACAAATTGGGCACGCAGGCCCGTCTTACATTCCAACCTCTCATCTTTCGTTCATCAATAGTGCATGTTAGATTCACTTAAGAGAAAAACATTGTTAAATGAATTTTGATTGGCTTTTATTATCTACAGTACTTTCTACAGGGAAACACTCATTGTGCCAGGTGGGGCTTTTGTTATCAACAGTACTTTTTACAGGGGAACACTCATTGTGCCAGGTGGGGCTTTTGTTATCAACAGTACTTTTTACAGGGGAACACTCATTGTGCCAGGTGGGGCTTTTGTTATCTACAGTACTTTTTACAGGGGAACACTCATTGTGCCAGGTGGGGCACCCAGTTCTTTGACTAGAAACAAATCATAGGGAATGCCAGCTTCACACAGTGACAGACACTGCTTGCTTGTGTACATACTGATTGCAGTCAGCGTTCATCTATTTGATTTTTCTCTTCCATTTCAGTGGCCATTTGAGCTGGACATATTCCAGAAACAAGCAATTTTGAGACTTGAAAGTCATGACAGTGTTTTTGTGGCTGCCCACACGTCAGCGGGCAAAACAGTTGTGGCTGAGTATGCTATTGCACTGTCACTTAAACATATGACAAAGTGAGTACAGTTACTTAACACAATCTTCCTACCAACTCTTTGTTATCAGTGCCAAACCTGGACAATGACAGAAAAAGAGAAAAGAAAAATCACAATAGAAATAAGATTCCTGAGAAGAATACTCAATGTTTAAAGTGGGGGTTGTAGCTGCACTAGATTTTATTAGAAGGCAGCAAGTCAAATGGTTTGGCCATGCAAGTAGGTTACCAACTAACAGTATCAAGCAATGATGTACAGACCAGATGGAAGTAGAGGAAGAGGCCGACCATGTAAACGATGGACGCAGGGAATAACAGAGTCTGTGGGAATATCGATACATGAAGCCCATAAGCGGGCACTGTCCCGCTGTTTATACTTCACCTCGACACCGCAAGGTACAAGAGGAACATGATAAGATGAGATGAGACTTAAACATATGACAAAGTGAGTACAGTTACTGGACATAGGAGTAATTTAAAATGACTCAAGCATATGACAAAGTTCGTACAATTCCTGAACACTGGAGTATGTTCACAGCTCCGAGCCATGTGCTGATGTTTTCTTGTCATAAAACTGATGGCATTTAGTCAGGTTGTTGTGAATATATTATTGCTGTATTTTGAAAGCAATACCATTAATTGAAATTATCCAGGTTTATCAATTATTTCCATATTCCTCTGTCTGGCTTAATCTGTGACTTTGTCTATCATCTTCACGCATCTCTAATTAGAATTTTCTTTGATTTAGTTTATCAACTCTCTTCTCATTCTTCAGGCTAAAGTTATCGGTGAATGTATCTGCCAGTTTGCACATTCATCTTAACTAAAGTTGTCAGTTTATCTACCATCTTCACACTCTTCTGACTGAAGTTATCTGTGAGTAACATTATTCCAACCAAAGTTTTCTGTAACATTATTCTAACTGAAGTTATCTGTGAGTAATGCTATTGTGACTGGAGTTATCTGTGAGTAACATTATTTCAACTGATGCTATCTGTGAATAACATTATTCTAACTGACATTATCTGTTATTATGAGTACAGTCAATGAACTATTCACGGAGTACAGTCAATAAACTGTTCACAGAGTACAGTCAATAAACTGTTCACAGAGTACAATCAATAAAGTGTTCACAGAGTACAGTCAGTGAATTGTTCACAAAGTACAGTCAGTGAAATGGTTACAGAGTACAGTCAATAAATTGTTGTTTATCACATCTAGGACAATCTACACATCCCCAATCAAAGCACTTTCCAATCAGAAGTTTCGAGATTTCAAGCAGACGTTTGGAGATGTGGGCCTGGTCACAGGTGATGTGCAGCTCAACCAGACCGCAGCCTGCCTCATCATGACCACAGAGATACTCAGGTAGGACCCATAGATATTAGTCAGCAGATGCCTCATCATGACCACAGAGATCCTCAGGTAGGATCCGCAGACAATAGAGAGCAGATGTTGACAGTACAGCTGAAGGCTGATTACTTCACAAGTAAAATCTACCCTCTGTGTTATGTTTAGGGCAGCCTCAAGAGCTCAGTCAAATGGGCATCTGTCTCACCAGGTAGGATGGGATCTATCTCACCAGGTAGGATGGGATCTATCTCACCAGGTAGGATGGGATCTATCTCACCAGGTAGGATGGGATCTATCTCACCAGGTAGGATGGGATCTATCTCACCAGGTAGGATGGGATCTATCGGGCGAAGGGCTTCCTGATGCAGCACCAGGTCGGTAAGTCGGCAGTGAATATTGATTTCACACTGAACCATCAAGGAGAACAACCTGACTTATTCTAGAGTTACATGCCCTTGACCTGTCAATCAATTTCAAAATTAGAACTTAAACAAATAGCCCAAAAAATGTATATGTACCAATGATATCTGTGGCATGGCTATCAATAAATATTAGTAGATTGGATGGAAAAAGACAAATAAAACTAGTGAGTCTAACATGGCATCAATTCATATATTTACCCTGGAATTCATGAAGCTGAACGAGCAAATAATAGAGCTGGATTCATCATTGAAACAGAAACAGCTTTATTGGAACAGAAACTGCAAAGAGCATAGTAATTGTGTAGATCTGTTAGAAGAAAACAATGTATATACAAATGTATATTTCTTCCAATACATCCATGAACCAGAATAGAAGAGTTTTTCAATACTTGAAGTGGAAACCAAGTGGAAGAATTGCAGCTGAAGTCATTTAGAGGTACAAGAAATCACATTATTGGACAGCTATCACTGATACTGCAGAACATGTGCTTCACAGTTTACACAAACAGAGCACTGCCCGATACTTGTCCAGCCTAGCTTGATGCAGTCACTGTCTGACAGATGAGAAAATAACTTATTGATACTGTCACTATCTGACAGATGAGAAAATAACTTATTGATACTGTCACTATCTGACAGATGAGAAAATAACTTATTGATACTGTCACTGTCTGACAGATGAGAAAATAACTTATTGATACTGTCACTATCTGACAGATGAGAAAATAACTTATTAATACTGTCACTATCTGACAGATGAGAAAATAACTTATTGATACTGTCACTATCTGACAGATGAGAAAATAACTTATTGATACTGTCACTATCTGACAGATGAGAAAATAACTTATTGATACTGTCACTGTCTGACATGAGAAAATAACTTATTGATACTGTCACTATCTGACAGATGAGAATATAACTTATTGATACTGTCACAGGTCCATGTTGTATAATGCATTGATACTGTTACAGGTCTATGTTGTATAATGCATTGATACTGTCACAGGTCTATGTTGTATAAATATTGATACTGTCACAGGTCTATGTTGTATAATGCATTGATACTGTCACAAGTCTATGTTGTATAAATATTGATACTGTCACAGGTCTATGTTGTATAATGCATTGATACTGTCACAAGTCTATGTTGTATAAATATTGATACTGTCACAGGTCTATGTTGTATAATGCATTGATACTGTCACAGGTCTATGTTGTATAAATATTTATACTGTCACAGGTCTATGTTGTATAATGCATTGATACTGTCACAGGTCTATGTTGTATAATGCATTGATACTGTCACAGGTCTATGTTGTATAATGTATTGATACTGTCACAGGTCTATGTTGTATAATGCATTGATACTGTCACAGGTCTATGTTGTATAATGCATTGATACTGTCACAAGTCTATGTTGTATAAATATTGATACTGTCACAGGTCTATGTTGTATAATGCATTGATACTGTCACAGGTCTATGTTGTATAAATATTGATACTGTCACAGGTCTATGTTGTATAATGCATTGATACTGTCACAGGTCTATGTTGTATAATGCATTGATACTGTCACAGGTCTATGTTGTATAATGTATTGATACTGTCACAGGTCTATGTTGTATAATGCATTGATACTGTCACAGGTCTATGTTGTATAATGCATTGATACTGTAACAAGTCTATGTTGTATAAATATTGATACTGTCACAGGTCTATGTTGTATAATGCATTGATACTGTCACAGGTATATGTTGTATAATGCATTGATACTGTCACAGGTCTATGTTGTATAAATATTGATACTGTCACAGGTCTATGTTGTATGATGCATTGATACTGTCACAGGTCTATGTTGTATAATGTATTGATACTGTCACAAGTCTATGTTGTATAATGCATTGATACTGTCACAAGTCTATGTTGTATAATGCATTGATACTGTCACAAGTCTATCTTATATATAAAAGGCAATCTCCGTCCATCTGTATGTATGTATGTATGTATGTATGTATGTCCTTTATACGTTCGCGAACGGCCCATCCGATTGAGATGAAATTTTCTACACGCCTTCCTTTCATTCCAGAGCTGCCAACTGTGATATTTTGTTAGTGTGAAATCGCCTGCTTACTCAGTATTATTTCATTTTTCATTTTTCATAATAATTTCATATATCTCAGGGGACCTAACTCTGTAAAAGTTATTTCAAGGGGCATAACTTTTCTGTATAACTTATAGTCATATTGTGGCATCGTTTTCAAAGATTTATAAACTCTTTGTCCATAGTTATGTACCGGCATATGAGTTATAATAAATAATGATACAATCTGTAAGGCATTTTCAAAGTTTTCATAAAAATAATGCACAATGCATAACATTGTAACTCATCTTTTTTTGCTTAAGAAGTTACTGTAGTCATGCAGGTGATTAGAAAGAGTTTTCATTAAAAATAATGGATGGTGTATGGAAGGACATTCTTTTAAGTTACTTTTTTTGTTGTATGAATTTAATGAGAACTTATATGACTACTTATATGAATTAAATGAGATGCTCCCCACCAGGGACTGGGCGAAGCCGGACAGGGTCAGGCAGACAGATAGACAGACAGACAGACAGACAGATAGACAGTCGGGAACAGGAACTTATATGACTACTTATATAAATTAAATGAGATGCTTCACACCAGGAGCTGGGCGATGCCGGGCCGGGTCAGACAGACAGACAGACAGACAGACAGACAGATAGTCGGTAACGGGAACGGGAACTTATATGACTACTTATATGAATTAAATGAGATGCTCCCCACCAGGGACTGGGCGAAGCCGGGCAGGGTCAGGCAGACAGATAGACAGACAGATAGACAGTCGGGAACAGGAACTTATATGACTACTTATATGAATTAAATGAGATGCTCCACACCAGGAGCTGGGCAATACCGGGCCGGGTCAGACAGACAGACAGACAGACAGACAGACAGACAGACAGACAGATAGTCGGTAACGGGAACGAGAACTTATATGACTACTTATATGAATTAAATGAGATGCTCCCCACCAGGGACTGGGCGAAGCCGGGCAGGGTCAGCTAGTGTTGTATAAATATTGATACTGTCACAGGTCTATGTTGTATAATGCATTGATACTGTCACAGGTCTATGTTGTTTAATGCATTGATACTGTCACAGGTCTATGTTGTATAATGCATTGATACTGTCACAGGTCTATGTTGTATAATGCATTGATACTGTCACAGGTCTATGTTGTATAATGCATTGATACTGTCACAGGTCTATGTTGTATAATGCATTGATACTGTCACAGGTCTATGTTGTATAATGCATTGATACTGTCACAGGTCTATGTTGTATAATGCATTGATACTGTCACAAGTCTATGTTGTATAATGTATTGATACTGTCACAAGTCTATGTTGTATAAATATTAATACTGTCACAGATCTATGTTGTATAATGTATTGATACTGTCACAAGTCTATGTTGTATAAATATTAATACTGTCACAGATCTATGTTGTATAATGCATTGATACTGTCACAGGTCTATGTTCTTTAATGCATTGATACTGTCACAGGTCTATGTTGTATAATGCATTGATACTGTCACAGGTCTATGTTGTATAATGCATTGATACTGTCACAGGTCTATGTTGTATAATGCATTGATACTGTCACAAGTCTATGTTGTATAATGTATTGATACTGTCACAAGTCTATGTTGTATAAATATTAATACTGTCACAGATCTATGTTGTATAATGTATTGATACTGTCACAGATCTATGTTGTATAATGTATTGATACTGTCACAGATCTATGTTGTATAATGTATTGATACTGTCACAGGTCTATGTTGTAAATGTATTGATACTGTCACAAGTCTATGTTGTATAAATATTGATACTGTCACAGGTCTATGTTGTATAATGCATTGATACTGTCACAAGTCTATGTTGTATAATGTATTGACACTATCACAGGTCTATGTTGTATAATGCATTGATACTGTGACAGGTCTATGTCGTATAATGTATTGATACTGTCACAAGTCTATGTTGTATAAATATTAATACTGTCACAGATCTATGTTGTATAATGTATTGATACTGTCACAGATCTATGTTGTATAATGTATTGATACTGTCACAGGTCTATGTTGTAAATGTATTGATACTGTCACAAGTCTACGTTGTATAAATATTGATACTGTCACAGGTCTATGTCGTATAATGTATTGATACTGTCACAGATCTATGTTATATAATGTATTGATACTGTCACAGGTCTATGTTGTAAATGTATTGATACTGTCACAGGTCTATGTTGTATAATGCATTGATACTGTCACAAGTCTATGTTGTATCAATATTGATACTGTCGCAGGTATATGTTGTATAACGTTTGTTACTGTCACAGGTGTATGTTATATAACTATTGATACTGTCACAGGTCTATGTTGTATAACTATTGATACTGTCACATGTTTATGTTGTATAACTATTGATACAGTCATGTGTCTATGTTGTATAACTATTGATACAGTCATGTGTCTATGTTGTATAACTGGTACGGCCACAGGTCTATGTTGTATAATGCATTGATACTGTCACAAGTCTATGTTGTATAACTATTGATACTGTCACAGGTATATGTTGTATAACATTTGTTACTGTCACAGGTTTATGTTATATAACTATTGATACTGTCACAGGTCTATGTTGTATAACTATTTTTACTGTCACAGGTCTATGTTGTATAACTATTGATACTGTCACAGGTCTATGTTGTATAACTATTGATACTGTCACAGGTCTATGTTGTATAACTATTGATACAGTCATTAGTCTATGTTGTATAACTGGTACGGCCACAGGTCTATGTTGAATAACATGTTTGTGTTGTCACAGGTCGATGTTGTACAACGGCTCAGACATCATCCGTGACCTGGAGTGGGTCATATTCGATGAGGTTCACTACATCAATGACTCCGAGAGAGGGGTTGTGTGGGAGGAAGTTCTGATCATGCTGCCCGACCATGTCAGCGTGATCTTGCTGAGTGCCACAGTTCCAAACACCATGGAGTTTGCCGACTGGGTCGGGTGGGTCCTCGTGTGTGTGTGTGTGTTAGTTGACAATCCTTAGAGTTTGTAGCTTTGATCATCATCAAGTGCCATGCTGATAAGTCTGGCAGTCATAGTTCGCCATCTCACACAGTCACAAAAGTCTGGGATTGGGTGTGTATTCATGATAAATGTGACTTGTTATAAGGATCTGCCAGTAGTGTAATATTTTTTCTTGACTTGATAGAAATGTTATTTGGAGTAATTGTAACTGAAAATATGTTTCTGCTGAGAAATGCACAATGTATGTAGCAAAGGTTACAGGTTAAAGGCAGAAGGATCAGCTTCCTTTTATGTAGCAAAATCTGCCACATTCAGTCAGAGCGAAGTGGACTCTCTGCTGGCTACATGTTCACAAATATTCACTGCTTTTCTTCTGGCACATTTCATTATAACTGAGAAGGCCAGAATGTTATATTGAAAGTCACACGCTGTCATCATGAATAGATGCACAAATAATTTACTTTTGTGTGACCAGTTTTCTGTTTTATCACAGGCGAACAAAGAAGAAGAAGATCTACGTAGTCAGCACCAGTAAGAGACCAGTGCCCCTAGAACATTACCTCTACACCGGCAACAGCAGCAAAACCTGCAGTGAGCTCTTCCTGTTGGTGGATGCTGCTGGCAGCTTTCTCACAACTGGGTAGGTTTCACCATCACTGTTCTCTCAGTTTTCTTACTTGCTCTTTAATGTATACACCAGCAAAGTTGCAGCAGTTGAGGCACCAAGAATTGGTAGAATCTTGACATTTGCAGATGATGTGCTGGTGTACAGACAGGGCAGAGACAGGGCCAGTTTGGTGGAAGACTTACAGGTGGCAGTAAACAGAGTGGCAGAGTGGTGCAGGGACACAGGGCTGTAATAAATCCAGACAAGGCATCGGTTGTGAAGGCAGATATCTCATGTATTAGTATTACAATGAATGGATGTCCTCTCACACATCGCCTGTGTGTTGCCGGGGCCCATACGGGGGAGCAAAGAATAGTAGCACTGTTGCCTACCATGCACGTCGTAAGAGGCGACTAAGGAGGCTATGGTTCCGTCGCCCTGCTACTGAGTGAGTGCGTGGTGTGACACTGTGAGCTGTAACTTTTGCGTGGAATGATTTTACATCTGTTCGCAATTTGTGGCATGAACTGAATTCGGAATGATGGCGGCCGGCTGTTGCTGGATTGGCTGGTTTGCCTTTTTGGTTCATGAGTGCATTTTTCAGGAGATTCCTGGGAGTCTCAGGTTGCCCTGCGGAAAGAGACCTAGCCATATGGGATAAAACCCGGGTCAATGAAGTCTTTCTGGTGACTGCCGTTTCCCTTGACAATGAACTGTATTTCTCTTGGAGGACTTTTGTGTTGGCATTCCGGCTGCGGCATTATGCACTGTGCGGGATGTTGGCTTGCCGATACTCCTGTCTATTCCATTGTTCACATAGGGCAGTGAGGGGCATTTTGTGTGATATTCACTGGCACAGGAATGGAGCATAATGGGGACGACCCGTTGCCGTGAAGTTGGAACCGCAACTAACTAACTAACTAACTGACGTCCTCTCAGTAGAGAGAGTAAATTTAATTACTTGGGAATCACCTTCGACAGGTGTATGTCTTATAAGGATCATGTGGAGGTTTTGGTGGTGAAGGCTGGTAGGGGACTTAATGCATTGAGGGCAGCAACCGGGGTAGATCAGAGGATGCTTTACAGGATCTTTCAGCAGTTAATAATATGTCATTGAGTATGGTTTGGGGCTGCTGATAGTATCAAAGAGCCAACTTGAAAGGTTGGAGTGCATACAGAATGCTGCCATGCGGGTAATCCTGGGATGCACAAAGGACACACCAATTATATGCATGAGGCATATCCTGGCACTACCAACAATGACAGATAGGCATAGGGTCCTTCAGGCCAAATGGTACCTAAGAGTTGCTGCAGATAAGGATCACCCGCTGCATGAAGCCATGGATATGGTCATGGGTCATAGACTAAGACGTGGCAGGTCCTGGATGGCACAGGCAGAAATATCTATCAGTCAGGTGTGTGAAATAGAAACCATCAATCGTGAAAAAGAATGGGTTGAAGTTCCGGAAGACATGATGGACTGGCACTAGGTAATAGTAACAGTGGGTCATGAGTGCAGAGAATGAGCAGCGGGTCGCACAGAGTTTGAGGTGCAACAACTGATCCAGCAGAGAATGAGCAGCGGGTCGCACAGAGTTTGAGGTGCAACAACTGATCCAGCAGAGAATGGGCAGCGGGCCGCACAGAGTTTGAGGTGCAACAACTGATCCAGCAGAGAATGGGCAGCGGGCCGCACAGAGTTTGAGGTGCAACAACTGATCCAGCAGAGAATGGGCAGCGGGTCGCACAGAGTTTGAGGTGCAACAACTGATCCAGCAGGGAATGGGCAGCGGGCCGCACAGAGTTTGAGGTGCAACAACTGATCCAGAGTAACACACATCAAAGTGACATAGTGATCTACACTGATGGGTCAGAGGTGGGAAACAAATGTAATGGTTGGGGTTTCATTGCGAAGGCTAATTGATGATGCTTGAAAATGTCTGGCATTTGAGACTACGACCTCCAGCATGAGAATGGAGTGGAGGCAGTAGCATCAGCCTTCCAATGATTGGAGGAGACTGCTGCAACACACATTGTATTCATTACGGATTCAAAGAATATGCTTAGTAAGGTGGAGAAAGGAATGTTTCGTGTGGAATGGCTCACCTCTCTTCAGAGGTCACAGATTGTGAGAATTGTATGGATTTTCTGTTCTGGTCATGTGGGAGTGCGGGGGAATGAACAGGCTGATAGGCTGGCAGGGAATGGACCTCTCGGTGGTAGATTACCTATGGACAAAGGAGAAGTGTTCAGGCGCCTGTGGGACCAGGTGGAGAAAGCGGTGGAACAAGCTGAGAACCTGTATGTGGCGAGAATGATATGGCAGGGGATCGGCAGGCATTCTGGATTAATCTCAATACTTGAGAGGGAATACCAGGAGAACTTTTAATCAGATGGCACTTGGAATGATTAGCAGTATGACTTTTCACTGGCTGTTGAACGAGGAAACAGAGTGCTTGTGGGAATGTCCTGAGTGCAGTGATGTCGTTTCTTAGCTCAACTCAACTCAACTCATTTTTCTCACAGCTGGGTAGGTTTCACTCTTGTTGTTCTGTCATGTTTTCTCACAACTGTGTAGACATTCACTCTTACTGTTCTCTGTTTTCTCACACTAACATTTACTGCAGGAATAGTGGACAAACATACACTCTTAACATCTGCTGTAGGAATAGTGGACATACATACACTCTAACATCTGCTGCAGGAATAGTGGACATACATACACTCTAACATCTGCTGTAGGAATAGTGGACATACATACACTCTAACATCTGCTGTAGGAATAGTTAACATACATACACTCTAACATCTGCAGTAGGAATAGTGGACATACATACAGTCTAACTGCTGCAGGAATAGTGGACATACATACACTCTAACATCTGCTGCAGGAATAGTGGACATACATACAGTCTAACTGCTGCAGGAATAGTTAACATACATACACTCTAACATCTGCTGTAGGAATAGTGGACATACATACACTCTAACATCTGCTGTAGGAATAGTTAACATACATACACTCTAACATCTGCTGTAGGAATAGTGGACATACATACAGTCTAACTGCTGCAGGAATAGTGGACATACATACACTCTAACATCTGCTGTAGGAATAGTTAACATACATACACTCTAACATCTGCTGTAGGAATAGTGGACATACATACAGTCTAACTGCTGCAGGAATAGTGGACATACATACACTCTAACATCTGCTGCAGGAATAGTGGACATACATACAGTCTAACTGCTGCAGGAATAGTGGACATACATACACTCTAACATCTGCTGTAGGAATAGTGGACATACATACACTCTAACATCTGCTGTAGGAATAGTGGACATACATACACTCTAACATCTGCTGCAGGAATAGTTAACATACATACACTCTAACATCTGCTGTAGGAATAGTTAACATACATACACTCTAACATCTGCTGTAGGAATAGTTAACATACATACACTCTAACATCTGCTGTAGGAATAGTGGACATACATACATTCTAACATCTGCTGTAGGAATAGTTGACATACATACACTCTAACATCTACTGTAGGAATAGTTAACATACATACACTCTAACATCTGCTGTAGGAATAGTTAACATACATACACTCTAACATCTGCTGTAGGAATAGTGGACATACATACATTCTAACATCTGCTGTAGGAATAGTTGACATACATACACTCTAACATCTACTGTAGGAATAGTTAACATACATACACTCTAACATCTGCTGTAGGAATAGTTAACATACATACACTCTAACATCTACTGTAGGAATAGTTAACATACATACACTCTAACATCTGCTGTAGGAATAGTTAACATACATACACTCTAACATCTGCTGTAGGAATAGTTAACATACATACACTCTAACATCTGCTGTAGGAATAGTTAACATACATACACTCTAACATCTGCTGTAGGAATAGTTAACATACATACACTCTAACATCTGCTGTAGGAATAGTTAACATACATACACTCTAACATCTGCTGTAGGAATAGTTAACATACATACACTCTAACATCTGCTGTAGGAATAGTTAACATACATACACTCTAACATCTACTGTAGGAATAGTTAACATACATACACTCTAACATCTGCTGTAGGAATAGTTAACATACATACACTCTAACATCTGCTGTAGGAATAGTTAACATACATACACTCTAACATCTGCTGTAGGAATAGTTAACATGCATACACTCTAACATCTGCTGTAGGAATAGTTAACATACATACACTCTAACATCTGCTGTAGGAATAGTTAACATACATACATTCTAACATCTGCTGCAGAAACAGTGGACACACCTACACAGATTGTGTGACATTAACCCAATCACTCAAGTTAATCACATCCATTCATGTTGACAGATTGAGTGACATTAACCCAATTCTTTATTAACAATAATAGATACAACAAAGCTGTCATGGCTAAAAAGGAAAGAGCCAGCAAGAGTTCCCAGACCTTCGGTGCTAAAGGAACCAGGCAAGGCAACCCCTCACAGGTATGTCCTGGCAGTCAACCATAACCTCACACATATGTCCTGGCAGTTAGCTTGTCATCAACCATAACCTCACACGTATGTCCTGGCAGTTAGCCTGTCATCAACCATAACCTCACACGTATGTCCTGGCAGTTAGCCTGTCATTAACCATAACCTCTTATGTATGTCCTGGCAGTCAACCATAACCTCACACGTATGTCCTGGCAGTTAGCCTGTCATCAACCATAACCTCTTATGTATGTCCTGGCAGTCAACCATAACCTCACACGTATGTCCTGGCAGTTAGCCGGTCATCAACCATAACTTCACACATATGTCCTGGCAGTTAGCCTGTCATAAACCATAACCTCACACGTATGTCCTGGCAGTTAGCCTGTCATTAACCATAACCTCTTATGTATGTCCTGGCAGTCAACCATAACCTCACACGTATGTCCTGGCAGTTAGCCTGTCATCAACCATAACCTCTTATGTATGTCCTGGCAGTCAACCATAACCTCACACGTATGTCCTGGCAGTTAGCCGGTCATCAACCATAACTTCACACATATGTCCTGGCAGTTAGCCTGTCATAAACCATAACCTCACACGTATGTCCTGGCAGTTAGCCTGTCATCAACCATAACCTCACACGTATGTCCTGGCAGTCAACCATAACCTCACACGTATGTCCTGGCAGTTAGCCGGTCATCAACCATAACTTCACACGTATGTCCTGGCAGTTAGCCTGTCATCAACCATAACCTCACATGTATGTCCTGGCAGTTAGCCTGTCATCAACCATAACCTCTTATGTATGTCCTGACAGTCAACCATAACCTCACACGTATGTCCTGGCAGTTAGCCGGTCATCAACCATAACCTCTTATGTATGTCCTGGCAGTTAGCCTGTCATCAACCATAACCTCACATGTATGTCCTGGCAGTTAGCCTGTCATCAACCATAACCTCTTATGTATGTCCTGACAGTCAACCATAACCTCACATGTATGTCCTGGCAGTTAGCCGGTCATCAACCATAACCTCTTATGTATGTCCTGGCAGTCAACCATAACCTCACACGTATGTCCTGGCAGTTAGCCTGTCATCAACCATAACCTCTTATGTATGTCCTGGCAGTCAACCATAACCTCACACGTATGTCCTGGCAGTTAGCCGGTCATCAACCATAACTTCACACGTATGTCCTGGCAGTTAGCCTGTCATCAACCATAACCTCACATGTATGTCCTGGCAGTCAACCATAACCTCACACGTATGTCCTGGCAGTTAGCCTGTCGTCAACCATAACCTCACATGTATGTCCTGGCAGTCAACCATAACCTCACACGTATGTCCTGGCAGTTAGCCTGTCATCAACCATAACCTCACACGTATGTCCTGGCAGTTAGCCTGTCACCAACCATAACCTCACACGTATGTCCTGGCAATCAACCATAACCTCACACGTATGTCCTGGCAGTTAGCCTGTCATCAACCATAACCTCACATGTATGTCCTGGCAGTCAACCATGACCTCACATGTATGTCCTGGCAGTTAGCCTGTCATCAACCATAACCTCACACGTATGTCCTGGCAGTTAGCCGGTCATCAACCATAACCTCACACGTATGTCCTTGCAGTTAGCCTGTCATCAACCATAACCTCTTATGTATGTCCTGGCAGTCAACCATAACCTCACACGTATGTCCTGGCAGTTAGCCGGTCATCAACCATAACTTCACACGTATGTCCTGTCAGTTAGCCTGTCATCAACCATAACCTCACACGTATGTCCTGGCAGTTAGCCTGTCATCAACCATAACCTCTTATGTATGTCCTGGCAGTCAACCATAACCTCACACGTATGTCCTGGCAGTTAGCCGGTCATCAACCATAACTTCACACGTATGTCCTGGCAGTTAGCCTGTCATCAACCATAACCTCACACGTATGTCCTGGCAGTTAGCCTGTCATCAACCATAACCTCTTATGTATGTCCTGGCAGTCAACCATAACCTCACACATATGTCCTGGCAGTTAGCCGGTCATCAACCATAACTTCACACGTATGTCCTGGCAGTTAGCCTGTCATCAACCATAACCTCTTATGTATGTCCTGGCAGTCAACCATAACCTCACACGTATGTCCTGGCAGTTAGCCTGTCATCAACCATAACCTCACACGTATGTCCTGGCAGTCAACCATAACCTCACACGTATGTCCTGGCAGTTAGCCGGTCATCAACCATAACTTCACACGTATGTCCTGGCAGTTAGCCTGTCATCAACCATAACTTCACACGTATGTCCTGGCAGTCAACCATAACTTCACACGTATGTCCTGGCAGTTAGCCTGTCATCAACCATAACCTCTTATGTATGTCCTGGCAGTCAACCATAACCTCACACGTATGTCCTGGCAGTTAGCCGGTCATCAACCATAACTTCACACGTATGTACTGGCAGTTAGCCTGTCATCAACCATAACCTCACACGTTTGTCCTGGCAGTCAACCATAACCTCACACGTATGTCCTGGCAGTTAGCCTGTCATCAACCATAACCTCACACGTATGTCCTGGCAGTCAACCATAACCTCACACGTATGTCCTGGCAGTTAGCTTGTCATCAACCATAACCTCACACGTATGTCCTGGCAGTTAGCCTGTCATCAACCATAACCTCACACATATGTCCTGGCAGTCAACCATAACCTCACACGTATGTCCTGGCAGTTAGCTTGTCATCAACCATAACCTCACACGTATGTCCTGGCAGTTAGCCTGTCATCAACCATAACCTCACACGTATGTCCTGGCAGTTAGCCTGTCATCAACCATAACCTCACACGTATGTCCTGGCAGTCAACCATAACCTCACACGTATGTCCTGGCAGTCAACCATAACCTCACACGTATGTCCTGGCAGTCAACCATAACCTCACACGTATGTCCTGACAGTCAACTATAACCTCACACGTATGTCCTGGCAGTCAACCATAACCTCACACGTATGTCCTGGCAGTTAGCCATAACCTCACACGTATGTCGTGTCAGTTAACCTGACATCAGCCATAACCTCACACGTATGTCCTGGCATTTAGCCTGGTATCAACCATAACCTCGCACGTATGTCCTGGCATTTAGCCTGGTATCAACCATAACCTCACATGTATGTCCTGGCAGTCAACCATAACCTAGAATAGAATGACAACCTTGATTGTGTCATAGAAATGCCAACACCATGCCATTGTTACAGTGACAGTATATCACTGCTAAATGATCATGACCTATGAATGAATCTTGAGGTTAGAGTGGCCACTAGATCCACACAAGTTCCATGGTTAGAGTGGCCACTAGATCCACACAAGTTCCATGGTTAGAGTGGCCACTAGATCCACACAAGTTCCATGGTTAGAGTGTCCACTAGATCCACACAACTTCCATGGTTAGAGTGTCCACTAGATCCACACAAGTTCCATGGTTAGAGTGGCCACTAGATCCACACAAGTTCCATGGTTAGAGTGTCCACTAGATCCACACAAGTTCCATGGTTAGAGTGTCCACTAGATCCACACAAGTTCAACCAGTTAGAGTGTCCACTAGATCCACACAAGTTCCACATGTTAGAGTGGATACTAGATCCACACAATTTCCACAGGTTAGAGTGACCACTAGATCCACACAAGTTCCACATGTTAGAGTGGCCACTAGATCCAAACAAGTTCTATAGTTAGAGTGGCCACTAGATCCACACAATTTCCACAGATTAGAGTGACCACTAGATCCACACAAGTTCCACAGGTTAGAATGGTCATTAGATCCACACAAGTTAGAGTGGCCACTAGATCCACACAAGTTCCATGGTTAGAGTGGTTACTAAATTCACACAAGTTCAACAGATTTGGGGCCTCCACAAGGGGCAGTCACTCATGCCACAGGTTTGGGGCATCCACAGGTGGCAACCACTCATGCCACAGGTTTGGGGCCTTCACAAGGGGCAGCCACTCATACCACAAGTTTGGGTCCTCCACAAGGGGCAGTCACTCATGCCACAGGTTTGGGGCCTCCACAAGGGGCAGTCACTCATGCCACAGATTTGGGGCCTCCACAAGGGGCAGTCACTCATGCCACAGTTGTGGGGCCTCCACAAGGGGCAGTCACTCATGCCACAGTTGTGGGGCCTCCACAAGGGGCAGTCACTCATGCCACAGTTGTGGGGCCTCCACAAGGGGCAGTCACTCATGCCACAGATGTGGGGCCTCCACAAGGGGCAGTCACTCATACCACAGATTTGGGGCCTCCACAAGGGGCAGCCACTCGTGCCACAGTTGTGGGGCCTCCACAAGGGGCAGCCACTCATGCCACAGTTGTGGGGCCTCCACAAGGGGCAGTCACTCATGCCACAGTTGTGGGGCCTCCACAAGGGGCAGTCACTCATGCCACAGATGTGGGGCCTCCACAAGGGGCAGTCACTCATGCCACAGGTTTGGGGCCTCCACAAGAGGCAGCCACTCATGCCACAGATTTGGGGCCTCCACAAGGGGCAGCCACTCATGCCACAGATTTGGGGCCTCCACAAGGGGCAGTCACTCATGCCACAGATGTGGGGCCTCCACATGTGGCAACCACTTATGCCACAGGTGGCAGCCATTCATGCCACAGGTTTGGGGCCTTTACAAGGGGCAGCCACTCATACCACAGGTTTGGGGCCTCCACAAGGGGCAGTCACTCATACCACAGGTTTGGGGCCTCCACAAGGGGCAGTCACTCATGGCACAGGTTTGGGGCCTCCACAAGGGGCAGTCACTCATGCCACAGTTGTGGGGCCTCCACAAGGGGCAGTCACTCAAGCCACAGATGTGGGGCCTCCACAAGGGGCAGTCACTCATACCACAGGTTTGGGGCCTCCACAAGGGGCAGTCACTCATACCACAGGTTTGGGGCCTCCACAATGGGCAGTCACTCATACCACAGGTTTGGGGCCTCCACAAGGGGCAGTCACTCATGCCACAGGTTTGGGGCCTCCACAAGGGGCAGTCACTCATGCCACAGATGTGGGGCCTCCACAAGGGGCAGTCACTCATACCACAGGTTTGGGGCCTCCACAAGGGGCAGTCACTCATACCACAGGTTTGGGGCCTCCACAAGGGGCAGTCACTCATGCCACAGGTTTGGGGCCTCCACAAGGGGCAGTCACTCATGCCACAGTTATGGGGCCTCCACAAGGGGCAGTCACTCATGCCACAGTTGTGGGGCCTCCACAAGGGGCAGTCACTCATGCCACAATTGTGGGGCCTCCACAAGGGGCAGTCACTCATGCCACAGTTGTGGGGCCTCCACAAGGGGCAGTCACTCATGCCACAGATTTGGGGCCTCCACAAGGGGCAGTCACTCATACCACAGGTTTGGGGCCTCCACAAGGGGCAGTCACTCATGCCACAGGTTTGGGGCCTCCACAACGGGCAGTCACTCATGCCACAGATTTGGGGCCTCCACAAGGGGCAGTCACTCATACCACAGGTTTGGGTCCTCCACAAGGGGCAGCCACTCATACCACAAGTTTGGGTCCTCCACAAGGGGCAGTCACTCATGCCACAGTTGTGGGGCCTCCACAAGGGGCAGTCACTCATGCCACAGATTTGGGGCCTCCACAAGGGGCAGTCACTCATACCACAGGTTTGGGGCCTCCACAAGGGGCAGTCACTCATGCCACAGGTTTGGGGCCTCCACAAGGGGCAGTCACTCATGCCACAGGTTTGGGGCCTCCACAAGGGGCAGTCACTCATGCCACAGATGTGGGGCCTCCACAAGGGGCAGTCACTCATGCCACAGATTTGGGGCCTCCGCAAGGGGCAGTCACTCATGCCACAGTTGTGGGGCCTCCACAAGGGGCAGCCACTCATGCCACAGATTTGGGGCCTCCACAAGGGGCAGCCACTCATGCCACAGATTTGGGGCCTCCACAAGGGGCAGCCACTCATGCCACAGATTTGGGGCCTCCACAAGGGGCAGCCACTCATGCCACAGATTTGGGGCCTCCACAAGGGGCAGTCACTCATGCCACAGATTGGGGGCCTCCACAAGGGGCAGTCACTCATGCCACAGTTGTGGGGCCTCCACAAGGGGCAGCCACTCATGCCACAGATTTGGGGCCTCCACAAGGGGTAGTCACTCATGCCACAGTTGTGGGGCCTCCACAAGGGGCAGCCACTCATGCCACAGATTTGGGGCCTCCACAAGAGGCAGTCACTCATGCCACAGTTGTGGGGCCTCCACAAGGGGCAGTCACTCATGCCACAGATTTGGGGCCTCCACAAGTGGTAGCCACTCGTGCCACAGATTTGGGGCCTCCACAAGGGGCAGACGCTCATACCACAGGTATCCTTTCTCAACTGTCCAAAGTGTGGACTGAGTGTGAGGCAGTAATCATCCTTGCCAGATAGTGGAGCACCTGGTTAATCCCTGGCCATTTGGTACTGAACACAGAGTATGCCACATCAGATCATGTTAAATGTCAAAAAGAGGACACCTATCCACAAACGCGAACATTTGTAAACAGCCAGTGACATCCTGGTCTCTACTACAGAGTTGAGGCACTGTATTGCCGTAGTTCAGGCAGGAGAAGAAGAAGATTTTAATCTGTAGTGATAATTGTGCATTGAGGACATTGAGTAATATCTATTTGAATAATGTTGCATGAAACAGGACAAGAACACCTGGCTGTCTGTGATAGAAATGCTCAGGAAGAAAGACAAGTTGCCTGTTGTAGCCTTCACATTTTCCAAGAAAAAGATTGAAGAAAACTCTGCCAACTTGCAAAGTGTGGATCTGACCACGGCTGTGGAGAAGAGTGAGATTCACATCTTCTTTCACAAGTGTATCTCCAAACTGAAGGGATCGGACAGAAGCCTACCTCAGGTGAGTGCATCTCTTGTTTTAGTGTTTCATTGTCTGTTTGTGTCATTGTTCACAACCAAGGGCCATATTTGTTATCTGTTTGTTTCATTGCTCACAACTAGAGACCATATTTGTTATCTGTTTGTTTCATTGTTCAGAACCAGGGGCCATATTTGTTATCTGTTTGTTTCATTGTTCAGAACCAGGGGCCATATCTGTTATCTGTTTGTTTCATTGTTCAGAACCAGGGGCCATATCTTGGCCATGAGAACCATCTTTGAGAAATGCAGAGTGTTCTGTGTAGAACTTCATACTTGCTTCTTTGTGGAACATCATGGCAGATATGGAGTTTGCAGCACATTTGATCTACTTAACTGGATTATGAACAACAAGCAACTGTCAGAGTAGCCAGTTAAACATAAAACTGGTTGGAAGGGCAAATGGAAGTAAGACAGCTGCATTCTCTCCCCTTATGTATTCAACATCTGTATAGAAAATGTAATGAGGAGAGCATGGATCTTAAGGACCTGAATAGTGCAATTATTATAAGGGTAAGGCTTAGTTCACTCATCACACAAGTGGACACAGCGCTGCAGAACGGGTGTCTCAGATAAGTGCAGGACCAAGGGAATGGAGGCAGAAGACCCAGTGACAGTGAGGGAGATCTAGGCTACCCAGTGACAGGCTGGAAACAGTGTCACATTAGTGCAGGACCAAGGGAATGGAGGCAGAAGACCGAGTGACAGTGGGGGAGATCTAGGCTGCCCAGTGACAGTGGGGGAGATCTAGGCTGCCCAGTGACAGTGGGGGAGATCTAGGCTGCCCAGTGACAGTGAGGGAGATCTAGGCTGCCCAGTGACAGTGGGGGAGATCTAGGCTGCCCAGTGACAGTGGGGGAGATCTAGGCTGCCCAGTGACAGTGGAGGAGATCTAGGCTGCCCAGTGACAGTGGGGGAGATCTAGGCTGCCCAGTGACAGTGGGGGAGATCTAGGCTGCCCAGTGACAGTGGGGGAGATCTAGGCTGCCCAGTGACAGTGGGGGAGATCTAGGCTGCCCAGTGACAGTGAGGGAGATCTAGGCTGCCCAGTGACAGTGGAGGAGATCTAGGCTGCCCAGTGACAGTGGGGAAGATCTAGGCTGCCCAGTGACAGGCTGAAAACAGCGTCACATTAGTGCAGGACCAAGGGAATGGAGGCAGAAGACCGAGTGACAGTGGGGGAGATCTAGGCTGCCCAGTGACAGTGGAGGAGATCTAGGCTGCCCAGTGACAGTGGGGGAGATCTAGGCTGCCCAGTGACAGTGGGGGAGATCTAGGCTGCCCAGTGACAGTGAGGGAGATCTAGGCTGCCCAGTGACAGGCTGGAAACAGCGTCACAGTTCAGACCTCAGTCAATATGAACATGTTGTTTGTGTTCTGAGAAGAAGTTTCTGGAAATGGCGGGTAATTACAACAATAGGAGAAAGAGTGGCATCATTGAAGAAGTTGGTGGAACTGGCAAGTAATTACAACAACAGCAGAAAGAGTGGCATCATTGAAGAAGTTGATGGAACTGGCAAGTAATTACAACAACAGCAGAAAGAGTGGCATCATTGAAGAAGTTGCTGGAATAGGTAAGTAATTACAACAAGAGCAGAAAGAGCGGCATCATTGAACAAGAGTGGGTACTCAGTTGCCCCATACCTCTGCCAGAACCTGGGAAGGACCACACAAAGATTTAGGGATTTTGTAAATTAATTTGTAAATGAAATGCTGAGATTTGTTTCGTTTTTTACATTATGTGCTTAATGGATATGTTTTGTAAATTATGTACTTAATTGATATGTTGTTTTGTAAATTATGTAATTGATGGATATGTTGTTTTGTAAATGATGTGCTGACAGATGTATTGTGTGTTTTAGATGATGTGCTGAACATATGTTTTCTCAATATAACTCGTGAACCAAACTGCCTCAATTTCAGGTGCTACAATTTGAGGATTTGCTGAAGAGGGGACTCGGCATCCACCACAGCGGAGTACTGCCAATACTGAAAGAGGTTGTGGAAATGTTGTTTCAGAAGGGGCTGGTCAAGGTAAGCTTTCAGCTGGCGATAGAAAGACATGGCATTAATGTGATTGTAGCTGATGTTTGCTGAAGGTGAAATTCGGTAACCAGACTGTCCAAAGGACAGTAATTGCTGTAGGTGAGGTCAGGTAACTAGACAGTCCAAAGGACAACAATTACTGTAGGTGAGGTCAGGTAACTAGACTGTCCAAAGGACAACAATTACTGTAGGTGAGGTCAGGTAACCAGTCTGTCAAAAGGACAACAATTACTGTAGGTGAGGTCAGATAACCAGACTGCCTGGAGGACAACAATTACTATAGGTGAGGTCAGGTAACCAGACTGTCAAAAGGACAGCAATTGCTGTAGGTGAGGTCAGGTAATGGGAATGCCTGGAGGACAGCAATTTCTGTAGGTGAGGTCAGATAACCAGACTGCCCAAAGGACAGCAATTGCTGTAGGTGAGGTCAGATAACCAGACTGCCTGGAGGACAACAATTGCTGTAGGTGAGGTCAGATAACCAGACTGCCCAAAGGACGGCAATTGCTGTAGGTGAGGTCAGGTAACCAGACTGCCCAAAGGACAGCTATTGCTGTAGGTGAGGTCAGATAACCAGAATGTCAAAAGGACAGCAATTGCTGTAGGTGAGGTCAGGTAACCAGACTGCCCAAAGGACAACAATCGCTGTAGGTGAGGTCAGGTAACCAGACTGCCTGGAGGACAACAATCGCTGTAAGTGAGGTCAGATAACCAGACTGCCCAAAGGACAACAATCGCTGTAGGTGAGGTCAGGTAACCAGACTGCCTGGAGGACAGCAATTGCTGTAGGTGAGGTTAGGTAACCAGACTGCCTGGAGGACAGCAATTGCTGTAGGTTAGGTTAGGTAACCAGACTGCCTGGAGGACAGCAATTGCTGTAGGTGAGGTTAGGTAACCAGACTGCCTGGAGGACAGCAATTGCTGTAGGTGAGGTCAGGTTGCCTGGGGGACAACATACCACAGACTGTACCCATACTTGGATATAACAGAATGAACGAACAAACTTTATTTTAAAAGGGTAACAAATTGGGCACGCAGGCCCGTCTTACATTCAGCCCTTTCGATCACTCATATTTCATTCATCAAATGTGCATGTTAAATTTATATAGGGAAAACAAAAACATTGTCAAATGGATTTTGTAAGCATAAACTATGCATATTACGCATGGTACATTCACATGGGAAAAAAAAAACATTGTCAAATGAAAGTTGTAAACATAAACAGTGCATATTGCAATGTTGTGAGACACATCCCTCATCCACCCTCACACCCCGCAGCGACCCACACATCCCTCAGCCACCCACACATCCCTCAGCCACCCACACATCCCCCACCCACCACACGCCCACCCACCCACACATACCTCCACGCACTCACACAGACTCAGGCAAACATACATGCCACCACAAACCCACTGATCCCCCACCCACACAAATTTCCCAACCCACACATACATCCCTCACCCATCCCATTACCGACACACCCACCCACATATTCTCCACCACCCAACCACACACCCGCAACCACCCAGCAAAACACACATCACAAAACCACACACACATACCCCGTCAACCCACACATTCCGCACCTATCCACACATACATCCCGCACCCTCACAATTTTCCGCACCCACCCACCGGTCTCTGTGGCTAAAGGGCTTGCGAACGCGGTTTGTGAGCCCGTATACCCGGGGTTCGAAACACGGCGGTGCTGGTTTTTTCGAAAAAGGTATAGGGGCCGGTCGTTCAGAAAGCAATGGCAAACTACTGAACGTAACACTTGCCTAGTACATCAACAGCAGCTGAAAATGCTGGTGTTGACTGCAACGTCCCGTAAGGGATACGCAACCAAAAAAAAAAAAAAAAAAAACACACACACATCAGCCAACCTACACCCACTCACCCACCCAATATCCGCCAACTCTCAACTACACATCCCCCACCTATACACACATCCCCACCCACAAACACATCTCCCCACCTGCCCACACATATCCCCCACCCATAAACGCCCAATAAACACACACCCCACCACCCACACACACCCCACCACCCACATATACCTCACCCACACACACCCGCCGCTCATGCACATGTTCCCACAAACACACACATCCCCCAACCATAAACTCATCTCTCACACACATCCACCCACTCACGTACTCATCCATCAACCACTCACACCCACACAGAGCAAGAGACAGACCTCACAAGTGATGAAGTCATGACCTGTGAATGAATCTTGAGGTTAGAGTGGCCTCTACATCCACACAAGTTCCACAGGTTAGAGTGGTCACTAGATTCACACAAGTTCTACAGGTTAGAGTGGTTACTAGATTCACACAAGTTCTACAGGTTAGAGTGGTCACTAGATTCACACAAGTTCTACAGGTTAGAGTGGTTACTAGATCCACACAAGTTCTACAGGTTAGAGTGGTTACTAGATTCACACAAGTTCTACAGGTTAGAGTGGTTACAAGATCCATACAAGTTCTACAGGTTAGAGTGGTCACTAGATTCACACAAGTTCTACAGGTTAGAGTGGTTACTAGATTCACACAAGTTCTACAGGTTAGAGTGACCACTAGATCCACACAAGTTCCACAGGTTAGCGTGACCACTAGATCCACACAAGTTCTATGGTTAGAGTGACCACTAGATCCACACAAGTTCTATGGTTAGAGTGACCACTAGATGCACACAAGTTCTACAGTTAGAGTGACCACTAGATGCACACAAGTTCCACAGTTAGAGTGACCATTAGATCCACACAAGTTCCACAGTTAGAGTGACCACTAGATCCACACAAGTTCTACAGGTTAGAGTGACCACTAGATCCACACAAGTTCTACAGGTTAGAGTGACCACTAGATGCACACAAGTTCTACAGGTTAGAGTGACCACTAGATGCACACAAGTTCCACAGTTAGAGTGACCACTAGATCCACACAAGTTCCACAGTTAGAGTGACCACTAGATCCACACAAATTCTACAGGTTAGAGTGACCACTAGATCCACACAAGTTCCACAGTTAGAGTGACCACTAGATGCACACAAGTTCCATGGTTAGAGTGGTTACTAAATTCACACAAGTTCAACAGATTTGGGGCCTCCACAAGGGGCAGTCACTCATGCCACAGGTTTGGGGCATCCACAGGTGGCAACCACTCATGCCACAGGTTTGGGGCCTTCACAAGGGGCAGCCACTCATACCACAAGTTTGGGTCCTCCACAAGGGGCAGTCACTCATGCCACAGGTTTGGGGCCTCCACAAGGGGCAGTCACTCATGCCACAGATTTGGGGCCTCCACAAGGGGCAGTCACTCATGCCACAGTTGTGGGGCCTCCACAAGGGGCAGTCACTCATGCCACAGTTGTGGGGCCTCCACAAGGGGCAGTCACTCATGCCACAGTTGTGGGGCCTCCACAAGGGGCAGTCACTCATGCCACAGATGTGGGGCCTCCACAAGGGGCAGTCACTCATACCACAGATTTGGGGCCTCCACAAGGGGCAGCCACTCGTGCCACAGTTGTGGGGCCTCCACAAGGGGCAGCCACTCATGCCACAGTTGTGGGGCCTCCACAAGGGGCAGTCACTCATGCCACAGTTGTGGGGCCTCCACAAGGGGCAGTCACTCATGCCACAGATGTGGGGCCTCCACAAGGGGCAGTCACTCATGCCACAGGTTTGGGGCCTCCACAAGAGGCAGCCACTCATGCCACAGATTTGGGGCCTCCACAAGGGGCAGCCACTCATGCCACAGATTTGGGGCCTCCACAAGGGGCAGTCACTCATGCCACAGATGTGGGGCCTCCACATGTGGCAACCACTTATGCCACAGGTGGCAGCCATTCATGCCACAGGTTTGGGGCCTTTACAAGGGGCAGCCACTCATACCACAGGTTTGGGGCCTCCACAAGGGGCAGTCACTCATACCACAGGTTTGGGGCCTCCACAAGGGGCAGTCACTCATGGCACAGGTTTGGGGCCTCCACAAGGGGCAGTCACTCATGCCACAGTTGTGGGGCCTCCACAAGGGGCAGTCACTCAAGCCACAGATGTGGGGCCTCCACAAGGGGCAGTCACTCATACCACAGGTTTGGGGCCTCCACAAGGGGCAGTCACTCATACCACAGGTTTGGGGCCTCCACAATGGGCAGTCACTCATACCACAGGTTTGGGGCCTCCACAAGGGGCAGTCACTCATGCCACAGGTTTGGGGCCTCCACAAGGGGCAGTCACTCATGCCACAGATGTGGGGCCTCCACAAGGGGCAGTCACTCATACCACAGGTTTGGGGCCTCCACAAGGGGCAGTCACTCATACCACAGGTTTGGGGCCTCCACAAGGGGCAGTCACTCATGCCACAGGTTTGGGGCCTCCACAAGGGGCAGTCACTCATTGTTCAGAACCAGGGGCCATATCTTGGCCATGAGAACCATCTTTGAGAAATGCAGAGTGTTCTGTGTAGAACTTCATACTTGCTTCTTTGTGGAACATCATGGCAGATATGGAGTTTGCAGCACATTTGATCTACTTAACTGGATTATGAACAACAAGCAACTGTCAGAGTAGCCAGTTAAACATAAAACTGGTTGGAAGGGCAAATGGAAGTAAGACAGCTGCATTCTCTCCCCTTATGTATTCAACATCTGTATAGAAAATGTAATGAGGAGAGCATGGATCTTAAGGACCTGAATAGTGCAATTATTATAAGGGTAAGGCTTAGTTCACTCATCACACAAGTGGACACAGCGCTGCAGAACGGGTGTCTCAGATAAGTGCAGGACCAAGGGAATGGAGGCAGAAGACCCAGTGACAGTGAGGGAGATCTAGGCTACCCAGTGACAGGCTGGAAACAGTGTCACATTAGTGCAGGACCAAGGGAATGGAGGCAGAAGACCGAGTGACAGTGGGGGAGATCTAGGCTGCCCAGTGACAGTGGGGGAGATCTAGGCTGCCCAGTGACAGTGGGGGAGATCTAGGCTGCCCAGTGACAGTGAGGGAGATCTAGGCTGCCCAGTGACAGTGGGGGAGATCTAGGCTGCCCAGTGACAGTGGGGGAGATCTAGGCTGCCCAGTGACAGTGGAGGAGATCTAGGCTGCCCAGTGACAGTGGGGGAGATCTAGGCTGCCCAGTGACAGTGGGGGAGATCTAGGCTGCCCAGTGACAGTGGGGGAGATCTAGGCTGTCCAGTGACAGTGGGGGAGATCTAGGCTGCCCAGTGACAGTGAGGGAGATCTAGGCTGCCCAGTGACAGTGGAGGAGATCTAGGCTGCCCAGTGACAGTGGGGAAGATCTAGGCTGCCCAGTGACAGGCTGAAAACAGCGTCACATTAGTGCAGGACCAAGGGAATGGAGGCAGAAGACCGAGTGACAGTGGGGGAGATCTAGGCTGCCCAGTGACAGTGGAGGAGATCTAGGCTGCCCAGTGACAGTGGGGGAGATCTAGGCTGCCCAGTGACAGTGGGGGAGATCTAGGCTGCCCAGTGACAGTGAGGGAGATCTAGGCTGCCCAGTGACAGGCTGGAAACAGCGTCACAGTTCAGACCTCAGTCAATATGAACATGTTGTTTGTGTTCTGAGAAGAAGTTTCTGGAAATGGCGGGTAATTACAACAATAGGAGAAAGAGTGGCATCATTGAAGAAGTTGGTGGAACTGGCAAGTAATTACAACAACAGCAGAAAGAGTGGCATCATTGAAGAAGTTGATGGAACTGGCAAGTAATTACAACAACAGCAGAAAGAGTGGCATCATTGAAGAAGTTGTTGGAATAGGTAAGTAATTACAACAAGAGCAGAAAGAGCGGCATCATTGAACAAGAGTGGGTACTCAGTTGCCCCATACCTCTGCCAGAACCTGGGAAGGACCACACAAAGATTTAGGGATTTTGTAAATTAATTTGTAAATGAAATGCTGAGATTTGTTTCGTTTTTTACATTATGTGCTTAATGGATATGTTTTGTAAATTATGTACTTAATTGATATGTTGTTTTGTAAATTATGTAATTGATGGATATGTTGTTTTGTAAATGATGTGCTGACAGATGTATTGTGTGTTTTAGATGATGTGCTGAACATATGTTTTCTCAATATAACTCGTGAACCAAACTGCCTCAATTTCAGGTGCTACAATTTGAGGATTTGCTGAAGAGGGGACTCGGCATCCACCACAGCGGAGTACTGCCAATACTGAAAGAGGTTGTGGAAATGTTGTTTCAGAAGGGGCTGGTCAAGGTAAGCTTTCAGCTGGCGATAGAAAGACATGGCATTAATGTGATTGTAGCTGATGTTTGCTGAAGGTGAAATTCGGTAACCAGACTGTCCAAAGGACAGTAATTGCTGTAGGTGAGGTCAGGTAACTAGACAGTCCAAAGGACAACAATTACTGTAGGTGAGGTCAGGTAACTAGACTGTCCAAAGGACAACAATTACTGTAGGTGAGGTCAGGTAACCAGTCTGTCAAAAGGACAACAATTACTGTAGGTGAGGTCAGATAACCAGACTGCCTGGAGGACAACAATTACTATAGGTGAGGTCAGGTAACCAGACTGTCAAAAGGACAGCAATTGCTGTAGGTGAGGTCAGGTAATGGGAATGCCTGGAGGACAGCAATTTCTGTAGGTGAGGTCAGATAACCAGACTGCCCAAAGGACAGCAATTGCTGTAGGTGAGGTCAGATAACCAGACTGCCTGGAGGACAACAATTGCTGTAGGTGAGGTCAGATAACCAGACTGCCCAAAGGACGGCAATTGCTGTAGGTGAGGTCAGGTAACCAGACTGCCCAAAGGACAGCTATTGCTGTAGGTGAGGTCAGATAACCAGAATGTCAAAAGGACAGCAATTGCTGTAGGTGAGGTCAGGTAACCAGACTGCCCAAAGGACAACAATCGCTGTAGGTGAGGTCAGGTAACCAGACTGCCTGGAGGACAACAATCGCTGTAAGTGAGGTCAGATAACCAGACTGCCCAAAGGACAACAATCGCTGTAGGTGAGGTCAGGTAACCAGACTGCCTGGAGGACAGCAATTGCTGTAGGTGAGGTTAGGTAACCAGACTGCCTGGAGGACAGCAATTGCTGTAGGTTAGGTTAGGTAACCAGACTGCCTGGAGGACAGCAATTGCTGTAGGTGAGGTTAGGTAACCAGACTGCCTGGAGGACAGCAATTGCTGTAGGTGAGGTCAGGTTGCCTGGGGGACAACATACCACAGACTGTACCCATACTTGGATATAACAGAATGAACGAACAAACTTTATTTTAAAAGGGTAACAAATTGGGCACGCAGGCCCGTCTTACATTCAGCCCTTTCGATCACTCATATTTCATTCATCAAATGTGCATGTTAAATTTATATAGGGAAAACAAAAACATTGTCAAATGGATTTTGTAAGCATAAACTATGCATATTACGCATGGTACATTCACATGGGAAAAAAAAAAACATTGTCAAATGAAAGTTGTAAACATAAACAGTGCATATTGCAATGTTGTGAGACACATCCCTCATCCACCCTCACACCCCGCAGCCACCCACACATCCCTCAGCCACCCACACATCCCTCAGCCACCCACACATCCCCCACCCACCACACGCCCACCCACCCACACATACCTCCACGCACTCACACAGACTCAGGCAAACATACATGCCACCACAAACCCACTGATCCCCCACCCACACAAATTTCCCAACCCACACATACATCCCTCACCCATCCCATTACCGACACACCCACCCACATATTCTCCACCACCCAACCACACACCCGCAACCACCCAGCAAAACACACATCACAAAACCACACACACATACCCCGTCAACCCACACATTCCGCACCTATCCACACATACATCCCGCACCCTCACAATTTTCCGCACCCACCCACCGGTCTCTGTGGCTAAAGGGCTTGCGAACGCGGTTTGTGAGCCCGTATACCCGGGGTTCGAAACACGGCGGTGCTGGTTTTTTCGAAAAAGGTATAGGGGCCGGTCGTTCAGAAAGCAATGGCAAACTACTGAACGTAACACTTGCCTAGTACATCAACAGCAGCTGAAAATGCTGGTGTTGACTGCAACGTCCCGTAAGGGATACGCAACCAAAAAAAAAAAAAAAAAAAACACACACACATCAGCCAACCTACACCCACTCACCCACCCAATATCCGCCAACTCTCAACTACACATCCCCCACCTATACACACATCCCCACCCACAAACACATCTCCCCACCTGCCCACACATATCCCCCACCCATAAACGCCCAATAAACACACACCCCACCACCCACACACACCCCACCACCCACATATACCTCACCCACACACACCCGCCGCTCATGCACATGTTCCCACAAACACACACATCCCCCAACCATAAACTCATCTCTCACACACATCCACCCACTCACGTACTCATCCATCAACCACTCACACCCACACAGAGCAAGAGACAGACCTCACAAGTGATGAAGTCATGACCTGTGAATGAATCTTGAGGTTAGAGTGGCCTCTACATCCACACAAGTTCCACAGGTTAGAGTGGTCACTAGATTCACACAAGTTCTACAGGTTAGAGTGGTTACTAGATTCACACAAGTTCTACAGGTTAGAGTGGTCACTAGATTCACACAAGTTCTACAGGTTAGAGTGGTTACTAGATCCACACAAGTTCTACAGGTTAGAGTGGTTACTAGATTCACACAAGTTCTACAGGTTAGAGTGGTTACAAGATCCATACAAGTTCTACAGGTTAGAGTGGTCACTAGATTCACACAAGTTCTACAGGTTAGAGTGGTTACTAGATTCACACAAGTTCTACAGGTTAGAGTGACCACTAGATCCACACAAGTTCCACAGGTTAGCGTGACCACTAGATCCACACAAGTTCTATGGTTAGAGTGACCACTAGATCCACACAAGTTCTATGGTTAGAGTGACCACTAGATGCACACAAGTTCTACAGTTAGAGTGACCACTAGATGCACACAAGTTCCACAGTTAGAGTGACCATTAGATCCACACAAGTTCCACAGTTAGAGTGACCACTAGATCCACACAAGTTCTACAGGTTAGAGTGACCACTAGATCCACACAAGTTCTACAGGTTAGAGTGACCACTAGATGCACACAAGTTCTACAGGTTAGAGTGACCACTAGATGCACACAAGTTCCACAGTTAGAGTGACCACTAGATCCACACAAGTTCCACAGTTAGAGTGACCACTAGATCCACACAAATTCTACAGGTTAGAGTGACCACTAGATCCACACAAGTTCCACAGTTAGAGTGACCACTAGATGCACACAAGTTCCACAGGTTAGAGTGACCACTAGATCCACACAAGTTCCACAGGTTAGAGTGACCACTAGATCCACACAAGTTCCACAGATTAGAGTGACCACTAGATTCACACAAGTTCCATGGTTAGAGTGACCACTAGATCCACAAAAGTTCCACAGGTTAGAGTGACCACTAGATCCACACAAGTTCCACAGGTTAGAGTAGCCACTAGGTCCACAGAAATTTGACAGGTTAGAGTGGCCACTAGATTCACACAAGTTCCATGGTTAGAGTGACCACTAGATCCACACAAGTTCCACAGGTTAGAGTGGCCACTAGATCCACACAAATTTGACAGGTTAGAGTGGCCACTAGATTCACACAAGTTCCATGGTTAGAGTGACCACTAGATCCACACAAATTCCACAGGTTAGAGTGTCCACTAGATTCACACAAATTCCACAGGTTAGAGTGACCACTAGATTCACACAAGTTCCATGGTTAGAGTGACCACTAGATTCACACAAGTTCCATGGTTAGAGTGTCCACTAGATCCACACAAGTTCTACAGTTAGAGTGGTCAGTATATCCACACAAGTTCCACAGGTTAGAGTGGCCACTAGATTCACACAAGTTCTACAGTTAGAGTGGTCAGTAGATCCACACAAGTTCCACAGGTTAGAGTGGCCACTAGATTCACACAAGTTCCATGGTTAGAGTGTCCACTAGATCCACACAAGTTCTACAGTTAGAGTGGTCAGTAGATCCACACAAGTTCCACAGGTTAGAGTGGCCACTAGATCCACACAAGTTCCATGGTTAGAGTGGCCACTAGATTCACACAAGTTCCATGGTTAGAGTGTCCACTAGATCCACACAAGTTCTACAGTTAGAGTGGTCAGTAGATCCACACAAGTTCCACAGGTTAGAGTGGCCACTAGATCCACACAAGTTCCATGGTTAGAGTGGCCTGTACAGTTATACTTACGCAGTGCCTGACTAAACATATCATGTGACTGGAGGAACCAATCAATGTGGCCAGGATACAATGAAAGCAGTAAATGAACCATGGCTCATTGTGTGATAACATTGCTGTCTGCAAATTGATTGATTACGTTGCTCCATACAATTTGAGTGATTATATTGCTCCATACAAATTGTGTGATTATATTGCTCCATACAAATTGTGTGATTATATTGCTCCATACAAATTGTGTTATTATATTGCTTCATACAAACTGTGTGATTACATTGCTCCATACAAATTGTGTGATTACATTCCTCCATACAAATTGTGTGATTATATTGCTACATACAAGTTATGTGATTATATTGCTCCATACAAATTGTGTGATTACCTTCCTTTATACAAATTGTGTGATTATATTGTTCCATACAAATTGAGTGATTATATTCCTCCATACAAGTTGTGTGATTATATTGCTCCATACAAATTGTATGATTACATTCCTCCATACAAATTGTGATTACATTGCTCCATACAAATTGTGTGATTATATTGCTCCATACAAATTGGGTGATTACATTGCTCCATACAAATTGTGTGATTACGTTGCTCCATACAAATTGTGTGATTACGTTACTCCATACACATTGCGTGATTACAATTGCTCCATACAAATTGTATGATTACAATTGATCCATACAAATTGTGTGATTACATTGCTCCAAACAGATTGTGTGATTACATTGCTCCATACAAATTGTGTAATTACATTCCTCCATACAAATTGTGTGATTACATTGCTGCATACAAATTGTGTAATTATATTGTTCTATACAAATTGTGTGATTACATTCCTCCATAACAATTGTGTGATTATATTCCTCGATACAAATTGAGTGATTATATTGCTCCATACAAATTGTGTGATTATATTGCTCCATACAAATTGTGTGATTATATTGCTCCATACAAATTGTGTGATTATATTTCTCCATACAAATTGTGTGATTACATTGCTCCATACTAATTGTGTGATTACATTGCTCCATACAAATTGTGGGACTACATTGCTCCATACAAATTGTGTGATTACGTTGTTCCATACAAATTGTGTGATTATATTGCTCCATACAAATTGAGTGATTACACTGCTGCATACAAATTGAGTAATTACATTGGTCCATGCAGATTCAGTGATGTCTTCTTTATCTTGTGCTGTCCAGATCCTCTTTGCCACAGAAACATTTGCAATGGGAGTTAACATGCCAGCTAGAACAGTCATTTTTGACAGCATCCGCAAACATGACGGCATCAACTTCCGCAACCTGCTGCCTGGAGAGTACATACAGATGGCAGGTCGAGCGGGGAGGAGAGGGCTGGACACCACTGGCACTGTGATTCTCCTCTGTAAGGGAGATGTGCCAGAGATGTCTGAACTGCACCATATGATGTTGGTATGTCAGTTTGTCTTGTGCCAGTCTCTCGTCTCCCAGCACCATATGATGTTGGTATGTCAGTTTGTCTTGTGTCAATCTCTCGTCTCCCTGCACCATTTGATGTTGGTATGTCAGTTTGTCTTGTGTCAATCTCTCGTCTCCCTGCACCATTTGATGTTGGTATGTCAGTTTGTCTTGTGTCAATCTTTCGTCTCCCTGCACCATTTGATGTTGGTATATCAGTTTGTCTTGTGCCAGTCTCTCGTCTCCCTGCACCATTTGATGTTGGTATGTCAGTTTGTCTTGTGCCAGTCTCTCGTCTCCTTGTGGTTGTTTTTCCCCACTTCTGCTGTGTAGTATATGGGGCATGTGGAGTCTACATTCTTGAGCTCATGTCTCACATGGTTTGTATTTAGTCTGATCACATAAGACTCCTGATGCTGTTGTGGTTTGAGTCCAATCACATAAGTTTCCTGGAGCTGTGGTGGCTTGAGTTCAATCATGTAAGACTCCTGATGCTGTTGTGGCTTGAGTCCAATCACATAAGTTTCCTGGAGCTGTGGTGGCTTGTGTCCAATCATGTAAGACTCCTGATGCTGTTGTGGCTTGAGTCCAATCACATAAGTTTCCTGGAGCTGTGGTGGCTTGTGTCCAATCATGTAAGACTCCTGATGCTGTTGTGGCTTGAGTCCAATCACATAAGTTTCCTGGAGCTGTGGTGGCTTGTGTCCAATCATGTAAGACTCCTGATGCTGTTGTGGCTTGAGTCCAATCACATAAGTTTCCTGGAGCTGTGGTGGCTTGTGTCCAATCATGTAAGACTCCTGGAGCTGTGGTGGCTTGTGTCCAATCACATAAGTTTCCTGGAGCTGTGGTGGCTTGAGTCCAATCACATAAGTTTCCTGGTGCTGTGGTGGCTTGAGTCCAATCACATAAGACTCCTGGAGCTGTGGTGGCTTGTGTCCAATCATGTAAGACTCCTGGAGTTGTTTTGTCCAGACAGGTACCTACTGGTCCCGATGTCGTGGGTTTGATCCTAATCGGGGTGGATTTGAATGTTGAAAACTGGACTTACTTGTGTTGTCAGGTCCAGGCAGCCTCACCTGGGTACCAGGACACGTCTGTGGAGGTCACGGTGGCCGGCTTGGTACTGACCATGTCTGCCACGGAGTTCTGATTGGTCTCTACACATGTACACAGAGTTCTGATTGGTCTCTACACATATACATGGAGTTCTGATTGGTCTGTACACATGTAAAATGAGTGCTGATTGGTCTCTACACATGTACACTGAGTTCTGATTGGTTTCTACACATATACACTGAGTTCTGATTGGTCTCTACACATTACACTGAGTTCTGATTGGTTTCTACACATATACACTGAGTTCTGATTGGTTTCTACACATATACACGGAGTTCTGATTGGTCTCTACACATATACATGGAGTTCTGATTGGTCTCTACACATATACATGGAGTTCTGATTGGTCTGTACACATATACATGGAGTTCTGATTGGTTTCTACACATGTAAAATGAGTGCTGATTGGTCTCTACACATATACACGGAGTTCTGATTGGTTTCTACACATGTACATGGAGTTCTGATTGGTCTCTACACATATACATGGAGTTCTGATTGGTCTCTACACATATACATGGAGTTCTGATTGGTCTGTACACATATACACGGAGTTCTGATTGGTCTGTACACATGTAAAATGAGTGCTGATTGGTCTCTACACATATACACGGAGTTCTGATTGGTTTCTACACATGTACATGGAGTTCTGATTGGTCTCTACACATATACACGGAGTTCTGATTGGTTTCTACACATGTACATGGAGTTCTGATTGGTCTCTACACATATACACGGAGTTCTGATTGGTTTCTACACATGTACACTGAGTTCTGATTGGTCTCTACACATGTACATGGAGTTCTGATTGGTCTCTACACATATACACAGAGTTCTGATTGGTCTCTACACATATACACGGAGTTCTGATTGGTCTCTACACATATACACGGAGTTCTGATTGGTCTCTACACATATACATGGAGTTCTGATTGGTCTCTACACATATACACAGAGTTCTGATTGGTCTCTACACATATACATGGAGTTCTGATTGGTCTGTACACATGTAAAATGAGTGCTGATTGGTCTCTACACATGTACACTGAGTTCTGATTGGTCTCTACACATGTACGAGGGTAAGTTAATAAGTAAGCCACAAATGGCTGTAGAAAAATAACTACACATAACTTGAAACCAGTTTATTTTCATACATACATTGTCCCTTTATTTCTCAACAAAATTTCCACCAACATTGATGCACTTATCCCATAGTTTTATCAGTCCTCCCAAACTGGCTGCATAGAACTGTGTGCTTTGTTTTCATTTACCTACCTGCCCACAGAACTGTGTGACTTACTATTGACTCGCCCTCGTAACTTTTTGTACCCAGCTATGCACCGCTTTATGAGATAAACATTTGTCAGCATAAATACTGAAAACCCGCCTTGGCGGGAGACATTTCGTGGATGACACCGAAGTTGAATGTGAAGTGAAAACGTGGTTTAGAAGCCAGGGCACACAGTTCTATGCAGTCGGTTTGGGAGGACTGATAAAATGATAGGATAAGTGCATCAATGTTGGTGGAAATTATGTTGAAATAAAGGGACAATGTATGTATAAAAATAAAATGGTTTAAATTTGCTATCATATTGAGTTATTTTTCTACAGCCATTTGTGACTTACTTATTAACTTACCCTCGTAGTACCATATGCCCAGAACAGCTTGAGGTGTGTTACAGGGTCCTTGACTACATACGACCTGTGTCATATGATCTGTGTCATATGATTTGTGTCATGTGATCTGTTCATTTGTTGACTTCTGTCATGTGATCTGTCTGTTTGTTGCCTTGTGTCGTGTGATCTGTCCATTTAGTGACTTTTGTCATGAGATCTATCCATTTGGTGACTTTTTTCATGTGATCTGCACATTTGTTGACATGTGTCATGTGATCCATCCATTTGTTGACTTGTGTCATGTGATATGTCTGTTTGTATGCCTTGTGTCATGTGATCTGTCCATTTCTTGACTTGTGTCATGAGATCCGTCCAATTCTTGACTTGTGTCATGAGATCCGTCCATTTCTTGATGTGTGTTATGTGATCTGTCCATTTGTTGACTTGTGTTATGTGATCTGTCCATTTGTTGACTTGTGTTATGTGATCTGTCCATTTGTTGACTTTTCTCTTGCTCTATAACTGGAACTGTTGTACACAGATAGTAGTAACTGGATATACTACATTCTCGTAATATCAGATTTCATAATAGTTGTATAGTTGACTCAACAAAATGGACATAATTGTTGGATAGTTGACTCAACAACAGGACATGATAGTTGGGTAATTGACTTAACAACATGGACATAATTGTTGGATAATTGACTCAACAACATGGACATAATTGTTGGATAATTGACTCAACAACATGGACATAATTATTGGATAATTGACTCAACAACATGGACATAATTGTTGGATAATTGACTCAAAAACATGGACATAATTGTTGGATAATTGACTCAACAACATGGACATAATTGTTGGATAATTGACTCAACAATGTGGACATAATTGTTGGATAGTTGACTCAACAACATGGACATAATTGTTGGATAGTTGACTCAACAATATGGACATAATTGTTGGATAGTTGACTCAACAACATGGACATAATTGTTGGATAGTTGACTCAACAACATGGACATAATAGTTGTATAATTGACTCAACAACATGGACATAATAGTTGTATAATTGACTCAACAACATGGACATAATAGTTGGATAGTTGACTCAACAATATGGACATAATTGTTCGATAGTTGACTCAACAATATGGACATAATTTTTGGATAGTTGACTCAACAACATGGACATAATTGTTGGATAGTTGACTCAACAACATGGACATAATTATTGGATAGTTGACTCAACAATATGGACATAATTGTTGGATAGTTAACTCAAAAACATGAACATAATTATTGGATAGTTGACTCAACAACATGGACATAATAGTTGTGTAATTGACTCAACAACATGGACAATATTGTTGGATAGTTGACTCAACAACATGGACATAATAGTTGTATAATTGACTCAACAACATGGACATAATAGTTGTGTAATTGACTCTCCAACATGGACAATATTGTTGGATAGTTGACTCAGTGACATGGACATACTTGTTGGATAGCTGACTCAACAACATGGACATAATTGTTGGACAATTGACTCAACAACATGAACATAATAGTTGGATAGTTGACTCAACAACATGGACATAATAGTTGGATAGTTGACTCAACAACATGGACATAATAGTTGTATAATTGACTCAACAACATGGACATAATAGTTGTATAATTGACTCAACAACATGGACATAATAGTTGTATAATTGACTCAACAACATGGACATAATTATTGTATAATTGACTCAACAACATGGACATAATTGTTGGATAGTTGACTCAACAATATGGACATAATTGTTGGATAGTTGACTCCACAATATGGACATAATTGTTGGATAGTTGACTCAACAACATGGACATAATTGTTGGATAGCTGACTCAACAACATGGACATAATAGTTGTGTAATTGACTCAACAACATGGACAATATTGTTGGATAGTTGACTCAGTGACATGGACATACTTGTTGGATAGCTGACTCAACAACATGGACATAATTGTTGGACAATTGACTCACCAACATGAACATAATAGTTGGATAGTTGACTCAACAACATGGACATAATAGTTGGATAGTTGACTCAACAACATGGACATAATAGTTGGATAGTTGACTCAACAACATGGACATAATAGTTGGATAGTTGACTCAACAACATGGACATAATAGTTGGACAATTGACTCAACAACATGGACATAATTGTTGGATAGTTGACTCAACAACATGGACATAATTGTTGGATAGTTGACTCAACAACATGGACATAATAGTTGAATAGTTGACTCAACAACATGGACATAATAGTTGGATAGTTGACTCAACAACATGGACATAATAGTTGGACAATTGACTCAACAACATGGACATAATTATTGGACAATTGACTCAACAACATGGACATAATAGTTGGACAATTGACTCAACAACATGGACATAATTGTTGGATAGTTGACTCAACAACATGGACATAATTGTTGGATAGTTGACTCAACAACATTGACATAATTGTTGGATAATTGACTCAACAACATTGACATAATTGTTGGACAATTGACTCAACAACATGGACATAATAGTTGGACAATTGACTCAACAACATGGACATAATTGTTGGATAGTTGACTCAACAACATGGACATAATTATTGGACAATTGACTCAACAACATGGACATAATAGTTGGACAATTGACTCAACAACATGGACATAATTGTTGGATAGTTGACTCAACAACATGGACATAATTGTTGGATAGTTGACTCAACAACATTGACATAATTGTTGGATAGATGACTCAACAACATGGACATAATTTTTTGATAATTGACCCAACGACATGGATGTAATTGTTGGATAGTTGACTCAACAATATGGACATAATAGTTGGATAGTTGATTCAACAATATGGACATAATACTTAGATAGTTGACTCAAGGACATGGACACAATAGTTGGGTAGTTGACTCAGGGCTGCCTCAGGCTCTACTTCCGTGGTATCTAAATGTCAGTGCTGTAAGCTCACCCGTCATTTATTGTTGGTACAATGTGACTGAAGAGCTCCGTCCTGTCTGTACATCTTGCCTGTCATTTTGCTCTGCTCACAGTTCTCCACTCCACTTGGCAGCGACAATCTCATTTAGATCCAGTTTGACATTGCCCATGCATCTCCTCCGCGATCATCTTCTTCTGACTTGTGTTTGCTATTTATGGGATATGTCAGTGTGTTTTCTCTCTGTTCGATGTGTCAGTGTGTTTTCTTTCTGTTTGATGTGTCAGTGTTTTCTCTCTGTTTGATGTGTCAGTGTTTGCTGCCTGTTTGATGTGTCAGTGTTTGCTGTCTGTTTGATGTGTCAGTCCATAAGCGACATGTTTCTCGTTACTACGCCTATGACTCATGCGTGGTTTAATTAGCACTTTATGATATATAGGCATCAACAATACTTGGGTTGATACCCATGATCTTATATGACATAGTCTAGTTTACAATCTTTAATACTTGGGTTGATACCCATGATCTTATACGACATAGTCTAGTTTACAATCTTTAATACTTGGGTTGATACCCAAGATCTTATACGACATAGTCTAGTTTACAATCTTTAATACTTGGGTTGATACCCATGATCTTATACGACATAGTCTAGTTTACAATCTTTAATACTTGGGTTGATACCCATGATCTTATACGACATAGTCTAGTTTACAATCTTTAATACTTGGGTTGATACCCATGATCTTATACGACATAGTCTAGTTTACAATCTTTAATACTTGGGTTGATACCCATGATCTTATACGACATAGTGTAGTTTACAATCTTTAATACTTGGGTTGATACCCATGATCTTATACGACATAGTCTAGTTTACAATCTTTAATACTTGGGTTGATACCCATGATCTTATACGACATAGTCTAGTTTACAATCTCGATGACTCTGTGTTCATAGCAACTCATGTGCGGACAGCTCATCCTTTCTATGACATGCACCTTTTCTCTGTGCGGACGTACTTCTGCGCCATTTCATTGATATCTCAAGATGATGGCCTGGTTTTCTCATCATCGCCATCTCTACTATTTTACTAGGCTAGGTTTCCTCTCTTCCACTGTACATTTGATACCAACCAGCTATTCGAAACAGAACTCAACACGTCCTCAAGAACATCACACGAACACTGTTTCCACTTGTTTGTTTTCCAAGTATTGTCAACACTGCCATTTATAAACAATGTCATTTATACCCACGCTCACCGCTCATACTAACACTTAGAGAACACACAATGACTATCAACTAACTAATAATGTAGCGGCACATTGTGTAGTCATGCTACGGAGCCAGGAACCACATCTAAACTCGACAGTGGCCCAAGCCCAACTGATTTGAAAGTGACGTTTTGTCCTTTCGCAAAATGTCCCGAGTGCTTTCCATGCTTTAGTGACCAACACTCGTGGTGGGTCACTTTACACGGACTCCTCTACAGACCACGCTTTATCCACATTCCTGCTGTGATCCACAACTCTGTAAACTCGATCATGGCAGTCAGTGTGTTTGCTCTCTGTTTGATGTGTCAGTGTGTTTACTCTGTTTGATGTGTCAGTGTGTTTACTCTCTGTTTGATTTCAGTGTGTTTACTCTCTGTTTGATATGTCACTGTGTTTGCTCTCTGTTTGATGTGTCAGTGTGTTTGCTCTCTGTTTGATATGTCAGTCTTTGCTGTCTGTTTGATGTGTCAGTGTTTACCCTCTGTTTGATGTGTCAGTGTGTTTGGTGTGTCAGTGTGTTTGCTATTGACTCTATTCTAGGGAAATCCCCCACCTCTGCAGTCCTAGTTCCGTCTGACCTACACTATGAGCCTGAACTTGATGTGTCAGTGTGTTTGCTATTGACTCTATTCTAGGGAAAGCCCACACTTCTGCAGTCCCAGTTCCGTCTGACCTACACCATGATCCTGAACTTGGTGTGTCAGTGTGTTTGCTATTGACTCTATTCTAGGGAAAGCCCACATTTCTGCAGTCCCAGTTCCGTCTGACCTACACCATGATCCTGAACTTGATGTGTCAGTGTGTTTGCTATTGACTCTATTCTAGGGAAAGCCCACACTTCTGCAGTCCCAGTTCCGTCTGACCTACACCATGATCCTGAACTTGATGTGTCAGTGTGTTTGCTATTGACTCTATTCTAGGGAAAGCCCACACTTCTGCAGTCCCAGTTCCGTCTGACCTACACCATGATCCTGAACTTGATGTGTCAGTGTGTTTGGTGTGTCAGTGTGTTTGGTGTGTCAGTGTGTTTGCTATTGACTCTATTCTAGGGAAAGCCCACATTTCTGCAGTCCCAGTTCCGTCTGACCTACACCATGATCCTGAACTTGGTGTGTCAGTGTGTTTGCTATTGACTCTATTCTAGGGAAAGCCCACACTTCTGCAGTCCCAGTTCCGTCTGACCTACACCATGATCCTGAACTTGATGAGAGTGGAGCAGCTGCGGGTTCAGGACATGATCAAGAGAAGCTTCTCAGAGTTCCACAACCAGAAGGACGTAGCGGTCCACAAGCAGTCCCTAGAACAGCTGAAGAAGCAGATGGCCGGCATTCAGAACATTGAGTGCTACTTGTGTTCTCTAGATCTGGAGAAATATTATGAGCAGTGTAGTGAATATTTCCGCCTACAGAAGCATATCCAGGTATTGTATTCCTCATTTCTTCCTCATTTACTGATTCCTATCTCACTGCTGTGTTACCAGTACCAAATATGACTTCTGACCAAAACATATTAGAGCAGTGGTTCTCAACCTTTTTTGGCCCGTGCCCCCCTTCACCATATTTTTAGGACGTCATTACCCCCCCCCCCCCTCACCTTATTTTTAGAACGTCATCCCCCCCCCCCTTTTTTCGTATTTCCTCCCTAAAAATGTCCCCCTGCCCCTACACAGTATACGTAATAATTGAAGCTAAATTTAATAGCACATACTAAAACATGTCTAGACATCTACATAAAACATGATTTGCGGATCTACTTACGTTATAAAATGAATTTCAGAAGGGTGATACATACAGAACTGTAAAGTATGAAGGGAAAAAGAATATCAAGTAATCAGTTCTTGTATTAACGCAATCTAGAAATAATCTTAATTCCCCCCCCTGGAAACCCTAAAATTCCCCCCTGGGGGGGAATTCCCCACCGGTTGAGAACCTCTGTATTAGAGGAAGATCAAGGTTAATGAAATGAGATGCTTGTGAAAAGCTGTTGATGTCATCCAAAGAGACAGAATGAAAAACAGAGACATTAGAATCTATACAGGGACATTTCTTGTACAGAATATGTACAGTGACATTAGTAACTATACAGGGACATTTCTTGTACAGAATATTTACAGAGACATTATAAACAGTTCAGGGACAATATCTTGTACAGAATATGTAGAGACAGGGACAATATCTTGTACAGAATATGTACAGAGACAGGGACACTATTTTGTACAGAATATGTACAGAGGCAGAGTGAGAAACTTACATTAGAAGCAGCACAGGGGCAATATCTTGTAGAGAGAGAAACTAGAGATGTTCACACATTATGTGCAGAGACAGGGGCAATGTCTTGCAGTGAGACAAACTAGAGTAGTTCACACATTATGTACAGAGACAGGGACTATATCTTGTAGAGAGAGAAACTAGAGAAGTTCACACATTATGTACAGAGACAGGGACAATGTCTTGCAGTGAGACAAAGTAGAGTAGTTCACACATTATGTACAGAGACAGGGGCAATATCTTGTAGAGAGAGAAACTAGAGAAGTTCACACATTATGTGCAGAGACAGGGGCAATGTCTTGCAGTGAGACAAACTAGAGTAGTTCACACATTATGTACAGAGACAGGGACTATATCTTGTAGAGAGAGAAACTAGAGAAGTTCACACATTATGTACATAATAGTTGTATAATTGACTCAACAACAGGACATGATAGTTGGGTAATTGACTTAACAACATGGACATAATTGTTGGATAATTGACTCAACAACATGGACATAATTGTTGGATAATTGACTCAACAACATGGACATAATTATTGGATAATTGACTCAACAACATGGACATAATTGTTGGATAATTGACTCAAAAACATGGACATAATTGTTGGATAATTGACTCAACAACATGGACATAATTGTTGGATAATTGACTCAACAATGTGGACATAATTGTTGGATAGTTGACTCAACAACATGGACATAATTGTTGGATAGTTGACTCAACAATATGGACATAATTGTTGGATAGTTGACTCAACAACATGGACATAATTGTTGGATAATTGACTCAACAACATGGACATAATTGTTGGATAATTGACTCATCAATGTGGACATAATTGTTGGATAGTTGACTCAACAACATGGACATAATAGTTGTATAATTGACTCAACAACATGGACATAATAGTTGTATAATTGACTCAACAACATGGACATAATAGTTGGATAGTTGACTCAACAATATGGACATAATTGTTCGATAGTTGACTCAACAATATGGACATAATTTTTGGATAGTTGACTCAACAACATGGACATAATTGTTGGATAGTTGACTCAACAACATGGACATAATTATTGGATAGTTGACTCAACAATATGGACATAATTGTTGGATAGTTAACTCAAAAACATGAACATAATTATTGGATAGTTGACTCAACAACATGGACATAATAGTTGTGTAATTGACTCAACAACATGGACAATATTGTTGGATAGTTGACTCAACAACATGGACATAATAGTTGTATAATTGACTCAACAACATGGACATAATAGTTGTGTAATTGACTCTCCAACATGGACAATATTGTTGGATAGTTGACTCAGTGACATGGACATACTTGTTGGATAGCTGACTCAACAACATGGACATAATTGTTGGACAATTGACTCAACAACATGAACATAATAGTTGCATAGTTGACTCAACAACATGGACATAATAGTTGGATAGTTGACTCAACAACATGGACATAATAGTTGTATAATTGACTCAACAACATGGACATAATAGTTGTATAATTGACTCAACAACATGGACATAATAGTTGTATAATTGACTCAACAACATGGACATAATTATTGTATAATTGACTCAACAACATGGACATAATTGTTGGATAGTTGACTCAACAATATAGACATAATTGTTGGATAGTTGACTCCACAATATGGACATAATTGTTGGATAGTTGACTCAACAACATGGACATAATTGTTGGATAGCTGACTCAACAACATGGACATAATAGTTGTGTAATTGACTCAACAACATGGACAATATTGTTGGATAGTTGACTCAGTGACATGGACATACTTGTTGGATAGCTGACTCAACAACATGGACATAATTGTTGGACAATTGACTCACCAACATGAACATAATAGTTGGATAGTTGACTCAACAACATGGACATGATAGTTGGATAGTTGACTCAACAACATGGACATAATAGTTGGATAGTTGACTCAACAACATGGACATAATAGTTGGATAGTTGACTCAACAACATGGACATAATAGTTGGACAATTGACTCAACAACATGGACATAATAGTTGGATAGTTGACTCAACAACATGGACATAATAGTTGGATAGTTGACTCAACAACATGGACATAATAGTTGAATAGTTGACTCAACAACATGGACATAATAGTTGGATAGTTGACTCAACAACATGGACATAATAGTTGGACAATTGACTCAACAACATGGACATAATTATTGGACAATTGACTCAACAACATGGACATAATAGTTGGACAATTGACTCAACAACATGGACATAATTGTTGGATAGTTGACTCAACAACATGGACATAATTGTTGGATAGTTGACTCAACAACATTGACATAATTGTTGGATAATTGACTCAACAACATTGACATAATTGTTGGACAATTGACTCAACAACATGGACATAATAGTTGGACATTATAAACAGTTCAGGGACAATATCTTGTACAGAATATGTAGAGACAGGGACAATATCTTGTACAGAATATGTACAGAGACAGGGACACTATTTTGTACAGAATATGTACAGAGGCAGAGTGAGAAACTTACATTAGAAGCAGCACAGGGGCAATATCTTGTAGAGAGAGAAACTAGAGATGTTCACACATTATGTGCAGAGACAGGGGCAATGTCTTGCAGTGAGACAAACTAGAGTAGTTCACACATTATGTACAGAGACAGGGACTATATCTTGTAGAGAGAGAAACTAGAGAAGTTCACACATTATGTACAGAGACAGGGACAATGTCTTGCAGTGAGACAAAGTAGAGTAGTTCACACATTATGTACAGAGACAGGGACAATATCTTGTAGAGAGAGAAACTAGAGAAGTTCACACATTATGTGCAGAGACAGGGGCAATGTCTTGCAGTGAGACAAACTAGAGTAGTTCACACATTATGTACAGAGACAGGGACTATATCTTGTAGAGAGAGAAACTAGAGAAGTTCACACATTATGTACAGAGACAGGGACAATGTCTTGCAGTGAGACAAACTAGAGTAGTTCACACATTATGTACAGAGACAGGGGCAATATCTTGTAGAGAGAGAAACTAGAGAAGTTCACACATTATGTACAGAGACAGGGACAATGTCTTGCAGTGAGACAAACTAGAGTAGTTCACACATTATGTACAGAGACAGGGGCAATATCTTGTACAGAGAGAAACTAGAGATGTTCACACATTATGTACAGAGTCAGGAACAATATATTGTAGAGAGAGAGAGAGAAACTAGAGATGTTCACACATTATGTAAAGAGACAGAGTGAGAAACTTACATTAGAAGCAGCACAGGGACAATATCTTGTACAGGGAGAAACTAGAGATGTTCACACATTATGTACAGAGACAGGGACAATATCTTGTAGAGAGAGAGAGAGAGAAACTAGAGATGTTCACACATTATGTACAGAGACAGGGACAATATCTTGTACAGAGAGAAACTAGAGATGTTCACACATTATGTACAGAGACAGGGACAATATTTTGTACAGAGAGAAACCAGAGATGTTCACACATTATGTACAGAGGCAGGAACAATATATTGTAGATAGAGAGAGAAACTAGAGATGTTCACACATTATGTACAGAGATAGAGTGAGAAACTTACATTAGAAGCAGCACAGGGACAATATCTTGTACAGAGAGAAACTAGAGATGTTCACACATTATGTACAGGGACAATATCTTGTACAGAGAGAAACTAGAGATGTTCACACATTATGTACAGAGGCAGGAACAATATATTGTAGAGAGAGAGAGAGAAACTAGAGATGTTCACACATTATGTAAAGAGACAGAGTGAGAAACTTACATTAGAAGCAGCACAGGGACAATATCTTGTACAGAGAGAAACTAGAGATGTTCACACATTATGTACAGAGACAGGGACAATATCTTGTAGAGAGAGAGAGAGAGAAACTAGAGATGTTCACACATTATGTACAGAGACAGGGACAATATCTTGTACAGAGAGAAACTAGAGATGTTCACACATTATGTACAGAGACAGGGACAATATCTTGTACAGAGAGAAACCAGAGATGTTCACACATTATGTACAGAGGCAGGAACAATATATTGTAGAGAGAGAGAGAGAAACTAGAGATGTTCACACATTATGTACAGAGATAGAGTGAGAAACTTACATTAGAAGCAGCACAGGGACAATATCTTGTACAGAGAGAAACTAGAGATGTTCACACATTATGTACAGAGACAGGGACAATATCTTGTAGAGAGAGAAACTAGAGATGTTCACACATTATGTACAGAGACAGGGACTATATCTAGTAGAGAGAGAAACTAGAGATGTACACACATTATGTACAGAGTCAGGGACAATATCTTGTACAGAGAGAAACTAGAGATGTTCACACATTATATACAGAGGCAGGGACAATATATTGTAGAGAGAGAGAGAAACTAGAGATGTTCACACATTATGTACATGAACCAGATTCACTGTCCTGATTACCCACAACATCAAATGTCAGTTCCACAAGACAACAACTCAGGAATAGTTCCCCTAGACCAAACACAATTAAGACCTTGATTCATTCAGACCAGATATGACTAAGTTGTTGGTCAATGTTAATGGATCTCCAGCTCTGTATGTCTGCTGCCATGATTACATCATCTTTCCTGTCCATCTCATGATGTTATCATCTTTCCTGTCTATCTCATGGTGTTATCATCTTTCCTGTCCATCTCATGATGTTATCATCTTTCCTGTCCATCTCATGGTGTTATCATCTTTCCTGTCCATCTCATGGTGTTATAATCTTTTCTGTCCATCTCATGGTGTTATCATCTTTCCTGTCCATCTCATGGTGTTATCATCTTTCCTGTCCATCTCATGGTGTTATCATCTTTCCTGTCCATCTCATGGTGTTATCATCTTTCCTGTCCATCTCATGGTGTTATCATCTTTCCTGTCCATCTCATGGTGTTATCATCTTTCCTGTCCATCTCATGGTGTTATCATCTTTCCTGTCCATCTCATGGTGTTATCATCTTTCCTGTCCATCTCATGGTGTTATCATCTTTCCTGTCCATCTCATGATGTTATCATCTTTCCTGTCCATCTCATGATGTTATCATCTTTCCTGTCCATCTCATGATGTTATCATCTTTCCTGTCCATCTCATGATGTTATCTTTCCTGTTCATATCATCATGCATCATCTTTCCTGTCCATCTCATGATGTTATCATCTTTCCTGTCCATCTCATGGTGTTATCATCTTTCCTGTCCATCTCATGGTGTTTTCATCTTTCCTGTTCATATCATCATGCATCATCTTTCCTGTCCATCTCATGGTGTTATCATCTTTCCTGTCCATCTCATGATGTTTCATGATGTTATCATCTTTCCTGTCCATCTCATGGTGTTATCATCTTTCCTGTCCATCTCATGGTGTTATCATCTTTCCTGTCCATCTCATGATGTTATCATCTTTCCTGTCCATCTCATGGTGTTATCATCTTTCCTGTCCATCTCATGATGTTATCATCTTTCCTGTCCATCTCATGATGTTATCATCTTTCCTGTCCATCTCATGGTGTTATCATCTTTCCTGTCCATCTCATGATGTTATCATCTTTCCTGTCAATCTCATGGTGTTATCATCTTTCCTGTCCATCTCATGGTGTTATCATCTTTCCTGTCCATCTCATGATGTTATCATCTTTCCTGTCCATCTCATGATGTTATCATCTTTCCTGTCCATCTCATGATGTTATCATCTTTCCTGTCCATCTCATGATGTTATCATCTTTCCTGTCCATCTCATGGTGTTATCATCTTTCCTGTCCATCTCATGGTGTTATCATCTTTCCTGTCCATCTCATGGTGTTATCATCTTTCCTGTCCATCTCATGGTGTTATCATCTTTCCTGTCCATCTCATGATGTTATCATCTTTCCTGTCCATCTCATGATGTTATCATCTTTCCTGTCCATCTCATGATGTTATCATCTTTCCTGTCCATCTCATGATGTTATCATCTTTCCTGTCCATCTCATGGTGTTATCATCTTTCCTGTCTATCTCATGATGTTATCATCTTTCCTGTCTATCTCATGGTGTTATCATCTTTCCTGTCCATCTCATGGTGTTATCATCTTTCCTGTCCATCTCATGGTGTTATCATCTTTCCTGTCCATCTCATGATGTTATCATCTTTCCTGTCCATCTCATGATGTTATCATCTTTCCTGTCCATCTCATGATGTTATCATCTTTCCTGTCCATCTCATGATGTTATCATCTTTCCTGTCCATCTCATGGTGTTATCATCTTTCCTGTCCATCTCATGGTGTTATCATCTTTCCTGTCTATCTCATGGTGTTATCATCTTTCCTGTTCATATCATGATGCATCATCTTTCCTGTCCATCTCATGATGTTATCATCTTTCCTGTCCATCATCTCATGATGTTCTCACCTTTCCTGTCTATATCATGATCATCATCTTTCCTGTCCATCACACTGAAAATCACTCTTACATATCTACTTTCCACCTTTCCTTCCGCTGTGGTTTTCAGCAGTTTTGTGTGTTCTTAGAATGATATTGTTTACGTTATTTTGTTCCCCGATTGCAAACATTTCATCTTTAGTTCTTTCATTTGGCAACTTTTTCTAATTATCTTTACTATTTATTTCCAGTGACAGTAATGTTAGGCATACATTGTTGTTTCTTCTGGTATGTTATTGTTTCTTTCCATTGGTGACTTTATCTAATCATCTTTCTCATCTTTCATATTGTCATTTTGAATGCCACTTGATTTTATCATGTATACTATTAACACATGCACTTTACTGTAGAGTGAGTGAGAGTGAGTGTGATTGAGAGAGAGTGAGTGAGAGTGAATGTGTGTGTGTGCCTGTCTCGATGTGTGGAAGCATCACTATTTTTTACGTTACACAATATATATGTATAATTTTTTTTTCTCCATTTTTTTTTTTTACATTTTTGTGAAATGCTCACGATAATTGTCAGTGTATGTGTGTGTAAAGTGTGGGAGTTTGTTCATATTAGTGTCAGTGATTACATGAGGCATTATGTATGTGTCTAGATGTGAGGATGTGTGTATGTGGGGGATGTGTGTGGGGATGGGGGTATGTGTGGGGAGATGTGTGTGTGGGTGGAGGGTATGTATGGGTTGGGGAATGGAGGTGTGTGTGGGGAGATGTGTATTGGTGGGGGATGTGTGTGTGTGGCTGGGGAGATGTGGGGGATGCGTGCTTGGGTGGGGGATGTGTGGGTGATGGATGTGTGTGGGTGGGAAATGTGTGGATGGGTGGGGATTGTGTGTGCATATGAGGGATGTATGGGTTCAGGGATGTGGGTGGTGGTATGTGGGTGGAGTGTGTGGGTGGGAGGGGATGTGTGGGTGTGTGTGTTAGTGGTGTGGGGGATGTGTGGATGGGTGGGGTATTTGTGTGGGTGGGGGATGTGTGTGTGGGTGGAGGTGGAGGTGTGTGGTTGGGTTGGAGATATGTGTGGGGGATGTGTGGGTTGTGGGTAGATGTGTATGTGGGTGGGGAAATGTGGGTGGGAGATGGGTGATTGTGGGTGGGTGGGTGGAGGATGTGTGGGAGTAGGTTGGTGAGTGTGTGTAGGTTGGAAGATTGGTGTGGATGGGTGGGGGATGTGTATGTGTTGGTGGGTGCGGGATGTGTGGGTTGGCAGGGGGATGTGTATGTGGGTTGGCAGGAGGATGTGTATGTGGGTTGGCAGGGTGTGTGTGTGTGGGTGAGGGGTTGTGTGTTTGGCTGGGTGGTTGGGGGTGTGTGGGAGGTGGAGGGTATGTAGGTGGGGAGTGTATGTGGATTATGGGATGGGTGGGAGAATGTTTTCTTTCCTATGATGAACGAAAGATGAGTGATTGGAAGGGCCGAAAGTAAGACGGGCCTACGTGCCCAATTTGTTACCCTTTGAAAATAAAGTTTGTTCATCTTGATTGTGTATTTCCAGTGATAACCATAGGCAGACACATATTGTTCTGTCTTGTCGTATATAATTGTTTCCTTCTGTAGGTAACTTGTTCTAACCATGTCTTGTTCTTTCTCTCTCCCACCGTCGCCCTCAGTCTGTGATATTTAGTCACCCGATGGCAGTCAAGACTCTGTCTCCAGGCAGGGTTGTGATGGTCAGGCGTCCACTGGGCCAGGCAGTGCTGGGGGTTCTCCTCACTTCCACCATGGGGGCTGGCAATGAGAGAAAGTTCAGGATGCTGGTCATTGCAGAGAAGGGATCCGAACATGTCAAGAAAGCACAGACAGGTTAGTCCGTTAGTTCAGCATCTCTTGGCTGCCAGTTGAGTAGCAACACACTGAACACTGAGTTCAGAGTTTGGGAACACTCAGTTCAGTTGTCAAGTTAATCTTGATTAGATAAGATTGTTTCTCTAATTTACAGATTCATTAGTACAGGCATACAAGTTCATTTGTCAAGCTAATGTTGATTGCATTATTGACTAATACAGGCATACTTCAGTTCAGTTGTCAAGCTAATATTGATGGCATGAATTGTTCTCTAATTCACTAATACAAGCATACTTCAGTTCAATTGTAAAGTTAATATTGATGGCAACAATGGTTTCTCTACTTCACCAATACAGGCATACTTCAGTTCAGTTGTCAAACTAATATTGATGGCATGAATTGTTTCTCTAATTCACTAATACAAGCATACTTCAGTTCAATTGTAAAGTTAATATTGATGGCAACAATGGTTTCTCTACTCCACCTATAGAGGCATACTTCAGTTCAGTTGTCAAGCTAATATTGATGGCATTAATTGTTTCTCTAATTCACTAATACAGGCATACTTCAGCTCAGTTGTCAAGCTAATATTGATGGCATAAATGGTTTCTCTAATTCACAAACACAGGCATACTTCAGTTCAGTTGTAAAGCTAATATTGATGGCATAAATGGTTTCTCTAATTCACAAACACAGGCATACTTCAGTTCAGTTGTAAAGCTAATATTGATGGCATAAATGGTTTCTCTAATTCACAAACACAGGCATACTTCAGTTCAGTTGTAAAGCTAATATTGATGGCATAAATGGTTTCTCTAATTCACTAACACAGACATACTTTAGTTGACTACAAGACTATGACAGTAAAGCAGCCTGCATGTCAGGCTCATGTGTTTTGGTCTCGTCATTGTTGTGTATAAAAAGCCACAAATCTGGTTTATTGAGCATGAACTATTTCTGTGTACTGGGTACAGACAGACGCTGGTGCTGTCTTGTCTATCAGTTTCATTTTGTTGCATTGTGGAACGTGAGAAGTGCACATAGGTTTCATTCTTCCCTTTGTTATACCTTATTAAAGAAGGAAATAATTAATCTGAAGCCACTGAGATGTTTCAAACAAGTGTCTTCCTGGCCTTTCTTGCCCAGCATTTGTCTGTATCTGGCTAATTTCTGTCATAATGTTACCTCTTCTGTGAATATGCTACCGGAGTTTCACTGGCCTTCTCCTTACATCGTTGATCAACACTCTTGTAACATCTGTGGCTGTCAATACCTTAAGTCTCTCTACATGACAATCTCAGCAACTGTTTGCGTAATTTTATTATCATTGTCCATCATTTGCATAATTGCGAGAGAGCATATGAGGCATAAGTATTGAGTAAGCAGATGTGGCCATGTTTCTGTTGTTCATGACTTCACTTGTACTAACAGAATGTGTTTATTTGTGTGGAAGTTCTGGCAGTAACCACCATAAGCATTGAGTAAGCAGATGTAGCCATGTTTCTGTTGTTCATGACTTCACTTGTACTAACAGAATGTGTTTATTTGTGTGGAAGTTCTGGCAGTAACCACCATAAGCATTGAGTAAGCAGATGTAGCCATGTTTCTGTTGTTCATGACTTCACTTGTACTAACAGAATGTGTTTATTTGTATGGAAGTTCTGGCAGTAACCACCATAAGCATTGAGTAAGCAGATGTAGCCATGTTTCTGTTGTTCATGACTTCACTTGTACTAACAGAATGTGTTTATTTGTGTGGAAGTTCTGGCAGTAACCGCCATAAGCATTGAGTAAGCAGATGTAGCCATGTTTCTGTTGTCGTAGCCATAATTCTGTTGTTGTAGCCATGTTTCTGTTGTTCATGACTTCACTTGTACTAACAGAATGTGTTTATTTGTGTGGAAGTTCTGGCAGTAACCACCATAAGCATTGAGTAAGCAGATGTAGCCATGTTTCTGTTGTTCATGACTTCACTTGTACTAACAGAATGTGTTTATTTGTGTGGAAGTTCTGGCAGTAACCACCATAAGCATTGAGTAAGCAGAGGTAGCCATGTTTCTGTTGTTCATGACTTCACTTGTACTAACAGAATGTGTTTATTTGTGTGGAAGTTCTGGCAGTAACCACCATAAGCATTGAGTAAGCGGATGTAGCCATGTTTCTGTTGTTCATGACTTCACTTGTACTAACAGAATGTGTTTATTTGTGTGGAAGTTCTGGCAGTAACCACCATAAGCATTGAGTAAGCAGATGTAGCCATGTTTCTGTTGTTCGTGACTTCACTTGTACTAACAGAATGTGTTTATTTGTGTGGAAGTTCTGGCAGTAACCACCATAAGCATTGAGTAAGCAGATGTAGCCATGTTTCTGTTGTTCATGACTTCACTTGTACTAAAAGAATGTGTTTATTTGTGTGGAAGTTCTGGCAGTAACCACCATAAGTATTGAGTAAGCAGATGTGGCCTTGTTTCTGTTGTTCATGACTTCACTTGTACTAACAGAATGTGTTTATTTGTGTGGAAGTTCTGGCAGTAACCACCATAAGCATTGAGTAAGCAGATGTAGCCATGTTTCTGTTGTTCATGACTTCACTTGTACTAACAGAATGTGTTTATTTGTGTGGAAGTTCTGGCAGTAACCACCATAAGCATTGAGTAAGCAGAGGTAGCCATGTTTCTGTTGTTCATGACTTCACTTGTATTAACAGAATGTGTTTATTTGTGTGGAAGTTCTGGCAGTAACCACCATAAGCATTGAGTAAGCGGATGTAGCCATGTTTCTGTTGTTCATGACTTCACTTGTACTAACAGAATGTGTTTATTTGTGTGGAAGTTCTGGCAGTAACCACCATAAGCATTGAGTAAGCAGATGTGGCCATATTTCTGTTGTTCATGACTTCACTTGTACTAACAGAATGTGTTTATTTGTGTGGAAGTTCTGGCAGTAACCACCATAAGCATTGAGTAAGCAGATGTAGCCATGTTTCTGTTGTTCATGACTTCACTTGTACTAACAGAATGTGTTTATTTGTGTGGAAGTTCTGGCAGTAACCACCATAAGCATTGAGTAAGCAGATGTAGCCATGTTTCTGTTGTTCATGACTTCACTTGTACTAACAGAATGTGTTTATTTGTGTGGAAGTTCTGGCAGTAACCACCATAAGCATTGAGTAAGCAGATGTAGCCATGTTTCTGTTGTTCGTGACTTCACTTGTACTAACAGAATGTGTTTATTTGTGTGGAAGTTCTGGCAGTAACCACCATAAGCATTGAGTAAGCAGATGTGGCCATGTTTCTGTTGTTCATGACTTCACTTGTACTAACAGAATGTGTTTATTTGTGTGGAAGTTCTGGCAGCAACCACCATAAGCATTGAGTAAGCGGATGTAGCCTTGTTTCTGTTGTTCATGACTTCACTCGTACTAACAGAATGTGTTTATTTGTGTGGAAGTTCTGGCAGTAACCACCATAAGCATTGAGTAAGCAGAGGTAGCCATGTTTCTGTTGTTCATGACTTCACTTGTACTAACAGAATGTGTTTATTTGTGTGGAAGTTCTGGCAGTAACCACCATAAGCATTGAGTAAGCGGATGTAGCCATGTTTCTGTTGTTCATGACTTCACTTGTACTAACAGAATGTGTTTATTTGTGTGGAAGTACTGGCAGTAACCACCATAAGCATTGAGTAAGCAGATGTGGCCATATTTCTGTTGTTCATGACTTCACTTGTATTAACAGAATGTGTTTATTTGTGTGGAAGTTCTGGCAGTAACCACCATAAGCATTGAGTAAGCGTATGTAGCCATGTTTCTGTTGTTCATGACTTCACTTGTACTAACAGAATGTGTTTATTTGTGTGGAAGTTCTGGCAGTAACCACCATAAGCATTGAGTAAGCAGATGTGGCCATGTTTCTGTTGTTCATGACTTCACTTGTACTAACAGAATGTGTTTATTTGTGTGGAAGTTCTGGCAGTAACCACCATAAGTATTGAGTAAGCAGATGTAGCCATGTTTCTGTTGTTCATGACTTCACTTGTACTAACAGAATGTGTTTATTTGTGTGGAAGTTCTGGCAGTAACCACCATAAGCATTGAGTAAGCAGATGTGGCCATGTTTCTGTTGTTCATGACTTCACTTGTACTAACAGAATGTGTTTATTTGTGTGGAAGTTCTGGCAGTAACCACCATAAGTATTGAGTAAGCGGATGTAGCCATGTTTCTGTTGTTCATGACTTCACTTGTACTAACAGAATGTGTATATTTGTGTGGAAGTTCTGGCAGTAACCACCATAAGCATTGAGTAAGCAGATGTAGCCATGTTTCTGTTGTTCATGACTTCACTTGTACTAACAGAATGTGTTTATTTGTGTGGAAGTTCTGGCAGTAACCACCATAAGCATTGAGTAAGCAGATGTAGCCATGTTTCTGTTGTTCATGACTTCACTTGTACTAACAGAATGTGTTTATTTGTGTGGAAGTTCTGGCAGTAACCACCATAAGCATTGAGTAAGCAGATGTGGCCATGTTACTGTTGTTCATGACTTCACTTGTACTAACAGAATGTGTTTATTTGTGTGGAAGTTCTGGCAGTAACCACCATAAGCATTGAGTAAGGGGAGAGTTTATTCGCAGGGCCCTGCGAATAGACGCTTTGTTTATTCGCAGGGCCCTACACCGGGAATAATCACGTGACCAGCACATATGGCCCTGCGAATAGACGCTTTGTTTATTCGATTTTTGACTGACTGCTTTCGACTGACTGGCCTCATGAATTAACAAATAAACAAGGAAATGCTATGCATATAAAGTGCAGGAAAACCTGGTATATGTGAAGCGGGTTGAAAAGGGAGAGATAGATAATGAAGATAGTGTGCGAGACAGAGATATGAGAAAGATGTGTTGAAAGACATAAAAAAGTGATAAAGACAAGAAAGAGAGAGAGGGGGAGGGAGATAGAGAAGAAGAGAGAGAGAGAGATGTCTGTATGCCTCTCTATATGTCCGCCTGTCTGTATGCCTGCCTACCTGCCTACTTAACCACTTTCGTGTCTAACTACCCACCTACCTAACGAACTATGAATATTACAAAGAATTATCGCCGAAGCAACAGAGTACGTGCTTTGTGCTCGATACTTTTGACAACAGTCAGCGGGGAGAGAATGAAGCGGAGGAGAAGAGGTAGGGGAGAGAGGGCTGGAGCCAGAAGGGTAGAAGGAAAACGGATCGTTTGGGACTCAAAAATGTGTGGGTTGGGTATTGGAATTGCCGTAGTGCAAAACAACGAGGACCAATACTGGAGAAACTGGTACTAACTAAATTACACTCACTTTAAACAACACAATTCTAAATACCCAAAGAGATGAAGGATTGACTTTCACCCAATGAATTGCTGAAAAATTAAATAAAAACATTGTCCGGCAAGGAAACGAACGATTGACATTTGACTTTCATCCAATTAATTGCTGAACAATTAAAAAAAAAAAATGTCCGGCAAGGAAACGAACCTCGAGCTCCCGCCCATCAGGCGGGGACACTATCAACTATGCCACAGACGACACGTTTTCCAATCAACGAAAATGTATAATATAGCCGCAAACTTACGTTAAATCACGTGACCAGCCGTGCCCTGCGAATAGACGCTTTGTTTATTCGCAGGGCCCTGCGAATAGACACTTCCTTGAGTAAGCAGATGTGGCCATGTTTCTGTTGTTCATGACTTCACTTGTACTAAAAGAATGTGTTTATTTGTGTGGAAGTTCTGGCAGTAACCACCATAAGCATTGAGTAAGGAAATGTGGCCATGTTTCTGTTGTTCGTGACTTCACTTGTACTAAAAGAATGTGGTTATTTGTGTGGAAGTTCTGGCAGTAACCACCATAAGCATTGAGTAAGCAGATGTAGCCATGTTTCTGTTGTTCATGACTTCACTTGTACTAACAGAATGTGTTTATTTGTGTGGAAGTTCTGGCAGTAACCACCATAAGCATTGAGTAAGCAGATGTAGCCATGTTTCTGTTGTTCATGACTTCACTTGTACTAACAGAATGTGTTTATTTGTATGGAAGTTCTGGCAGTAACCACCATAAGCATTGAGTAAGCAGATGTAGCCATGTTTCTGTTGTTCATGACTTCACTTGTACTAACAGAATGTGTTTATTTGTGTGGAAGTTCTGGCAGTAACCACCATAAGCATTGAGTAAGCAGATGTAGCCATGTTTCTGTTGTCGTAGCCATAATTCTGTTGTTGTAGCCATGTTTCTGTTGTTCATGACTTCACTTGTACTAACAGAATGTGTTTATTTGTGTGGAAGTTCTGGCAGTAACCACCATAAGCATTGAGTAAGCAGATGTAGCCATGTTTCTGTTGTTCATGACTTCACTTGTACTAACAGAATGTGTTTATTTGTGTGGAAGTTCTGGCAGTAACCACCATAAGCATTGAGTAAGCAGAGGTAGCCATGTTTCTGTTGTTCATGACTTCACTTGTACTAACAGAATGTGTTTATTTGTGTGGAAGTTCTGGCAGTAACCACCATAAGCATTGAGTAAGCGGATGTAGCCATGTTTCTGTTGTTCATGACTTCACTTGTACTAACAGAATGTGTTTATTTGTGTGGAAGTTCTGGCAGTAACCACCATAAGCATTGAGTAAGCAGATGTAGCCATGTTTCTGTTGTTCGTGACTTCACTTGTACTAACAGAATGTGTTTATTTGTGTGGAAGTTCTGGCAGTAACCACCATAAGCATTGAGTAAGCAGATGTAGCCATGTTTCTGTTGTTCATGACTTCACTTGTACTAAAAGAATGTGTTTATTTGTGTGGAAGTTCTGGCAGTAACCACCATAAGTATTGAGTAAGCAGATGTGGCCATGTTTCTGTTGTTCATGACTTCACTTGTACTAACAGAATGTGTTTATTTGTGTGGAAGTTCTGGCAGTAACCACCATAAGCATTGAGTAAGCAGATGTAGCCATGTTTCTGTTGTTCATGATTTCACTTGTACTAACAGAATGTGTTTATTTGTGTGGAAGTTCTGGCAGTAACCACCATAAGCATTGAGTAAGCAGAGGTAGCCATGTTTCTGTTGTTCATGACTTCACTTGTACTAACAGAATGTGTTTATTTGTGTGGAAGTTCTGGCAGTAACCACCATAAGCATTGAGTAAGCGGATGTAGCCATGTTTCTGTTGTTCATGACTTCACTTGTACTAACAGAATGTGTTTATTTGTGTGGAAGTTCTGGCAGTAACCACCATAAGCATTGAGTAAGCAGATGTGGCCATATTTCTGTTGTTCATGACTTCACTTGTACTAACAGAATGTGTTTATTTGTGTCGAAGTTCTGGCAGTAACCACCATAAGCATTGAGTAAGCAGATGTAGCCATGTTTCTGTTGTTCATGACTTCACTTGTACTAACAGAATGTGTTTATTTGTGTGGAAGTTCTGGCAGTAACCACCATAAGCATTGAGTAAGCAGATGTAGCCATGTTTCTGTTGTTCATGACTTCACTTGTACTAACAGAATGTGTTTATTTGTGTGGAAGTTCTGGCAGTAACCACCATAAGCATTGAGTAAGCAGATGTAGCCATGTTTCTGTTGTTCGTGACTTCACTTGTACTAACAGAATGTGTTTATTTGTGTGGAAGTTCTGGCAGTAACCACCATAAGCATTGAGTAAGCAGATGTGGCCATGTTTCTGTTGTTCATGACTTCACTTGTACTAACAGAATGTATTTATTTGTGTGGAAGTTCTGGCAGCAACCACCATAAGCATTGAGTAAGCGGATGTAGCCTTGTTTCTGTTGTTCATGACTTCACTCGTACTAACAGAATGTGTTTATTTGTGTGGAAGTTCTGGCAGTAACCACCATAAGCATTGAGTAAGCAGAGGTAGCCATGTTTCTGTTGTTCATGACTTCACTTGTACTAACAGAATGTGTTTATTTGTGTGGAAGTTCTGGCAGTAACCACCATAAGCATTGAGTAAGCGGATGTAGCCATGTTTCTGTTGTTCATGACTTCACTTGTACTAACAGAATGTGTTTAATTGTGTGGAAGTTCTGGCAGTAACCACCATAAGCATTGAGTAAGCAGATGTGGCCATATTTCTGTTGTTCATGACTTCACTTGTATTAACAGAATGTGTTTATTTGTGTGGAAGTTCTGGCAGTAACCACCATAAGCATTGAGTAAGCGTATATAGCCATGTTTCTGTTGTTCATGACTTCACTTGTACTAACAGAATGTGTTTATTTGTGTGGAAGTTCTGGCAGTAACCACCATAAGCATTGAGTAAGCAGATGTGGCCATGTTTCTGTTGTTCATGACTTCACTTGTACTAACAGAATGTGTTTATTTGTGTGGAAGTTCTGGCAGTAACCACCATAAGCATTGAGTAAGGAGATGTAGCCATGTTTCTGTTGTTCATGACTTCACTTGTACTAAAAGAATGTATTTATTTGTGTGGAAGTTCTGGCAGTAACCACCATAAGCATTGAGTAAGCAGATGTGGCCATGTTTCTGTTGTTCGTGACTTCACTTGTACTAACAGAATGTGTTTATTTGTGTGGAAGTTCTGGCAGTAACCACCATAAGCATTGAGTAAGCAGATGTAGCCATGTTTCTGTTGTTCATGACTTCACTTGTACTAACAGAATGTGTTTATTTGTGTGGAAGTTCTGGCAGTAACCACCATAAGCATTGAGTAAGCAGAGGTAGCCATGTTTCTGTTGTTCATGACTTCACTTGTACTAACAGAATGTGTTTATTTGTGTGGAAGTTCTGGCAGTAACCACCATAAGCATTGAGTAAGCGGATGTAGCCATGTTTCTGTTGTTCATGACTTCACTTGTACTAACAGAATGTGTTTATTTGTGTGGAAGTTCTGGCAGTAACCACCATAAGCATTGAGTAAGCAGATGTAGCCATGTTTCTGTTGTTCGTGACTTCACTTGTACTAACAGAATGTGTTTATTTGTGTGGAAGTTCTGGCAGTAACCACCATAAGCATTGAGTAAGCAGATGTAGCCATGTTTCTGTTGTTCATGACTTCACTTGTACTAAAAGAATGTGTTTATTTGTGTGGAAGTTCTGGCAGTAACCACCATAAGTATTGAGTAAGCAGATGTGGCCATGTTTCTGTTGTTCATGACTTCACTTGTACTAACAGAATGTGTTTATTTGTGTGGAAGTTCTGGCAGTAACCACCATAAGCATTGAGTAAGCAGATGTAGCCATGTTTCTGTTGTTCATGATTTCACTTGTACTAACAGAATGTGTTTATTTGTGTGGAAGTTCTGGCAGTAACCACCATAAGCATTGAGTAAGCAGAGGTAGCCATGTTTCTGTTGTTCATGACTTCACTTGTACTAACAGAATGTGTTTATTTGTGTGGAAGTTCTGGCAGTAACCACCATAAGCATTGAGTAAGCGGATGTAGCCATGTTTCTGTTGTTCATGACTTCACTTGTACTAACAGAATGTGTTTATTTGTGTGGAAGTTCTGGCAGTAACCACCATAAGCATTGAGTAAGCAGATGTGGCCATATTTCTGTTGTTCATGACTTCACTTGTACTAACAGAATGTGTTTATTTGTGTCGAAGTTCTGGCAGTAACCACCATAAGCATTGAGTAAGCAGATGTAGCCATGTTTCTGTTGTTCATGACTTCACTTGTACTAACAGAATGTGTTTATTTGTGTGGAAGTTCTGGCAGTAACCACCATAAGCATTGAGTAAGCAGATGTAGCCATGTTTCTGTTGTTCATGACTTCACTTGTACTAACAGAATGTGTTTATTTGTGTGGAAGTTCTGGCAGTAACCACCATAAGCATTGAGTAAGCAGATGTAGCCATGTTTCTGTTGTTCGTGACTTCACTTGTACTAACAGAATGTGTTTATTTGTGTGGAAGTTCTGGCAGTAACCACCATAAGCATTGAGTAAGCAGATGTGGCCATGTTTCTGTTGTTCATGACTTCACTTGTACTAACAGAATGTATTTATTTGTGTGGAAGTTCTGGCAGCAACCACCATAAGCATTGAGTAAGCGGATGTAGCCTTGTTTCTGTTGTTCATGACTTCACTCGTACTAACAGAATGTGTTTATTTGTGTGGAAGTTCTGGCAGTAACCACCATAAGCATTGAGTAAGCAGAGGTAGCCATGTTTCTGTTGTTCATGACTTCACTTGTACTAACAGAATGTGTTTATTTGTGTGGAAGTTCTGGCAGTAACCACCATAAGCATTGAGTAAGCGGATGTAGCCATGTTTCTGTTGTTCATGACTTCACTTGTACTAACAGAATGTGTTTAATTGTGTGGAAGTTCTGGCAGTAACCACCATAAGCATTGAGTAAGCAGATGTGGCCATATTTCTGTTGTTCATGACTTCACTTGTATTAACAGAATGTGTTTATTTGTGTGGAAGTTCTGGCAGTAACCACCATAAGCATTGAGTAAGCGTATATAGCCATGTTTCTGTTGTTCATGACTTCACTTGTACTAACAGAATGTGTTTATTTGTGTGGAAGTTCTGGCAGTAACCACCATAAGCATTGAGTAAGCAGATGTGGCCATGTTTCTGTTGTTCATGACTTCACTTGTACTAACAGAATGTGTTTATTTGTGTGGAAGTTCTGGCAGTAACCACCATAAGCATTGAGTAAGGAGATGTAGCCATGTTTCTGTTGTTCATGACTTCACTTGTACTAAAAGAATGTATTTATTTGTGTGGAAGTTCTGGCAGTAACCACCATAAGCATTGAGTAAGCAGATGTGGCCATGTTTCTGTTGTTCGTGACTTCACTTGTACTAACAGAATGTGTTTATTTGTGTGGAAGTTCTGGCAGTAACCACCATAAGCATTGAGTAAGCAGATGTGGCCATGTTTCTGTTGTTCGTGACTTCACTTGTACTAACAGAATGTGTTTATTTGTGTGGAAGTTCTGGCAGTAACCACCATAAGCATTGAGTAAGCAGATGTGGCCATGTTACTGTTGTTCATGACTTCACTTGCACTAACAGAATGTGTTTATTTGTGTGGAAGTTCTGGCAGTAACCACCATAAGCATTGAGTAAGCAGATGTAGCCATGTTTCTGTTGTTGATGACTTCACTTGTACTAACAGAATGTGTTTATTTGTGTGGAAGTTCTGGCAGTAACCACCATAAGCATTGAGTAAGCAGATGTGGCCATGTTTCTGTTGTTCATGACTTCACTTGTACTAACAGAATGTGTTTATTTGTGTGGAAGTTCTGGCAGTAACCACCATAAGCATTGAGTAAGCAGATGTAGCCATGTTTCTGTTGTTCATGACTTCACTTGTACTAACAGAATGTGTTTATTTGTGTGGAAGTTCTGGCAGTAACCACCATAAGCATTGAGTAAGCAGATGTAGTCATGTTTCTGTTGTTCATGACTTCACTTGTACTAACAGAATGTGTTTATTTGTGTGGAAGTTCTGGCAGTAACCACCGGTGTTTATTATGTGACATAGTTAATGACTTGTTTAACTGCTGTGTTGTCCTGATGTTGCAGAAGTGGAACCAGTCCTGGCAACCAGCCTGTTTCTTCCTGAAGGACCAAGCTGGCAAGTTGTTGTTGACCTCACCAGTCAGGACATTGCCAGAATCACCACCAAGGTCATCAAGATAGATGCAGAAGGCATCCAGAATGACTGCGCACGGAGAGAGTTGCCCAGATTCAAGTACGTCACAAGTTCATCATCATTGTTCATAGTGCCATAACTAAGGTGGGAGCCATTGTCGCGTAACGTATGCTACTAGGATGGAATTTGGATCAAAGTAGATACTAAATAGACTTCTACGAATAGAGAATCTAACCACTGCTGAAGAAGCGATCAAATGGCTCGCAATTCTAGAAGAATGATTATCAAAAGTCCCAGAATGGATCACTACTTCTAAACAGTGCCAGGCGGAAAGTTATGACGACGAACTGTGCTAACAAACGAAGACAGTATGTCAAGTGATTCCTGCTAACGTGCCTGGATGAAAAATATGAGCCCCCACTGCCTAATGTATTCTCAAACAACAGGAGATAAGACAGAATGATACGTATAGATGTAGTCCTTTCACTCGTCACACAATCTGATGATGCTAATTCTATAATGACAGACGCAGTTGTTAAAAGTACAAATATAACATAACGTTTAATCCTAAAGAACACTACGTGAGCCCCACTGGGAACTCACTGACACATAAGAGATACGCAGATCCCTGAAATCTTGACCAGATACTGTTCAGCTAGAGGATATAATCATAGATTCTTAGCCAATAGCGGACAAATTAGGATTGCTGTGCAGTGGCAAACGGGTGGGTAGCCACTCATCTGATAATTCTTAGCCTCCTGGATGGTAAGCTGGCAGTGCTGACTGGATCGTGGTATGGACTCCACTCTCTGCTGCATCAAGTGAGTGGTTCGTAGCTCAATCACCGGTCGTGACTACGGCTACAGATGATCAGGGTGCAGGCTCTGTGAATGACAGTGAGAAGGAGTGAATAATCCTTCAAGACAGCCTTGTAAATTCTTCTGGCCATGTCCTGCATGGCATCTTGTCTCATAAATTTTCATAGCATGTATTATTTAAATTTACAGGTTGATTCCTTATCTGAAATCTACAACAGCACACTGATCTCATGGAAACAGCATACAAATGATATCCTATTCTCTCTGCTGACATTTAGATCAAACATGTACAATCACAATGCTCTACTTCAAAGACCACATTCCAAATATATATTCTAAGTCATGATTACTCATGGAAACATGAACCACAATTCACATAATGACTTAACAGTACATATAGGATGACTTCAATGGAATGAAACTCAGACGCCACAACTCCGACATCACATATACATTAACAAACCATTACATCGATGAAACACCACACATCATTTTTCAAGTATGGAAACACACAAACTACACTCCACACGATGAATTAACATCACATATTGATGAATTCCATAGAATGAAATGAAATCACACACAACAACTATAACTTCACGATGTACACGAGTGAACCATTAAAATCAATGAAACACCCCAAGTTCACTTAAAGAGTTATGAGTTGTACTACTAGCAAGTCTTCCTTATATTAATTAAAACATAATTAATTATCTAGAAGATTTCTTAGCTAGATTTAAGATTATTTTCACTATACACAAGAACAATATTAGGGTTGGAGAATTCCCCCAAGGTTTGAACTTTGTTAAGTGGGCCATCTTGGACCACATGGTAGTAATCTGACTATGGGCAAGATAGAGATTAATAAAGAATAATTAATGGTAACTTATTCACTCTCTGAACTAATTCCTTCAACTAATAAGTATATTATCTAGAGAAATCCGCTAGTTCCGAAGTTTAAGCACATAATTAAATTATCTTAACTCTAATCGTCTACTGACTAACTCATGTGTCCTTCCGCAGGCAGATACCTAATTTCGAGAATCACGTAATGTAATTTATCCATGTTTTTAATGCCACATGTGACGAGCTTTTCGTTTTACCCTTGTCGGCAAGCCACATGGCACAAACATGGTCCTAATTCTAATATTAGTTAACTAACACTAGTTTTAATTAATAGTATCTATTATCGATCGGCATGGCCGGTAGATTTTGCCGGCATTTTGACACACAGAAAATTGTTTAACAAAATTATTATTAACTCACCCTGCAACTAGATTTTGACTGGCCTATCGGGAGTGGAGACTATCATTGGCTTTTCTATGTTTTAGAGGGTTTTTCGGCTTAACACGAGCCAGCAATAAAATATGTTTAAACACAGACAGGTGTTCAATTTTAGCCAATTGACGTGATAGCTCCTGCTCCTTCCAGGTTGCTAGAAAAAATGGCAGATCTTAGGGTGCTACCGGAAGTTAACTTCTCATCCAGGAGAGTTCCCTTCCTGTGGCCAAATTATTTTTCATAGCCAAACCTGAATATAAATTCAGCCTGACTTGATTTCTTGGCTTGTAAACGAACTCTACCCTACATCTACTTCTAACTATAAGAAGAAATAGTATTTAACTCTCTCTATAGTTTTAGGTATATAAATACACTAACCAAAGACGATTTTGTCTAATATTTGAAAATATAGATAAAAATAAAAAGAATACAGACTACATAGAGGGGTTTACTGAGGGCTATCTCCATCTAGTAACAAAACGATCTGAGAGGTGGGCCAACCTGTCACAAATGCCCATCGTTCAAAAAAAGTTGGAGAAGCAACTTTTTCTCCAGCCCGAACTCTCATATAGTTTTGTCAGCCCTTACTCTGACGTTTATGGGTCATTTGGACAGGTCCCCCTCTTCATCAATAGCACAATGTCTATTCACAATTCTCAGACTCTTCGTTTCTAAGACACCTTCTAAGAAACCTCCTCGCTTGATGTCGCTTCCATGGAAATCTTCTCTGGAAACTTTGCTTTCGTTGGTCGGGGTGTCCTTCGTCTGTCACTGATAAAGGTCCTACAATTCCAACATCTCTCCTTCGACCCAATTGGTCTTGATCCCTATACTTCATGCGCGTCGTCCTTACTTTCCCTTTAGACGTCTCTAAGTTGGGATCGTGTTCAGCCGCGTCATCTTCCTCACATCTGTCGGGGTTGTCTTCCCATCTGGATTGATCCCCTTTGGATCCATTATCAACCACTGCCAGAGTCATAATATGAACTGGTGGGTTCGTGTTGTTCTCAAAATGTCTTTTGAGTAAATTCACATGGAAGACGGTAGTTTTCCCGCGAATAGAAACAGAGTACTTGTTGCTGGACACCTTCTCTTTAATGATGAATGGTCCTTGCCAAGCAATTTCTAACTTATTATCCCCTTTGGTTAATAAGACGAGCACTTTATCTCCTACCTCTAGAGACTGGTTTCTAATAGATTTATTATAGAGGGAAGCCTGTTGTTTTCTGGCACGACGGAGAGTGGAGTTAGCTAATTTCCATCCCGTGTGCAGTTTCTGTTTCAGTTCCTCTACATACTGTGAAGACTTGACGACACTCTCATCTGTTCCTTCATCAGTCCAGGTTCTCAAAAGAGCCTCAAGCGGTCCTTTAATTGGTCGTCCGAACAATAGTGTAGCAGGTGGAAGACCGGTGGCGACATGTGGTACTTCTCGATAGGCAAACATTGCTGCTGATAAGTACGTGTCCCAACTATCTGGTTTCTCCTGGACTAACTTGTTCATGATCGATTTGAGAGTCCCCGTATATTTGACCACAAGTCGCTTATTCTCTGTGAGACTAAAACCTGTGGTGATATGGTGCCTCCTGAAGATGTCGGAGATTTCTCCCCTTAACTTCTCATTCAATAATGACCCATTATCACTTACAATAAGAATAGGGAATCCTACTCTGGTAAATATTTCTAGGAGAGCCTCTGCTACCCTAGTTGCACTGATGGAGGGCAGTACAGTAGCTTCAGCCCACATTGTACCTGTATCTACTACAGTTAAAATATAAGTATTTTTCTTCTTAGAAGTGGGCAGTGGACCAATAATGTCTATAGCTACTCGCTCAAAAGGAATGTTCAAAACTAACCCTTCCCCTATGGAAACAGGAGTAGACCACTGCTTGGGGGAGCCATGTTGACACTCCGGACAAGACTGGACGTATCTTCGTATGTCAGCAGTCATTCCCGGCCAAAAATAATGACAAGAAATACGCTGGGTAGTAACTCCTACAGTCATATGTCCACTGAAGGATATGGTATGTCCCATATGCAATATCTGATTACGATATTGTTTCGGCACGACAAGTTGCCCGTGTTCGGTACCCATAGTTCCTGCCCTATGGTACAACAACTTGTCCTTTAAATAGAAATTTCCAGCTGCTGGAGGATTTCTACCGTTTGGCAGTTTGCCAAAACAAGATACTAAAGTCGGACATTCATTTTGTGCAGCCCTAATCTCCCGAGGTAGAGGGTTGATTGAGAGTATAGGTTCATGTGACTGTGCAACCTGACTCCGGGTCTCCACTGCTGCCATTATCATTGGTGATGAGGGTTCTCCTAAATATACATACTTACGACCAAGCATGAAAGGATATACCGGATCATCGATCACTGCAGCTGAAATGAGTCCAGTGACATACTTAGATGTCACAAGTACTTTGGCTATCTTAGCTATTATAGTTGGAGAGCTCCTGGTAGCCCCTTTGACTACAACTGTTTGTTTTGTTAACTGTGATGGTTTCACTAACTGCTTAGCTATTATTGCATCACACTGGAGTCCACTGTCATAGAGACATAGTACTGGACTACCGTTAACCAGAATAGTTTCAACCGTGGGTGGCCTAGTTCCATTACTTGAACATATGTTCTGTTGGGTACTTGCCCCCGTAATCATACACGCAGCATACTGGGTAGGGGGATTATTTCTGCACACGCTCGTGTGGTGATCATTACTTTTGCAGTTCTTGCAGTAAGGTTTACCCCATCCACTATTGTTCGCTGGTGGTTTTTGTTTTTGGAAACCAGGATTTTGGTGCGGACCCCCAGTGTGCCCTCTGGTGTCTTTACCATAAGAGTTGTTCTGCTGAAAACCCTTATTCTGTGTTGCAGGAGTATTTTGAGCAGTAGAAGAATTACAAGATTTAGTGGTAGCTACTTCGCCATGGGCAGTTAAATATCGTTCGGCTAGTGCGATAACCTCCTCTAGCCGAGCACCACCATTCTCTGCAATAAAGGTTTGTAGCTGTTTTGGAAGAACATCTTTAAATTGCTCAACAAGTATTAGTTCCGCCAGCCCGTCATAAGTAGCATCCAAATCACTCAGTTCTACCCACTTGTTAAAATAAGTGTGTAACCGTGAGGCGAACTGAGGAAATGATTCTCCTTGTGACCGTTTGGCGGTACGGAACTTCAACCTGTAGGCACTAGAAGTTAACTGATATCGTTTCAAGAGAGCATTTTTGAGTGTGACAAAGTCCTTCTCAAGACCTGGAGGGAGTTTTGCAAACACGTCATACGCTGGACCGCGAAGTGCTTGGGAGAGTTTAATATTAAATTTATCTTTAGGCAGATTGTAGGCTTCACACATTAACACAAATTTGTCAAGATATTCATCCATCTGATCCTCCTTCGGGTCGAAGTGGGCCAGTGGAAAACTCATTGATCCTGGAGTAATATGTGGTCCTGAGGAAATGTCTTGGCTGTCAGTTGGAGAGCTGGCACTGCTAAATCTGGAGGCATCAGGATTTTGTAGTTCTAATCTCCTCAGTTCTAACTCGTGCTGTCTTAACTGCTCAGCTAATTTCAACTCCTTGTCCAGTTCTGCTTGCTTCAACTGGTTGTCCAATTCAGCCTGTTTCAACTGGTTGTCCAATTAAGCCTGTTTCAACTGGTTGTCCAATTCAGCTTGTCGCATCTTCTGTCTGGATTCAATTTCCGCCATCTGGATTTTTAATTTAATTCTTTCCTCTCGTTCGTCCTTCTCTTTGATGATGTCCCTTTGTTCTCGGCGCCATGTTCTTCCTTCTTCTATTACATATTTTTCCAACTCTGCACCCTCATAACCTAACAATGTTCCTTGTTCTCGCAGTTCCTCCTTAGTAGGTGGCTTTTCAGAAGACATGTTAGTTATGTAATAATATGATATCTGTTGATACACCTGGATAACTCACTCACTTAATCAAGAATGTGTTTGTCGCAAAGATTCACAAATATCTTCAATAACAAGCATAAAAAATGTTACACATTGACACAACACTTACCCGTTTGCCAGCAATTCACCTTTGCCCTAACTTATGTTATCCTATATTATAAGTATGTATATATTAACTAGTATGATTAGTAGCTATCTCTATTTAGTGACTGAAAGTTAGAACTATCTATGAAGTTGGATACTCGACTGAACCCAACAATCTATAGGATTGTCATCCCGGACGAGCCCCCAGTGTCGCGTAACGTATGCTACTAGGATGGAATTTGGATCAAAGTAGATACTAAATAGACTTCTACGAATAGAGAATCTAACCACTGCTGAAGAAGCGATCAAATGGCTCGCAATTCTAGAAGAATGATTATCAAAAGTCCCAGAATGGATCACTACTTCTAAACAGTGCCAGGCGGAAAGTTATGACGACGAACTGTGCTAACAAACGAAGACAGTATGTCAAGTGATTCCTGCTAACGTGCCTGGATGAAAAATATGAGCCCCCACTGCCTAATGTATTCTCAAACAACAGGAGATAAGACAGAATGATACGTATAGATGTAGTCCTTTCACTCGTCACACAATCTGATGATGCTAATTCTATAATGACAGACGCAGTTGTTAAAAGTACAAATATAACATAACGTTTAATCCTAAAGAACACTACGTGAGCCCCACTGGGAACTCACTGACACATAAGAGATACGCAGATCCCTGAAATCTTGACCAGATACTGTTCAGCTAGAGGATATAATCATAGATTCTTAGCCAATAGCGGACAAATTAGGATTGCTGTGCAGTGGCAAACGGGTGGGTAGCCACTCATCTGATAATTCTTAGCCTCCTGGATGGTAAGCTGGCAGTGCTGACTGGATCGTGGTATGGACTCCACTCTCTGCTGCATCAAGTGAGTGGTTCGTAGCTCAATCACCGGTCGTGACTACGGCTACAGATGATCAGGGTGCAGGCTCTGTGAATGACAGTGAGAAGGAGTGAATAATCCTTCAAGACAGCCTTGTAAATTCTTCTGGCCATGTCCTGCATGGCATCTTGTCTCATAAATTTTCATAGCATGTATTATTTAAATTTACAGGTTGATTCCTTATCTGAAATCTACAACAGCACACTGATCTCATGGAAACAGCATACAAATGATATCCTATTCTCTCTGCTGACATTTAGATCAAACATGTACAATCACAATGCTCTACTTCAAAGACCACATTCCAAATATATATTCTAAGTCATGATTACTCATGGAAACATGAACCACAATTCACATAATGACTTAACAGTACATATAGGATGACTTCAATGGAATGAAACTCAGACGCCACAACTCCGACATCACATATACATTAACAAACCATTACATCGATGAAACACCACACATCATTTTTCAAGTATGGAAACACACAAACTACACTCCACACGATGAATTAACATCACATATTGATGAATTCCATAGAATGAAATGAAATCACACACAACAACTATAACTTCACGATGTACACGAGTGAACCATTAAAATCAATGAAACACCCCAAGTTCACTTAAAGAGTTATGAGTTGTACTACTAGCAAGTCTTCCTTATATTAATTAAAACATAATTAATTATCTAGAAGATTTCTTAGCTAGATTTAAGATTATTTTCACTATACACAAGAACAATATTAGGGTTGGAGAATTCCCCCAAGGTTTGAACTTTGTTAAGTGGGCCATCTTGGACCACATGGTAGTAATCTGACTATGGGCAAGATAGAGATTAATAAAGAATAATTAATGGTAACTTATTCACTCTCTGAACTAATTCCTTCAACTAATAAGTATATTATCTAGAGAAATCCGCTAGTTCCGAAGTTTAAGCACATAATTAAATTATCTTAACTCTAATCGTCTACTGACTAACTCAGGTGTCCTTCCGCAGGCAGATACCTAATTTCGAGAATCACGTAATGTAATTTATCCATGTTTTTAATGCCACATGTGACGAGCTTTTCGTTTTACCCTTGTCGGCAAGCCACATGGCACAAACATGGTCCTAATTCTAATATTAGTTAACTAACACTAGTTTTAATTAATAGTATCTATTATCGATCGGCATGGCCGGTAGATTTTGCCGGCATTTTGACACACAGAAAATTGTTTAACAAAATTATTATTAACTCACCCTGCAACTAGATTTTGACTGGCCTATCGGGAGTGGAGACTATCATTGGCTTTTCTATGTTTTAGAGGGTTTTTCGGCTTAACACGAGCCAGCAATAAAATATGTTTAAACACAGACAGGTGTTCAATTTTAGCCAATTGACGTGATAGCTCCTGCTCCTTCCAGGTTGCTAGAAAAAATGGCAGATCTTAGGGTGCTACCGGAAGTTAACTTCTCATCCAGGAGAGTTCCCTTCCTGTGGCCAAATTATTTTTCATAGCCAAACCTGAATATAAATTCAGCCTGACTTGATTTCTTGGCTTGTAAACGAACTCTACCCTACATCTACTTCTAACTATAAGAAGAAATAGTATTTAACTCTCTCTATAGTTTTAGGTATATAAATACACTAACCAAAGACGATTTTGTCTAATATTTGAAAATATAGATAAAAATAAAAAGAATACAGACTACATAGAGGGGTTTACTGAGGGCTATCTCCATCTAGTAACAAAACGATCTGAGAGGTGGGCCAACCTGTCACAGCCATGGTGGGCAAGTAGATAGCACACTAGCCTGCTGGCCTACAGGTCCTGGTTCCAGTCCCCATCAAGGTGGGGAAAAGGGTCACTGACCTTTGACCTGGTTGTAAATATGGTATCGATAACATCATGGCACATTCTTGTGTCGATGGGTGTGAGGTGTTACAGAGACAGCATGTATACAATCATTATAGCATAGAGATTGAGGTTAACTGGATAAATGTGCTACAGAAACTGCTTACATACAATCATTATAGCATAGAGATTGAGGCTAAATGTGCTACAGAGACAGTTTGTATACAATCATTATAGCATAGAGATTGAGGTTAACTGGATAAATGTGCTACAGACATGGGTCCTTGATTGGTGCCCTGATGATGATGATAACGAAGGGAATACTAGTATGTGATTGTGATGATAGTATCATGTGTGGAGGTGGTTTAACATGTTCATTTCTCTCCACTGGTGGCAGAGAGGATCCACCTGACCGATGCGTGACCATGGCAACACAAGAGCTGCTGCGTCTAAGTGAAGCTCATCCAGCAGGTCTGCCAGGACTTCATCCAATCAATGATCTAAAACTCCGGGACATCGAGCTAGTGGAAGAGTTCCGAGCTCTGCAGTTCCTAGACGAGAGTTTTTCCAGCTTTAACTGCACGCGGTGCCCTCAATTTCAGGAACATGTAATGTGCTGTCTCATGTTCAGTCTGTGTTTAAGCTAATAACCTTTCAATTATTCAACAATTAACCAGTGGAAAATACCCAGAGGGTGTAAATAATTTATGGACATATTTCAGCTGCAATGTCTGTCCTTGTTGCTGTGTTCTGTCACATTGTAAACATACAGTTTCTGGTTATAGTGAGAGCATGTACATGAGAGACAGTTTATGTCTGTTTCTATTTCTGGCTTGTCACATTGTAAACATACAGTCTCTGGTTATAGCAGAGCATGTACATGAGAGACAGTTTATGTCTGCTTCCAGCTCTGGCTTGTCACATTTTAAACATACAGTTTGTGGTTATGTGTGTTTGTTCTGACGATGTCTATATCACTCATAGTTATGTCATACTTACACCACAAGTTTCTGACAATGGTGAATTTTGTTCTGACGATGTCTATGTCATTGTTATGTCATACTTATACCACAAGTTTCTGTCAAAGGTGATGCCCAGATAAGACATTGTGTTTATATCACTCATCTGCCGACTGATGTGGGTGCGTTGATGGTGTGATTGTTGAGGGAGAAACCTGTGGCTTAGGGAATATTGAGATGTCTTTTCATAATTCTCTGACATAATCGAGTCCAGGGTTCAAAATCAGCCATGGGAGAGTTGGAAATGGATCGCTTTGCTTTGATGTCAGTGGCACGAGGCGTAGACTGTTCAGAAAGTGATGGCAAACTACTGAACTAAGATTGCCCCCAGAAAATGACCAACAGCCAACAAATTTTGGGGTTGATTGCAGCGTCCTGTAAAGGATATACAGCAAACTCTGCAGGAGTCTGTTGTGACTATGTGACGTATTAGAACCATCACACTAGTGCAGACCTGAATGCAAGAGTCTACAGACGCTATGTGATGTAATAGAACCATCACACTTGTGCAGAAGTCTGCTGTGACAACGTGACGTGCTACGACCATCACACTTGTGTAGGAGACTGTCATGACTATGTGACGTGCTACGACCATCACACTTGTGTAGGAGACTGTTGTGACTATGTGATGTGCTACAACCATCACACTTGTGTAGGAGACTGTCATGACTATGTGACGTGCTACGACCATCACACTTGTGTAGGAGTCTGTTGTGACTATGTGACGTGCTACGACCATCACACTTGTGTAGGAGACTGTTGTGACTGTGTGACGTGCTACGACCATCACACTTGTGTAGGAGACTGTTGTGACTATGTGACGTGCTACAACCATCACACTTGTGTAGGAGTCTGTTGTGACTATGTGACGTGCTACGACCATCACACTTGTGTAGGAGTCTGTTGTGACTGTGTGACGTGCTACGACCATCACACTTGTGTAGGAGACTGTTGTGACTATGTGACGTGCTACAACCATCACACTTGTGTAGGAGTCTGTTGTGACTATGTGACGTGCTACGACCATCACACTTGTGTAGGAGTCTGTTGTGACTATGTGACATGCAATGACCATCACACTTGTGTAGGAGTCTGTTGTGACAATGTGACATGCAATGACCATCACACTTGTGTAGGAGACTGTCGTGACTATGTGACGTGCTACGACCATCACACTTGTGTAGACGTGACTGGGTGCACAGAGGAATAGGTGGCCATCCTGCCCCTCCTGTAGCGAATGATGACAGCTGGCCTCGAACCCCTGTCTAACCCTGCTCATGCCATTGCCAGTATAACGTTCTAACCAGCACAACAACACACCCGCTATATTGCATCAGTAGTTAGTAGCGCATCCTGTACAGGTCGTCACAGTCAACCCCAGCAATGTTAGGCTGTTTATGATTTCTTGGAAAGTTTACGTTCAGTCATTTCCATTGCTTTCTAAACAACCTGCACTCATATCATTGTTTGAAAACCAAGGCAAGGTGATCTGCTTTCAAATCGCCTGAGCTGTGTTTCAAATTGCATTTGTAACCTCTTCGCCATAACTTCGACTGAATCACATAGCCAAAGTGAATAATAGACAGAAAACTATTGACAGCACCCATCTACAACTAGTACATGTGGAAGTAAATGTGAGGAAGTGCTGACTGATGGGACACATACTCAGACAGGAAGTGCTGACTGATGGGACACGTACTCAGACAGGAAGTGCTGACTGATGGGACATGTACTCAGACATGAAGTGCTGACTGATGGGACATGTACTCAGACAGGAAGTGCTGACTGATGGGACATGTACTCACACAGGAAGTGCTGACTGATGGGATGTGTACTCAGACAGGAAGTGCTGACTGATGGGATGTGTACTCACACAGGAAGTGCTGACTGATGGGATGTGTACTCACACAGGGAGTGCTGACTGATGGGATGTGTACTCAGACAGGAATTGCTGACTGATGGGACATGTACTCAGACAGGAAGTGCTGACTGATGGGACATGTACTCAGACAGGAAGTGTATCCAGAAATCATCTAAACTGGAACCAACTGAAATGGATTAAAGAGTAAGAATAGAAGGGCAAAGCTGTGTGTATAATATTAAGCACCATTGAAATGTAAAAGACAGATCTGAATAGAAGTCAACAGTTGTAGATGACACAGGACCTGCCTTGACTAGTGTGTCATCCAGTCTGGGATCTGCACAGTTTTTCATCTCAAACACAAAACAAGACAGGAGAGCCACGACGTCCGCAGGGTGCAGCTCCATGAACACACCAGCAAACATGTGGAACAACATAGAAGTGTCATGACTACATTCAACACTGTCATTGTCCTGTGTCCCATGGGGAATAACATAGAAGTGTCATGACTACATTCAACACTGTCATTGTCCTGTGTCCCATGGGGAACAACATAGAAGTGTCATGACTACATTCAACACTGTCATTGTCCTGTGTCCCATGGGGAACAACATAGAAGTGTCATGACTACACTCAACACTGTCATTGTCCTGTGTCCCATGGGGAAAAACATAGTAATGTCATGACTACATTCAACACTGTCATTGTCCTGTGTCCCATGGGGAACAACATAGAAGTGTCATGACTACACTCAACACTGTCATTGTCCTGTGTCCCATGGGGAACAACATAGAAGTGTCATGACTACACTCAACACAGTCATTGTCCTGTCAGCTCAACTAACTGATTGTGTTATTCCTCTAGTTTTCAGAACACCACAGAAACATGCAGCTGAGACATGAGTTCAGGAGGTTACAGTATTTGTTGTCAGATGAAAGCTTGGCACTGTTGCCAGAATATACTCAGAGAGTTGAGGTCAGATCATCTGTTTGTGTTCACACAGTCAAGTTCATGTGATTATGATAGTGCTGTGACTGATTCATCATCATCATCATCATCATCTTCAGGGTATTCTTCCAACAGACTGGTGTTGAAGTCATATAATTATGTCATTTCACTGTCTTCTGTCATCGTCATCGTCAGCATCATCATCATCATCATCATCATCAGCAGCATCAGCATCATCATCATCATCATCATCATCATCATCAGCAGCATCATCATCATCAGCATCATCAGCATCGTCATCATCAGCATCATCATCATCAGCATCATCAGCATCATCATCATCATCGTCAGCATCGTCATCATCAGCATCGTCATCATCAGCATCATCATCATCATCAGCAGCATCATTGTCATCATCATCATCATCATCATCGTCATCATCAGCATCATCAGCATCATCATCATCAGCATCATCATCAGCATCATCATCATCATCATCAGCAGCAGCATCAGCATCATCATCATCAGCATCGTCATCATCAGCATCGTCATCATCAGCATCATCAGCATCATCATCATCCAGAGAGTCAGCCTACAGTAGGTGTAGAAGGGCGCTGGTCATGTCACTCACTGTCCCTTGAGGCAATCATAAATGTTGGACAATTTGCTTTCATCGGGCAAATGAAATCAAAACAATACATTTGAAGGAGAAGAATTGAGCAAGAATTGTATGAGAGACAGGAGACTGGGGTCACGCATAATGACCAACATCACACATCACAGGCTATAGAAAGAATAAATGAGGAAGAACTACTGTTTGATGTGTATAAGGAGAAAAACAGTGCATATTTTACTATAGTAGGCAGGTCATGAGAGAATGTCATGGTTTAGTCTTGTGTAAGTTTGGGTAGGGTCCTGTCCTTCAACTAGACACATCCACCGACTGGCAGGTGGTGGAGTGGCCTCTAGATATTTTGTGTAAGGATTAGCTGTGAATATGTTGGAAAATAAACAGCTGAGGACCAACACAGGCGGTGGTCACTGAGAGGAGGTGAGTTGGTTGGTGGGGCAGCTATCTCTATACAATACCCCAACACAGGCGGTGGTCACTGAGAGGAGGTGAGTTAGTTGGTGGGGCAGCTATCTCTATACAATACCCCAACACAGGCGGTGGTCACTGAGAGGAGGTGAGTTAGTTGGTGGGGCAGCTATCTCTATACAATACCCCAACACAGGCGGTGGTCACTGAGAGGAGGTGAGTTGGTTGGTGGGACAGCTATCTCTATAAAATACCTCAACACAGGCGGTGGTCACTGAGAGGAGGTGAGTTGGTTGGTGGGACAGCTATCTCTATAAAATACCTCAACACAGGCAGTGGTCACTGAGAGGAGGTGAGTTGGGGCAGCTATCTCTATAAAATACCTCAACACAGGCGGTGGTCACTGAGAGGAGGTGAGTTGGTTGGTGGGACAGCTATCTCTATAAAATACCTCAACACAGGCGGTGGTCACTGAGAGGAGGTGAGTTGGTTGGTGGGACAGCTATCTCTATAAAATACCTCAACACAGGCGGTGGTCACTGAGAGGAGGTGAGTTGGTTGGTGGGACAGCTATCTCTATAAAATACCTCAACACAGGCAGTGGTCACTGAGAGGAGGTGAGTTGGTTGGTGGGACAGCTATCTCTATAAAATACCTCAACACAGGCGGTGGTCACTGAGAGGAGGTGAGTTGGTTGGTGGGACAGCTATCTCTATAAAATACCTCAACACAGGCAGTGGTCACTGAGAGGAGGTGAGTTGGTTGGTGGGACAGCTATCTCTATAAAATACCTCACAACTCTATGACATGGCCATCAGTGGGTTAGAACCGCCATATATAACCTCTCACTCCTACTGCCTTGTAGGATCTTTTAACAAAGGCTAGTGAAGTAAAGAGCTTCAAGTACCTAGGAAGTATAATATCATCAAATAGTAAATCAGCAGACAATATTGAAAATAGGTGCAATAAGGCAAACCAGCTCATTGGACAAATGGCACCAATACTAAAGAACAAACATGTATCAATAACTACTAAGAAAGCACTTTACAACACAATCTTCCTACCAACTCTATGCTACCAATCCCAAACCTGGACAATGACAGAAATAGAGAAAAGAAAAATCACAACAACAGAAATGAGATTCCTGAGAAGAATACTCAACGTATCAAGAAGAGATAAGATCAGAAATGAAGAAATCAGGACTAAAGTGGGGGTTATAGCTGCACTAGATTTTATTAGAAAGCAGCAAGTCAAATGGTTTGGCCATGCAAGCAGGTTACCAGTCAACAGTATACCACAACAAGCAATGATGTACAGACCAGATGGAAACAGAGGAAGAGGCCGACCACGTAAACGATGAACGCAGGGAATAGCAGAGTCCATGGGAATATCGATACATGAAGCCCATAAGCAGGCACTCTCCCGCTGTTTATACTTCACCTCGACACCGCAAGGTACAAGAGGAACACGATGAGATGAGATGAGTGAAGTCAACCATACACAAACCAGTGGAAGGCTAGGGAAAACCACTGTCATATTTTTCCAAGACAAACATGCCTCTCAGCACAATTGATAAAGATGACGTTAATAGGGGGTCCCAGTGGAGTCTGTTCGTCCGGTAGAGAGCATCATGTGTTACAGGTGCTACCCAATTGTCATTGACAATTCTTGACAGTTTTGTGTCAAGTCACAGATTGGAGTCAACATACGAATTGGTCTATGCCATTGGAGATCACAATTTGTGGAGAAGCATGGTTAACCAGACCAACCAGTAAGGCACTAGATGATGATGAAGTTGAACTTTCATTGCCGTGACTAAAAGAATTGGTTCAAACTGGGTGGTGGTTGCTTTGACAGTTTGTCTAAAATAGATATAGACTTTTGGAAGAAATAGGAGATGTAGAAGAGAACAGGTTTTCTCATCTCAATATATATGATCTAGTTCAGATGAAATACATAGCATATCACACTCTTACTGCAGTGTGTGTGTACTAAGAGGTTACTGTTACCTTCTGTCAAGATCACATAACCACAGAAACTGAACCCCTATCATCATCATCATCACATGATGCTATCGTCACGTTGAAAGCTGGCAGCAAGGGACCTCTTGCGGTTTGTTTGTAGTCCCAATTGTACACTGCCAACCTGTACCCTTACCCTCCTGATGTTTGTAGTCCTGACTGTACACTCCTGATGTTTGTAGTCCTGACTGTACACTGCTGATGTTTGTAGTCCTGACTGTACACTGCTGATGTTTGTAGTCCTGACTGTACACTGCTGATGTTTGTAGTCCTGACTGTACACTGCTGATGTTTGTAGTCCTGACTGTACACTGGGAATGTTTTTAGTCCTGACTGTACACTGGTGATGTCTGTAGTCCTGACTGTACACTGCTGATGTTTGTAGTCCTGACTGTACACTGGGAATATTTTTAGTCCTGACTGTACACTGCTGATGTTTGTAGTCCTGACTGTACACTGGGAATATTTTTAGTCCTGACTGTACACTGGTGATGTTTGTATTCCTGACTGTACACTGCTGATGTTTGTAGTCCTGACTGTACACTGCTGATGTTTGTAGTCCTGACTGTACACTGGGAATATTTTTAGTCCTGACTGTACACTGGTGATGTCTGTAGTCCTGACTGTACACTGCTGATGTTTGTAGTCCTGACTGTACACTGCTGATGTTTGTAGTCCTGACTGTACACTGGGAATATTTTTAGTCCTGACTGTACACTGGTGATGTCTGTAGTCCTGACTGTACACTGCTGATGTTTGTAGTCCTGACTGTACACTGGGAATATTTTTAGTCCTGACTGTACACTGCTGATGTTTGTAGTCCTGACTGTACACTGGGAATATTTTTAGTCCTGACTGTACACTGGTGATGTTTGTATTCCTGACTGTACACTGCTGATGTTTGTAGTCCTGACTGTACACTGCTGATGTTTGTAGTCCTGACTGTACACTGGGAATATTTTTAGTCCTGACTGTACACTGGTGATGTCTGTAGTCCTGACTGTACACTGCTGATGTTTGTAGTCCTGACTGTACACTGCTGATGTTTGTAGTCCTGACTGTACACTGGGAATATTTGTAGTCCTGACTGTACACTGGTGATGTCTGTAGTCCTGACTGTACACTGCTGATGTTTGTAGTCCTGACTGTACACTGGGAATATTTTTAGTCCTGACTGTACGCTGCTGATGTTTGTAATTATGACTGTACACTGCTGATGTTTGTAGTCCTGACTGTACACTGCTGATGTTTGTAATTATGACTGTACACTGCTGATGTTTGTAGTCCTGACTGTACACTGCTGATGACACAGTGAATGTTTGTGTACATTGATGAATTACATACACTACAGACAAGTGGAGGCACAGTGAATGTTTGTGTATATTGATGAATTACATACACTACAGACAGGTGGAGGCACAGTGAATGTTTGTGTACATTGATGAATTACATACACTACAGACAAGTGGAGACACAGTGAATGCTTGAGTACATTAATGAATTACATACACTACAGAAAAGTGGAGACACAGTGAATGTTTGTGTACATTGATGAATTACATACACTACAGACAGGTGGAGACACAGTGAATGTTTGTGTACATTGATGAATTACATACACTACAGACAAGTAGAGACACAGTAAATGTTTGTGTACATTGATGAATTACATACACTACAGACAGGTGGAGACACAGTGAATGTTTGTGTACATTGATGAATTACATACACTACAGACAAGTGGAGACACAGTGAATGCTTGAGTACATTAATGAATTACATACACTACAGAAAAGTGGAGACACAGTGAATGTTTGTGTACATTGATGAATTACATACACTACAGACAGGTGGAGACACAGTGAATGTTTGTGTACATTGATGAATTACATACACTACAGACAAGTAGAGACACAGTGAATGTTTGTGTACATTGATGAATTACATACACTACAGACAAGTGGAGGCACAGTGAATGTTTGTGTATATTGATAAATTACATACACTACAGACAGGTGGAGACACAGTGAATGTTTGTGTACATTGATGAATTACATACACTACAGACAAGTAGAGACACAGTGAATGTTTGTGTACATTGATGAATTACATACACTACAGACAAGTGGAGGCACAGTGAATGTTTGTGTATATTGATAAATTACATACACTACAGACAAGTGGAGACAGTGAATGTTTGTGTACATTTATGAATTACATACACTACAGACAAGTAGAGACACAGTGAATGTTTGTGTACATTGATGAATTACATACACTACAGACAAGTGGAGGCACAGTGAATGTTTGTGTACATTGATGAATTACATACACTACAGACAAGTGGAGGCACAGTGAATGTTTGTGTACATTGATGAATTACATACACTACAGACAAGTGGAGACACATTGAATGTTTGAGTACATTGATGAATTACATACACTACAGACAAGTGGAGACACAGTGAATGTTTGAGTACATTAATGAATTACATACACTACAGAAAAGTGGAGACACAGTGAATGTTTGAGTACATTGATGAATTACATACACTACAGACAAGTAGAGACACAGTGAATGTTTGAGTACATTAATGAATTACATACACTACAGACAAGTGGAGACACAGTGAATGTTTGTGTACATTGATGAATTACATACACTACAGACAAGTGGAGACACAGTGAATGTTTGTGTACATTAATGAATTACATACACTACAGACAAGTGGAGACACAGCGAATGTTTGTGTACATTGATGAATTACATACACTACAGACAAGTGGAGACACAGTAAATGTTTGTGTACATTGATGAATTACATACACTACAGACAAGTGGAGACATGGTGAATGTTTGTGTACATTGATGAATTACATACACTACAGACAAGTGGAGACACAATGAATGTTTGTGTACATTGATGAATTACATACACTACAGACAAGTGGAGACAGTGAATGTTTGTGTACATTGATGAATTACATACACTACAGACAAGTGGAGACAGTGAATGTTTGTGTACATTGATGAATTACATACACTACAGACAAGTGGAGACACAGTGAATGTTTGTGTACATTGATGAATTACATACACTACAGACAAGTGGAGACACAGTGAATGTTTGAGTACATTGATGAATTACATACACTACAGACAAGTGGAGACATGGTGAATGTTTGAGTACATTGATGAATTACATACACTACAGACAAGTGGAGACACAGTGAATGTTTGAGTACATTGATGAATTACATACACTACAGACAAGTGGAGACAGTGAATGTTTGTGTACATTGATGAATTACATACACTACAGACAAGTGGAGACACAGTGAATGTTTGAGTACATTAATGAATTACATACACTACAGACAAGTGGAGACACAGTGAATGTTTGTGTACATTGATGAATTACATACACTACAGACAGGTGGAGACACAGTGAATGTTTGTGTACATTGATGAATTACATACACTACAGACAAGTAGAGACACGGGGAATGTTTGTGTACATTGATGAATTACATACACTACAGACAAGTGGAGGCACAGTGAATGTTTGTGTACATTGATGAATTACATACACTACAGACAAGTGGAGACACAGTGAATGTTTGTGTACATTGATGAATTACATACACTACAGACAGGTGGAGACACAGTGAACGTTTGTGTACATTGATGAATTACATACACTACAGACAAGTAGAGACACGGTGAATGTTTGTGTACATTGATGAATTACATACACTACAGACAAGTGGAGGCACAGTGAATGTTTGTGTACATTGATGATATACATACACTACAGACAAGTGGAGACACAGTGAATGTTTGTGTACATTAATGAATTACATACACTACAGACAAGTGGAGGCACAGTGAATGTTTGTGTACATTGATGAATTACATACACTACAGACAAGTGGAGACACAGTGAATATTTGTGGACCTGGTTTCTGTAGGTCTTGAAGCTGCTCAATTACATTGATGCACACGGAGCTGTGCAACTGAAGGGCAGGGTGGCCTGTGAGATGAGCAACCACGAGCTGATGATCACAGAGTTGGTGTTTGCTGGTGTGTTCATGGAGCTGCACCCTGCGGACATCGTGGCTCTCCTGTCCTGTTTTGTGTTTGAGATGAAAAACTGTGCAGAGCCCAGACTGGATGACACGTTAGTCAAGGTAGGTCCTGCGTGTGTGTGTGTGTGTCTGCCTGTCTCTCTCTCTCTCTCCATATCAATATATATATATATATATATTCAAGGTAGGTCATCTGTGCAGGTGTGTGTGACACACACACACAGACAGGCAGACTGACTGACTGACTGACTGACTTTACTTACTTACTTTACTTACTTACTTTCTTTCTTTCTTTTGCTGTTTTCCGGTTACAGCCAAGTTTCAAACTGAGACTGCTTCCCTGCTCTTTCATCATCATTTTCAGTCACTGAATTTTATAATTTAGTCTAAAGAACTTATATAGAATAGAAATGGCAGAGAAGATTGTTGCATGCTGGGAAGGGGTGGATCCCAGTTTCACAGAAGTTCTGAAGTAAACGTAACAGAGAAGCAGTGAACTCTGTGTATATGAATGGTGCACCATGGTGAGATAGTGTGTATATGAATGGTGCACCATGGTGAGATAGTGTGTATATGTGTGGTGCACCATGGTGAGATAGTGTGTATATGAATGGTGCACCATGGTGAGATAGTGTGTATATGAATAGTGCACCATGGTGAGATAGTGTGTATATGAATGGTGCACCATGGTGAGATAGTGTGTATATGAATGGTGCACCATGGTGAGATAGTGTGTATATGAATAGTGCACCATGGTGAGATAGTGTGTATATGAATGGTGCACCATGGTGAGATAGTGTGTATATGAATGGTGCACCATGGTGAGATAGTGTGTATATGAATGGTGCACCATGGTGAGATAGTGTGTATATGAATGGTGCACCATGGTGAGATAGTGTGTATATGAATGGTGCACCATGGTGAGATAGTGTGTATATGAATGGTGCACCATGGTGAGATAGTTAGTTAGTTAGTTATCAGTTGGGGTATCTTCGTTGCACTCCGGACATGTCCATAGGTGCTCAGATCCTCCCCCCAGCATATGCATCAGCGTCCGGTGGCTAATAGTGCCAGTTCTGTGTTGGTTGACGAGGCGCTTTGTTTTCCCGATGTACCTCTCGCGTCTGGCTGCGCCGATTCTTACTCCCAGGTCTTTCATCCTGGAAAGCGATGTGGAATCACTGGCGTCAAAATCCTCTGTTCTCGCCATATCTTTAAGGGCATTAATAACATCGGCACGATCCATGGGCTGGCCATCTACAGGGGGTGCAGAGCCAGCCAGTTTGTCAGCTCGTTCATTTCCCTCGACTCCCGCATGTCCCGGGACGAAGATGAAGGTGACTTTGCGGACAACAGACTTCCGCAGCGACTCAGTCCACTGTCTACGTACAGATCCAGCTTCGACCTTCTGAATCATGCTCATTGAATCACTTAGTACACACACGTTGGTATAATGCTGTGATTCCAGCCATATGAAAGCCTGTGTAACTGCCATCACCTCCATCGTCATGCTGCTCGTGGTCATGGAGTGGGCACCACTGGATTCTTGAACGGTTCGGCCCGCTGAGCGGGCTGTAAATGCCCACGCACTTCTCTGCTGCTTTACAACAGATCCATCTGTATAGATGAGCACTTCGGGGCTATCTGAGTGATCATAGATGAGCGCGTTAACCTCTGCATTGACAACGGCAGGGTTCTGCTCTCTGCACCGTCTGTCGAGTGTGATAATGCAGGAGAAGGTACACTTAAAAGCTGGAGGCACCGGCACCCATTCCTTGCCGGGGTTGATACTGGTAAGACTGCAGACCTGTCCGACGACATCTTCCGCCCGACCCATCCATGATTTGCCCCTCTTTAGCCTGTCACCCTTTTCTCTGAATACAGCGTCATGCAGAGGGTGCTGCTCATCTGCACTTATTTTTAAGTATGCACGAGCTCTCCAGATCTTGATCCTGTGTTCCATTGTCGGGAAGTCAAGGAGGTATCTCATTGCTACACAGCTGGTGTCTCTCGTGCAGCCCAAAATGATGCGCATGGCTTCGTTTTGTACCTTTTCAAGTCTTCCAATCTGTGTAGGGCTGACAGTGAGGATGGCCAGGGCATACTCGATGCGTGAAAGCACAAGTCCTTGGAACAGAAGTAATAGCAATCTTTGCTCGATATTGGCAGTCGCCATGACTCTCATTGCTGCCAAACCTTTTCGAGCCTTCGTTATGACATAATCAATATGATCTCTGAAGGACAGGCTACGATCAAGCCTCACGCCAAGATATGTCATTGACTGGGTTCTACTCAGAATGCTCCCATCCATTCTTACTGCCGGCAGGTCTGTTTTCACAATATGGTTGTTTAGTGAGAACCATGTAACCGTTGCCTTTGCAGGGTTGACAAGGGCATCGGCATCAGCACACCATGAGGAAATTCGATCTAGTTCGCCCTGCATATAGTTGGCAACCGCCTGTCTATCTCGACCCTGTCGATACACGAGGATGTCGTCAACGAATGATAGAGTCCTACCCCTCCCATCCAACTGTTGTTCAGTGATCGGCACCGTATACACGTTGAATAGAACTGGTGACAGTGGTGAACCCTGCGGCAATCCTGGACATATCGTTATCGGCTCAGAAGACCAACTCCCGCATCTTAGCACCACCTTCCTTTGGAGTAGAACTGCAGCTATCCATCGTACAAGGTGAGGGTGCACTTTCAGTCTGAGGAGGGTTTGCATCAAGTGCTCGAAAGATACTCTGTTATATGCGTCCTCTAAGTCTATGGCGGCCTCATATGTCTCTTCTCTGACCTGAAATCCTTCGTAAACATCTTGAGCAAAGACCGCCGCATTCAGCCATGACTCTTTGTTGCGTCTGTATCCTCCAAGTGTGGGCGGGAAGCAGCCGAGTCCCAAGCAAGTCTGTGTGCTACAATTTTCTCCAGTAGCTTGCCAACAGTATTCTGCATCGTAATGATTCTGTAGCCGCTTATCTTGGAATGGTCTTTGTTCGGTTTTGGCAGCGGCAGCAAGTAGCTGTATAGCCATTCTTCTTTGACCTGACCCCTCTGGATACTGGTGTTGAATTCTCTGGCCAGTTGTTCCATGTCATCATCTGATATCACCATTAGGTCACCATATCGGATGCCGTCTGGGCCTGGGGCGGTGTTAGGTGATTTCTTGAGCATCGCACGCAATATGTCAACTGTGATCGTCCATTCTTCGTCTGTCCCGACCCCCTCGCACAACTGAGAGAGTGTTGTTGTGGTCCTCTGTCTGGCGGGCTCGTCTTTCTGGTCAGTCTGTTCTATGTAGCGTGCAAGAAGGGCCTTACCTTTACCCGCATCCGACTTTTTCCATGCGAGGTCTGTGCCTTGAAAGTCTGGAATACCCCTACGTTGTGCAGCACCGTTCATGCTCTTGTGGAGGCGCCAGAATGTCGTAAGAGATTGCTCGGAGCACACCTTCCTGCAGAACTCGTCCCATTTGTCGGCCTTGGCCTGTTTGGCGCAGGATTTGAATAAAGTCGTCGTCCTAACGACCTCAGTCTTCAGGTTCGCCAACTCAACCTGTGGCATGTTAGCCTTTCTGACCTTTTGCCAGTCTTTGACAGCCTGCCTCTTTCCCAGCCACACCTTCTCGACCTCTCCATTCCACCATGGTGGCTGCAGCCATCTTTCTTGTCTCCTACGGGAGGAAGTTAGTTTCCTTCTTCTGATCTTGCTTATGGCGTCTTGACCAGTGGTGTCGTACGGGAAGGCATTGGTCTTGTTTCTTTGACTCCTGGCCCCGTCTTTCTTGATCAGGATGACACAAGGGTAGTGGTCACTATCGTGGTATCCCAGTGTGCCCCACCGGCACCTTGGTGCGATGGTGGGTGACACCAGAGCCAAGTCAATGACGCTGTCAGAGTCACCTGGTCGAGTGGCTATTCTAGTGACCTTCCCATCATTCAGACAGATTAGGGCAGCAGATGCCAGGGCATCCTCCAAATCTTCTCCCTGTCTATTGGTGATGCAATTCCCCCATTGACTGCCTCTGGCATTGAAGTCCCCGCAGTAGATGATATGCCTTTCATCCATATCGAACAAACTCTGCCATTGTCGCACGTCGACCTTCCCATTTCGCGCATAGACGTTAACGATTACAAGCTGCACTGGTGTCATTATTCTTAATGCCTGCACTTGCAGGGCATCGCTGTTCCAGGCGGACATATCGATCTCAGACACTAGTATGTTGTCGCGGACCAGGATGGCCTGTCCGAGGTGCCGCCTGTTAAGGAACCCCTGAAATCCCGCCACATTGACTGTTCCGTCGGTGAGGTGTGTTTCTTGCAAGACTACAATATCGTTTCCGTAGAGTAGTTTTTCAAGAATGGGTCGGCGTTGACTAAATGATGCACAGTTCCAGTACAGTACTCGAACATTTCCGATACCCAATCTGTCACATTTTAAGCGCCTTCTGCGCGCGCCCGCCCTCTTACCACGTTGTGTCCTAGCTGGTCGTCTGGCCGTCATGTTAGGCTTAACTATCGCCACCGGGCGCCGATGATACGCCGAAAGAAGACCGGACGCGCGTGCATGAACTCCATTGCACGGTCCGAACTCCATTTCACCACGAAAAAACACTTAATCCATACACATTTCGGAAAAAACACGTTCCATTTTACGGGACGAAGAAATGAAAGGTGAGATAGTGTGTATATGAATGATGCACCATGGTGAGATAGTGTGTATATGAATGGTGCACCATGGTGAGATAGTGTGTATATGAATGGTGCACCATGGTGAGATAGTGTGTATATGAATAGTGCACCATGGTGAGATAGTGTGTATATGAATGGTGCACCATGGTGAGATAGTGTGTATATGAATGGTGCACCATGGTGAGATAGTGTGTAAATGAATGGTGCACCATGGTGAGATAGTGTGTATATGAATGGTGCACCATGGTGAGATAGTGTGTATATGAATGGTGCACCATGGTGAGATAGTGTGTATATGAATGGTGCACCATGGTGAGATAGTGTGTATATGAATGGTGCACCATGGTGAGATAGTGTGTATATGAATGGTGCACCATGGTGAGATAGTGTGTATATGAATGGTGCACCATGGTGAGATAGTGTGTATATGAATGGTGCACCATGGTGAGATAGTGTGTAAATGAATGGTGCACCATGGTGAGATAGTGTGTATATGAATGGTGCACCATGGTGAGATAGTGTGTATATGAATGGTGCACCATGGTGAGATAGTGTGTATATGAATGGTGCACCATGGTGAGATAGTGTGTATATGAATGGTGCCCATGGTGAGATAGTGTGTATATGAATGGTGCACCATAGTGAGATAGTGTGTATATGAATGGTGCACCATAGTGAGATAGTGTGTATATGAATGGTGCACCATAATGAGATAGTGTGTATATGAATGGTGCACCATGGTGAGATAGAGTGTATATGAATGGTGCACCATAGTGAGATAGTGTGTATATGAATGGTGCACCATAATGAGATAGTGTGTATATGAATGGTGCACTGTAGTGAGATAGTGTGTTTAGGAATGGTGCACCATGGAGATATGTTGTTTTAGGAATGGTGCACCATGGTGAGATAATGTGTCTATGAATGGTGCACCATGGTGAGATAGTGTGTTTATAAATGGTGCACCAGGATGAGATAGTGTGTTTATAAATGGTGCATCATGGTGAGATAATGTTTATGAATGGTGTACCATGTTGAGATAATGTGTTTATGAATGGTGCACCATCGTGAGATAGTGTGTTTATAAATAGTGCATCATGGTGAGATAGTGTTTATAAATGGTGCATCATGGTGAGATAATGTGTCTATGAATGGTGCACCATGGTGAGATAGTGTGTTTATGAATGGTGCAACATGGTGAGATAATGTTTATAAATGGTGCATCATGGTGAGATAATGTGTCTATGAATGGTGCACCATGTGAGATAGTGTTTATGAATGGTGCACCATGGTGAGATAGTGTGTTTATGAATGGTGCAACATGGTGAGATAATGTTTATAAATGGTGCATCATGGTGAGATAATGTTTGTGAATGGTGCACCATGGTAAGAAACATATTCGTTTTGCCACTGAATGAGAGAGACTTGTTCGTGTGACCACTAGATGAGAGACTTCATGTGACTACTAGATGAGAGAGACATGTTCAGTATGACCACTATATGAGAGAGACATGTTCAGTATGACCACTATATGAGAGAGACATGTTCAGTATGACCACTATATGAGAGAGACATGTTCAGTATGACCACTATATGAGAGAGACATGTTCAGTATGACCACTATATGAGAGAGACATGTTCAGTATGATCACTAGATGAGAGAGACATGTTCAGTATGATCACTAGATGAGAGAGACATGTTCAGTATGATCAATAGATGAGAGAGACATGTTCAGTATGATCACTAGAGAGAGTCATGTTCATGTGACCACTAGATGAGAGAGTCATGTTCAGTATGATCACTAGATGAGAGAGACATGTTCATGCGACCACTAGATGAGAGAGACATGTTCGTGCGACCACTAGATGAGAGAGACATGTTCATGCGACCACTAGATGAGAGAGACATGTTCAGTATGACCACTAGATGAGAGAGACATGTTCATGTGACCACTAGATGAGAGAGATATATTCATGTGACCACTAGATGAGAGAGACATGTTCAGTATGACCACTAGATGAGAGAGACATGTTCATGTGATCACTAGATGAGAGAGACATGTTCAGTATGACCACTAGATGAGAGAGACATGTTCAGTATGACCACTAGATGAGAGAGACATGTTCATGTGATCACTAGATGAGAGAGACATGTTCAGTATGACCACTAGATGAGAGAGACATGTTCATGTGATCACTAGATGAGAGAGACATGTTCATGCGACCACTAGATGAGAGAGACATGTTCATGCGACCACTAGATGAGAGAGACATGTTCAGTATGACCACTAGATGAGAGAGACATGTTCATGTGACCACTAGATGAGAGAGATATATTCATGTGACCACTAGATGAGAGAGACATGTTCAGTATGACCACTAGATGAGAGAGACATGTTCATGTGATCACTAGATGAGAGAGACATGTTCAGTATGACCACTAGATGAGAGAGACATGTTCAGTATGGCCACTAGATGAGAGAGACATGTTCATGTGATCACTAGATGAGAGAGACATGTTCAGTATGACCACTAGATGAGAGAGACATGTTCATGTGATCACTAGATGAGAGAGACATGTTCAGTATGATCACTAGATGAGAGAGACATGTTCAGTATGATCAATAGATGAGAGAGACATGTTCATGCGACCACTAGATGAGAGAGACATGTTCAGTATGACCACTAGATGAGAGAGACATGTTCAGTATGACCACTAGATGAGAGAGATATATTCATGTGACCACTAGATGAGAGAGACATGTTCAGTATGATCACTAGATGAGAGAGACATGTTCATGTGATCACTAGATGAGAGAGACATGTTCAGTATGACCACTAGATGAGAGAGACATGTTCAGTATGACCACTAGATGAGAGAGACATGTTCATGTGATCACTAGATGAGAGAGACATGTTCAGTATGACCACTAGATGAGAGAGACATGTTCATGTGATCACTAGATGAGAGAGACATGTTCAGTATGATCACTAGATGAGAGAGACATGTTCAGTATGATCAATAGATGAGAGAGACATGTTCATGCGACCACTAGATGAGAGAGACATGTTCGTGCGACCACTAGATGAGAGAGACATGTTCAGTATGATCACTAGATGAGAGAGACATGTTCAGTGTGATCACTAGATGAGAGAGACATGTTCAGTATGATCACTAGATGAGAGAGACATGTTCAGTATGATCAATAGATGAGAGAGTCATGTTCATGTGACCACTAGATGAGAGAGTCATGTTCAGTATGATCACTAGATGAGAGAGACATGTTCATGCGACCACTAGATGAGAGAGACATGTTCGTGCGACCACTAGATGAGAGAGACATGTTCATGCGACCACTAGATGAGAGAGACATGTTCAGTATGACCACTAGATGAGAGAGACATGTTCATGTGACCACTAGATGAGAGAGATATATTCATGTGACCACTAGATGAGAGAGACATGTTCAGTATGACCACTAGATGAGAGAGACATGTTCATGTGATCACTAGATGAGAGAGACATGTTCAGTATGACCACTAGATGAGAGAGACATGTTCAGTATGACCACTAGATGAGAGAGACATGTTCATGTGATCACTAGATGAGAGAGACATGTTCAGTATGACCACTGAATGAGAGAGACATGTTCGTGCGACCACTAGATGAGAGAGACATGTTCATGCGACCACTAGATGAGAGAGACATGTTCATGCGACCACTAGATGAGAGAGACATGTTCAGTATGACCACTAGATGAGAGAGACATGTTCATGTGACCACTAGATGAGAGAGATATATTCATGTGACCACTAGATGAGAGAGACATGTTCAGTATGACCACTAGATGAGAGAGACATGTTCATGTGATCACTAGATGAGAGAGACATGTTCAGTATGACCACTAGATGAGAGAGACATGTTCAGTATGACCACTAGATGAGAGAGACATGTTCATGTGATCACTAGATGAGAGAGACATGTTCAGTATGACCACTAGATGAGAGAGACATGTTCATGTGATCACTAGATGAGAGAGACATGTTCAGTATGATCACTAGATGAGAGAGACATGTTCAGTATGATCAATAGATGAGAGAGACATGTTCATGCGACCACTAGATGAGAGAGACATGTTCAGTATGATCAATAGATGAGAGAGACATGTTCAGTATGACCACTAGATGAGAGAGACATGTTCAGTATGACCACTAGATGAGAGAGACATGTTCATGTGATCACTAGATGAGAGAGACATGTTCAGTATGATCACTAGATGAGAGAGACATGTTCAGTATGATCAATAGATGAGAGAGACATGTTCATGCGACCACTAGATGAGAGAGACATGTTCAGTATGATCAATAGATGAGAGAGACATGTTCAGTATGATCACTAGAGAGAGTCATGTTCATGTGACCACTAGATGAGAGAGTCATGTTCAGTATGATCACTAGATGAGAGAGACATGTTCATGCGACCACTAGATGAGAGAGACATGTTCGTGCGACCACTAGATGAGAGAGACATGTTCATGTGACCACTGAATGAGAGAGACATGTTCATGTGACCACTAGATGAGAGAGACATGTTCAGTATAACGAGTTGAGAAACTTGTGGTCTGTGTATCACTAGGGCAGAGAACAGATCCTTGAGAAGGCAGACATGATCGGGAGACTACAGAAACAAGTGGGTATGCTCATGCCTGTAGAGGACTTCAAGGAACAGTTTCACTTTGGTCTCATGGAAGTTGCATTAGAGTGGGCCAGAGGAATGGTAAGACACCTGGTTTAGTGGGCCAGAGGAATGGTAAGACACCTGGTTTAGTGGGCCAGAGGAATGGTAAGACACCTGGTTTAGTGGGCCAGAGGAATGGTAAGACACCTGGTTTAGTTCTCTACTCTTTCTTGTATTTCTCCTTCTTGTTGCAGTCCAGTTTGTTTAGTGCCGGTCATCATGTTTGTCCAGTCTCTTCTCTCACATGTGTCTGTGGCAAGATGGGTGTGGGGTTATTTGCTGATATATTATCTGGGAATATTTGATCCTTTTGTCCCCCTTTTATAATGCCGCCACCCTCTAATGGTTCTGGACAGTTGAGTACAGACTTCGTGCGTGTCTGTCACAAGCAAGAAAACAACATGCCATGTTGAACTAAGGCATGAAAGAAGATTTATTGGAGACCTTGTCTCTGTGGAAAGATAAAGAAAACAACAGGCCATGTTGGACTATCGCATGAAAGAAGATTTATTGGAGACCTTGTCTCTGTGGAAAGATTAAGAAAACAACAGGCCATGTTGAACTATGGCATGAAAGAAGATTTATTGGAGACCTTGTCTCTGTGGAAAGATAAAGAAAACAACAGGCCATGTTGAACTATGGCATGAAAGAAGATTTATTGGAGACCTTGTCTCTGTGGAAAGATAAAGAAAACAACATGCCATTTTGGACTATGGCATGAAAGAAGATTTATTGGAGACCTTGTCTCTGTGGAAAGATAAAGAAAACAACAGGCCATGTTGGACTATGGCATGAAAGAAGATTTATTGGAGACCTTGTCTCTGTGGAAATATTAAGAAAACAACAGGCCATGTTGAACTAAGGCATGAAAGAAGATTTATTGGAGACCTTGTCTCTGTGGAAAGATAAAGAAAACAACAGGCCATGTTGAACTATGGCATGAAAGAAGATTTATTGGAGACCTTGTCTCTGTGAAAAGATAAAGAAAACAACAGGCCATGTTGAACTATTGCATGAAAGAAGATTTATTGGAGACCTTGTCTCTGTGGAAAGATTAAGAAAACAACAGGCCATGTTGAACTAAGGCATGAAAGAAGATTTATTGGAGACCTTGTCTCTGTGGAAAGATAAAGAAAACAACAGGCCATGTTGAACTATGGCATGAAAGAAGATTTATTGGAGACCTTGTCTCTGTGGAAAGATAAAGAAAACAACAGGCCATTTTGGACTATGGCATGAAAGAAGATTTATTGGAGACCTTGTCTCTGTGGAAAGATAAAGAAAACAACAGGCCATGTTGGACTATGGCATGAAAGAAGATTTATTGGAGACCTTGTCTCTGTGGAAAGATTAAGAAAACAACAGGCCATGTTGAACTAAGGCATGAAAGAAGATTTATTGGAGACCTTGTCTCTGTGGAAAGATAAAGAAAACAACAGGCCATGTTGAACTATGGCATGAAAGAAGATTTATTAGAGACCTTGTCTCTGTGGAAAGATAAAGAAAACAACAGGCCATGTTGAACTATGGCATGAAAGAAGATTTATTGGAGACCTTGTCTCTGTGGAAAGATTAAGAAAACAACAGGCCATGTTGAACTAAGGCATGAAAGAAGATTTATTGGAGACCTTGTCTCTGTGGAAAGATAAAGAAAACAACAGGCCATGTTGAACTATGGCATGAAAGAAGATTTATTGGCGACCTTGTCTCTGTGGAAAGATAAAGAAAACAACAGGCCATGTTGAACTATGGCATGAAAGAAGATTTATTGGCGACCTTGTCTCTGTGGAAAGATAAAGAAATCAACAGGCCATGTTGAACTATGGCATGAAAGAAGATTTATTGGAGACCTTGTCTCTGTGGAAAGATAAAGAAATCAACAGGCCATGTTGAACTAAGGCATGAAAGAAGATTTATTGGAGACCTTGTCTCTGTGGAAAGATAAAGAAATCAACAGGCCATGTTGAACTAAGGCATGAAAGAAGATTTATTGGAGACCTTGTCTCTGTGGAAAGATAAAGAAAACAACAGGCCATGTTGAACTATGGCATGAAAGAAGATTTATTGGCGACCTTGTCTCTGTGGAAAGATAAAGAAAACAACAGGCCATGTTGAACTATGGCATGAAAGAAGATTTATTGGCGACCTTGTCTCTGTGGAAAGATAAAGAAATCAACAGGCCATGTTGAACTATGGCATGAAAGAAGATTTATTGGAGACCTTGTCTCTGTGGAAAGATAAAGAAATCAACAGGCCATGTTGAACTAAGGCATGAAAGAAGATTTATTGGCGACCTTGTCTCTGTGGAAAGATAAAGAAATCAACAGGCCATGTTGAACTATGGCATGAAAGAAGATTTATTGGAGACCTTGTCTCTGTGGAAAGATAAAGAAATCAACAGGCCATGTTGAACTAAGGCATGAAAGAAGATTTATTGGAGACCTTGTCTCTGTGGAAAGATAAAGAAATCAACAGGCCATGTTGAACTAAGGCATGAAAGAAGATTTATTGGAGACCTTGTCTCTGTGGAAAGATAAAGAAAACAACAGGCCATGTTGAACTATGGCATGAAAGAAGATTTATTGGCGACCTTGTCTCTGTGGAAAGATAAAGAAAACAACAGGCCATGTTGAACTATGGCATGAAAGAAGATTTATTGGCGACCTTGTCTCTGTGGAAAGTTAAGAAATCAACAGGCCATGTTGAACTATGGCATGAAAGAAGATTTATTGGAGACCTTGTCTCTGTGGAAAGATAAAGAAATCAACAGGCCATGTTGAACTAAGGCATGAAAGAAGATTTATTGGAGACCTTGTCTCTGTGGAAAGATAAAGAAATCAACAGGCCATGTTGAACTAAGGCATGAAAGAAGATTTATTGGAGACCTTGTCTCTGTGGAAAGATAAAGAAATCAACAGGCCATGTTGAACTATGGCATGAAAGAAGATTTATTGGAGACCTTGTCTCTGTGGAAAGATAAAGAAATCAAGAGATGACAACAGAAAGGTGTCTCTGTTCTGGAATAGGCTGGTGGGCGAGTTCATCACAAAGATGTTGCCAGGCGGGTGAGAATACGTCTGTGTGATGTTTGTATGTAATTTGGGGTCATCTGGCGGCTGTGATCATCTCCCTCAAGACACTAGAGTGGGGTTCGGGTAGCTGCTGTCTCATCCTGGACCGGATCTGTAATTCCTGGTTGGTGTGACTTCTCTCCATGTGTAGATCTTGTTGTATCAGCTCTGAATGGTTGGTCAGTCCTTACTTTCTGGTTGACCTTAGATTTCATCTGGCTCTTATGGTGACTCTCTTTAATTATAGAAATAACAAGTCATCTGGACTTGAAATAGCTCATGGTATGAATGATGGCGCTGGTAGTGCCTGGATGTTTTTACATGTTTAAAAAGCACAACCCACCGAGCTCTCCAAGAAAATTCTCAATTTTGGAATGCACTAATTTGAACCACAGATTTTATCAGATTCTCGGGAATCAGTGAGTCTTACTCAGAGAAACTGTGTCTTGCAAGAAAGAGGAATATTAGTTTTAAAGTGCTATATGTTTCATATAAACAGAATAGACCCCCACACACACCATAATCCCTATAATGAAAGCCTCCCACTTCCCCAGGGGTCGTAAATCTGGGGAATAGTTATGCCATACTGAGACCTGATTGAGTTTTGTTACAGTGTTCAGTTGTTTCCTATCCATTTCCCCATACCACTGTGTCACATGTCTAGCTTCTCTCCTCTAGGACTTGCCTTTTTCTCCTCCTTAAACTTTCTTGTTGTCACAACAATCTCCATGAGATATTATCCTGCCGTGTCCAGACAATCTCCATGAGATATTCTCCTGCCATCCCCAGACAATGTCCATGAGATATTCTCCTGCTGTGTCCAATGTCCATGAGATATTTTCCTGATGTGTTCAGACAATGTCCATGAGATATTCTCCTGCCATGTCCAGACAATGTCCATGAGATATTCTCCTGATGTGTCCAATGTCCATGAGATATTCTCCTGATGTGTCCAGACAATGTCCATGAGATATTCTCCTGATGTGTCCAGACAATGTCCATGAGATATTCACCTGCCATGTCCAGACAATGTCCATGAGATATTCTCCTGCCATGTCCAGATAATGTCTATGAGATATTCTCCTGATGTGTCCAGACAATGTCCATGAGATATTCTCCTGCCATGTCCAGACAATGTCCATGAGATATTCTCCTGCCATGTCCAGACAATGTCCATGAGATATTATCCTGCCATGTCCAGACAATGTCCATGAGATATTCTCCTGCCATGTCCAGACAATGTCCATGAGATATTCTCCTGCTATGTCCAGACAATGTCCATGAGATATTCTCCTGCCATGTCCATGAGATATTCTCCTGCCTTGTCCAGACAATGTCCATGAGATATTCTTCTGCCATGTCCAGACAATGTCCATGAGATATTCTCCTGATGTGTCCAATGTCCATGAGATATTCTCCTGCCATGTCCAGACAATGTCCATGAGATATTCTCATGCCATGTCCAGACAATGTCCATGAGATATTCTCCTGCCATGTCCAGACAATGTCCATGAGATATTCTTCTGCCATATCCAGACAATGTCCATGAGATATTCTCCTGATGTGTCCAATGTCCATGAGATATTCTCTTGCCATGTCCAGACAATGTCCATGAGATATTCTCCTGCCATGTCCAGACAATGTCCATGAGATATTCTCCTGCCATGTCCAGACAATGTCCATGAGATATTCTCCTGCCATGTCCAGACAATGTCCATGAGATATTCTCCTGCCATGTCCAGACAATGTCCATCCCCAGACAATGTCCTTGAGATATTCTCCTGCCATGTCCAGACAATGTCCATGAGATATTCTCCTGATGTGTCCAGACAATGTCCATGAGATATTCTCCTGCCATGTCCAGACAATGTCCATCCCCAGACAATGTTCATGAGATATTCTCCTGCCATGTCCAGACAATGTGGATTTTGTACTTCTGATATGAGTGACCAGTTCTCTTTCTGAGTTGATTTCGGTCATGGTGATTTCATCACCCTTTTTATCTGTTCAAGGTGATCTCAACTTTCTTCTGTACAACCACATCTCAACATTCTTCTGTAGAACCACATCACAACATCCTTCTATAGAACCACATCTCAACATTCTTCTGTAGAACCACATCACAACATCCTTCTATAGAACCACATCTCAACATTCTTCTATAGAACCACATCACAACATCCTTCTATAGAACCACATCTCAACATTCTTCTGTAGAACCACATCACAACATCCTTCTATAGAACCACATCACAACATTCTTCTTTAAATAAAGTATAGTTTAGTTTTCTAGACATGATACTAGTAAAGTAGCCCATATAATTTTCATCAATGCATCCAGTTTATTCGTCACTGCACTTTTCTTTGCAGCCCTTTTCTGAGATCACAAACTTGACTGATGTCCAAGAAGGGATTATAGTGCGGACCATTCAGCGCCTGCATGAGACCCTGGTAGATGTGCGCAACGCTGCCCGTCTGATTGGGGACAGAACCCTGGCACAGAAGATGGAAGAAGCTGTCGGGATGATCAAGCGAGATATTGTGTTTGCTGCTAGTCTATACACACAATAACTGACAATTCAGAACAGTGTTTTCTACACACAATAGCTGACAACACAGAACAGTGTTAATATATACACAGAACAGTGTTAATCTCTACACACAATAACTGACAACAGTGTTAATCTCTACACACAATAACTGACAACACAGAACAATGTTAATCTATACACACAGTAACTGACAACACAGAACAGTGTTAATCTCTACACACAATAACTGACAACAGTGTTAATCTCTACACACAATAACTGACAACAGAGTTAATCTCTACACACAATAACTGACAACACAGAACAATGTTAATCTATACACACAATAACTGACAACACAGAACAGTGTTAATCTATACACACAATAACTGACAACACAGTGTTAATCTATACACACAATAACTGACAACAGTGTTAATCTCTACACACAACTGACAACACAGAACAGTGTTAATCTCTACTCTCAATAGCTGACAACACAGAACAGTATTAATCTATACACACAACAGATGAATAGCTATACACACAACTGACAACAGATGAATACCTATACACACAATAACTCATACATTTAACAAACATGACAACAGCACTTCTGAGACAGGAATGCATACCTTTTATTAATTCTGTTTATTATGCCTCAATGACTCTGTTTGCTTTTTTTTTTTTTTTTTTGATTTGTTTATTGATGGTTTGTCTCTCCAACGTCACAATTCCCCCCCCCCCCCCCCCCCTTCCCTTTTTTTTGGGTTTACTGATGGTTTGTCTCTGCAATGTCACAATTCCCCTGATTTGTTTGGAATGTTGTGTGGCAGCAGCAGATAATGAATGATGCTGCAATGGCTGTAGGGTGTATCGCACCCACACAAGGTCTCCTAGAGTTTCACCCTGAAGACCAAGCATCCAATCCGCACACTGATCAGGGAAAGGGCTACATCCTTGGGGTCCGGTTGTGCAAACATTCCACATATTCTGTAACATCTTGAGACACATTTTCAAATTTAATTATGTAAATTTATTTCACTTTCTGAATGTGTCAAAATTGAAGGCAATATCATGCTAATTAATACAAGTCTTACACAGGTCGTGTAATACATGTTTCTAATTGGATATCATTTCTCCTCTTGTCTCACCAATATTCTTTGCTTCTCTGTCATTGTCCAATCATGACACTAGTAGCACAATATAAAGTCAAACACTATCATCTTCAGGCGTCTCTGTCAGGCTGGCGTCATCTACACGCATCTCTGTCAGGCTGGCACTGTGCCTCAATCAGCCACACATCTCTGTCACTGTGCCTCAATCAATCAGCCACACATCTCTGTCACTGTGCTTCAATCAATCAGCCACACATCTGTCACTGTGTCTCAATCAATCAGCCACAAATCTCTGTCAGGCTGTCACTGTGCCTCAATCAATCAGCCACACATCTGTCACTGTGCCTCAATCAATCAGCCACACGTCTCTGTCAGGCTGTCACTGTGCCTCAATCAATCAGCCACACATCTCTGTCAGGCTGTCACTGTGCCTCAATCAATCAGCCACACATCTGTCACTGTGCCTCAATCAATCAGCCACATGTCTCTGTCAGGCTGTCACTGTGCCTCAATCAATCAGCCACACATCTCTGTCAGGCTGGCACTGTGCCTCAATCAATCAGCCACACGTCTCTGTCAGGCTGGCACTGTGCCTCAATCAATCAGCCACACATCTGTCACTGTGCCTCAATCAATCAGCCACACATCTCTGTCAGACTGTCACTGTGCCTCAATCAATCAGCCACACATCTGTCACTGTACCTCAATCAATCAGCCACACATCTCTGTCACTGTACCTCAATCAATCAGCCACACATCTGTCACTGTACCTCAATCAATCAGCCACACATCTGTCAGGCTGGCACTGTGTCTCAATCAATCAGCCACACATCTGTCAGGCTGGCACTGTGCCTCAATCAATCAGCCACCCAGATTTTGTGAGGCACCCTTTAACATTCAGATCTCAGTCAAGATGTATGGGCACATCTTTGTTTGCTAATGTGGTGTGGTTGGCCAAGAGTTGTATAGTAAGTTTGTTAATGTGGTGGGTGTGGTTGGCCGAGAGTTGTATAGTAAGTTTGTTAATGTGGTGTGGTTGGCCGAGAGTTGTATAGTAAGTTTGTTAATGTGGTGTGGTTGGCCGAGAGTTGTATAGTAAGTTTGTTAATGTGGTGGGTGTGGTTGGCCGAGAGTTGTATAGTAAGTTTGTTAATGTGGTGTGGTTGGCCGAGAGTTGTATAGTAAGTTTGTTAATGTGGTGTGGTTGGCCGAGAGTTGTATAGTAAGTTTGTTAATGTGGTGTGGTTGGCCGAGAGTTGTATAGTAAGTTTGTTAATGTGGTGGGTGTGGTTGGCCGAGAGTTGTATAGTAAGTTTGTTAATGTGGTGGGTGTGGTTGGCCGAGAGTTGTATAGTAAGTTTGTTAATGTGGTGTGGTTGGCCGAGAGTTGTATAGTAAGTTTGTTAATGTGGTGTGGTTGGCCGAGAGTTGTATAGTAAGTTTGTTAATGTGGTGGGTGTGGTTGGCCGAGAGTTGTATAGTAAGTTTGTTAATGTGGTGTGGTTGGCCGAGAGTTGTATAGTAAGTTTGTTAATGTGGTGGGTGTGGTTGGCCGAGAGTTGTATAGTAAGTTTGTTAATGTGGTGTGGTTGGCCGAGAGTTGTATAGTAAGTTTGTTAATGTGGTGTGGTTGGCCGAGAGTTGTATAGTAAGTTTGTTAATGTGGTGGGTGTGGTTGGCCGAGAGTTGTATAGTAAGTTTGTTAATGTGGTGTGGTTGGCCGAGAGTTGTATAGTAAGTTTGTTAATGTGGTGGGTGTGGTTGGCCGAGAGTTGTATAGTAAGTTTGTTAATGTGGTGGGTGTGGTTGGCCGAGAGTTGTATAGTAAGTTTGTTAATGTGGTGTGGTTGGCCGAGAGTTGTATAGTAAGTTTGTTAATGTGGTGTGGTTGGCCGAGAGTTGTATAGTAAGTTTGTTAATGTGGTGGGTGTGGTTGGCCGAGAGTTGTATAGTAAGTTTGTTAATGTGGTGTGGTTGGCCGAGAGTTGTATAGTAAGTTTGTTAATGTGGTGTGGTTGGCCGAGAGTTGTATAGTAAGTTTGTTAATGTGGTGTGGTTGGCCGAGAGTTGTATAGTAAGTTTGTTAATGTGGTGGGTGTGGTTGGCCGAGAGTTGTATAGTAAGTTTGTTAATGTGGTGGGTGTGGTTGGCCGAGAGTTGTATAGTAAGTTTGTTAATGTGGTGTGGTTGGCCGAGAGTTGTATAGTAAGTTTGTTAATGTGGTGTGGTTGGCCGAGAGTTGTATAGTAAGTTTGTTAATGTGGTGTGGTTGGCCGAGAGTTGTATAGTAAGTTTGTTAATGTGGTGTGGTTGGCCGAGAGTTGTATAGTAAGTTTGTTAATGTGGTGGGTGTGGTTGGCCGAGAGTTGTATAGTAAGTTTGTTAATGTGGTGTGGTTGGCCGAGAGTTGTATAGTAAGTTTGTTACTGTGGTGGGTGTGGTTGGCCGAGAGTTGTATAGTAAGTTTGTTAATGTGGTGTGGTTGGCCGAGAGTTGTATAGTAAGTTTGTTAATGTGGTGTGGTTGGCCGAGAGTTGTATAGTAAGTTTGTTAATGTGGTGGGTGTGGTTGGCCGAGAGTTGTATAGTAAGTTTGTTAATGTGGTGTGGTTGGCCGAGAGTTGTATAGTAAGTTTGTTAATGTGGTGGGTGTGGTTGGCCGAGAGTTGTATAGTAAGTTTGTTAATGTGGTGGGTGTGGTTGGCCGAGAGTTGTATAGTAAGTTTGTTAATGTGGTGTGGTTGGCCGAGAGTTGTATAGTAAGTTTGTTAATGTGGTGTGGTTGGCAGAGAGTTGTATAGTAAGTTTGTTAATGTGGTGTGGTTGGCCGAGAGTTGTATAGTAAGTTTGTTAATGTGGTGTGGTTGGCCGAGAGTTGTATAGTAAGTTTGTTAATGTGGTGTGGTTGGCCGAGAGTTGTATAGTAAGTTTGTTAATGTGGTGGGTGTGGTTGGCCGAGAGTTGTATAGTAAGTTTGTTAATGTGGTGGGTGTGGTTGGCCGAGAGTTGTATAGTAAGTTTGTTAATGTGGTGTGGTTGGCCGAGAGTTGTATAGTAAGTTTGTTAATGTGGTGTGGTTGGCCGAGAGTTGTATAGTAAGTTTGTTAATGTGGTGTGGTTGGCCGAGAGTTGTATAGTAAGTTTGTTAATGTGGTGGGTGTGGTTGGCCGAGAGTTGTATAGTAAGTTTGTTAATGTGGTGTGGTTGGCCGAGAGTTGTATAGTAAGTTTGTTAATGTGGTGTGGTTGGCCGAGAGTTGTATAGTTTGTTAATGTGGTGGGTGTGGTTGGCCGAGAGTTGTATAGTAAGTTTGTTAATGTGGTGTGGTTGGCCGAGAGTTGTATAGTAAGTTTGTTAATGTGGTGGGTGTGGTTGGCCGAGAGTTGTATAGTAAGTTTGTTAATGTGGTGGGTGTGGTTGGCCGAGAGTTGTATAGTAAGTTTGTTAATGTGGTGGGTGTGATTGGCCGAGAGTTGTATAGTAAGTTTGCTAATGTGGTGTGGTTGGCCGAGAGTTGTATAGTAAGTTTGCTAATGTGGTGTGGTTAGCCGAGAGTTGTATAGTAAGTTTGTTAAATTAATGTGGTGTGGACTGCAACACACGTATTCAAAGAGTATGCTTAGTAAGGTGGAGAAAGGAATGTTTCGTGTGGAATGGCTCTCGTCGCTTCAGAGGTCACAGATTGAGATAATTGTATGGATATTTTCCCCTGGCCACGCGGGGGTACAGGGGAAACAGGCTAGCAGGGAATGCACCTCTTGGTGGTAGATTGCCCATGGACAAGGGGGAGGTGGTCGTGCGCTTCTGGGACCAGGTGAAGAAGGTGGAGGAACTGAATGAGAACCCATATGTGGAAAGGATGAGATTGTGGGGGGATCGGCAGGGGTTCTGGAAGAATCTCAAAATTGAGACGGAAGACCAGGAGAACCTTTAATCAAATAGCGGTGGGAACGATTAGTAGTACGACTCTTCGCTGGATGTTGAATGAGGGGACGGAGCATGTATGGGAATGTCCTGAGTGCAGTGATGTCGGTTCTATTTATTATTAATGTGGCGTGGTTGGCTGAGCATTGTATGGCAAGTTCATTAATGTGGCGTGGTTAGGAGAAGAGAAAAACATGTAGCATAGTAGCTGTATGCCAGGTAGTCATGGAGTTCAAATCCGCTTTGGGGCAGAGTTATAAATTTAACCTGGTAGACCACAACCTATAGGAACACCAACCTATAGATTAGATTGTGTGACAAAACTTGTGCCAGCAGACTAGACCAATCTGTAGAATGTGACAAAACTTGTGCCAGCAGACTTGACCAATCTGTAGAATGTGACAAAACTTGTGCCAGCAGACTAGATCAACCACCTGTAGATTGTGACAAAACCTGTGCCAGCAGACTAGACCAATCTGTAGAATGTGACAAAACTTGTGCCAGCAGACTAGACCAATCAGTAGATTGTGACAAAACTTGAGAGAGGTGACAAAACTTGTGCCAGCAGCCTAGATCAACCACCTGTAGATTGTGACAAAACCTGTGCCAGCAGACTAGACCAATCTGTAGATTGTGACAAAACTTGTGCCAGCAGCCTAGACTAATCTGTAGATTGTGTGACAAAACCTGTGTCAGCAGACTAGACCAATCTGTAGATTGTGTGACAAAACCTGTGCCAGCAAACTAGACCAATCTGTAGATTGTGTGACAAAACCTGTGTCAGCAGACTAGACCAATCTGTAGGTTGTGTGACAAAACCTGTGCCAGCAGACTAGACCAATCTGTAGGTTGTGTGACAAAACCTGTGCCAGCAACCTAGATCAACCACCTGTAGATTGTGACAAAACCTGTGCCAGCAGCCTAGATCAACCATCTGTAGATTGTGACAAAACCTGTGCCAGCAGACTAGACCAATCTAGGTTGTGACAAAACCTGTGCCAGCAGCCTAGATATCACAGGAGCCAGCACTGCTAGCAAATGCTGATACTGCCAGAGTGTCTGATGTTACAGTCAATGCCAGAATGTCTGATGTTACAGTCAATGTCAGAATGTCTGATGTCACAGTCAATGTCAGAATGTCTGATGTCACAGTCAATGTCAGAATGTCTGATGTCACAGTCAATGCCAGAATGTCTGATGTCACAGTCAATGTCAGAATGTCTGATGTCACAGTCAATGTCAGAATGTCTGATGTTGATGTTACAGCCAGTCAATGCCAGAATGTCTGATGTTACAGTCCAGAATGGCTGATGTTACAGTCCAGAATGGCTGATGTTACAGTCCAGAATGTCTGATGTTACAATCAATGTCTGATGTTACAGTCCAGAATGTCTGATGTTACAGCCCAGAATGTCTGATGTTACAGCCCAGAATGTCTGATGTTACAGACCAAACAGACAATATCTCAACCTATGTTTGCTTATTTGTAAGATGTGTAGTGAGTGGCTAAACTGCCAGCCCAGTCATCACCGGTTGGAATCTCCACTGAAGTAGATCTTCAAAACTGACCAGGTCAAGCCAGTGTCCAGTGGGTACCAGGAAATGAAGGCGGGCATATCATCAGGCCTGGAGCACCAAGTGGTCTATACAAGATGTGGGTCCAGCAGCATCATGTCCTCAACACACCTGAACGTGTGTACAAGGGTCCTTATTGCTTATTTGATGCTTATTTCAAGTCAATGGAAATTATCCTCGCATCTAAACAAACAGGATTTATGAACCTGATATACAGCATAACATCAGTACTTCTTCATGTTCCCATCTACAAATAACATTTAGAAAATATAACCAACACATAACACAGTCGTGGTACCATAACGGCAGCTCCAACATTCAATATCAGCCAATCACCAATCCAGGGACGGGATTCACCTACTGGGGTATCTACTCTCTAAACAGTCAGCCAACCACCAAACAGTGTCAGTTAACCACCAAACTGTCAGCTAACCACTAATAAGTATCAGCCAACCACCAAACTGTCAGCTAACCACTAATAAGTATCAGCCAACCACCAAACTGTCAGCTAACCACTAATAAGTGTCACCCAACCACCAAACTGTCAGCTAACCACTAATAAGTATCAGCCAACCACCAAACTGTCAGCTAACCACTAATAAGTATCAGCCAACCACCAAACTGTCAGCTAACCACTAATAAGTATCAGCCAACCACCAAACTGTCAGCTAAACCACTAATAAGTATCAGCCAACCACCAAACTGTCAGCTAACCACTAATAAGTGTCACACCCAACCACCAAACTGTCAGCTAACCACTAATAAGTGTCACCCAACCACCAAACTGTCAGCTAACCACTAATAAGTGTCAGAAAACCACCAAACTGTCAGCTAACCATCAAATAGTGTCAGCTAACCACCAAACTGTCAGCTAACCACTAATAAGTGTCAGAAAACCACCAAACTGTCAGCTAACCACTAATAAGTATCAGCCAACCACCAAACTGTCAGCTAACCACTAATAAGTGTCAGAAAACCACCAAACTGTCAGCTAACCACCAAATAGTGTCAGCTAACCACTAATAAGTGTCAGAAAACCACCAAACTGTCAGCTAACCACTAATAAGTGTCAGAAAACCACCAAACTGTCAGCTAACCACTAATAAGTATCAGCCAACCACCAAACTGTCAGCTAACCACTAATAAGTATCAGCCAACCACCAAACTGTCAGCTAACCACTAATAAGTATCAGCCAACCACCAAACTGTCAGCTAACCACCAAATAGTGTCAGCTAACCAATAATAAGTGTCAGAAAACCACCAAACTGTCAGCTAACCACTAATAAGTATCAGCCAACCACCAAACTGTCAGCTAACCACTAATAAGTGTCAGAAAACCACCAAACTGTCAGCTAACCACCAAACTGTCAGCTAACCACTAATAAGTGTCACCCAACCACCAAACTGTCAGCTAACCACTAATAAGTGTCAGAAAACCACCAAACTGTCAGCTAACCACCAAACTGTCAGCTAACCACTAATAAGTGTCAGCTAACCACCAAACTGTCAGCTAACCACTAATAAGTGTCACCAAACTGTCAGCTAACCACTAATAAGTGTCAGAAAACCACCAAACTGTCAGCTAACCACTAATAAGTGTCAGAAAACTACCAAACTGTCAGCTAACCACCAAACTGTCAGTTAACCACTAATAAATATCAGCCAACCACCAAACAGTGTCAGATAACCACCAAAGTATTTCCAGAGACACAAGATCTATCTGCTGGTGCCCCATCCCCTCTCCAAACAGTCAGCCAACCACCAAACTGTCAGCTAACCACTAATAAATATCAGCCAACCACCAAACAGTGTCAGATAACCACCAAAGTATTTCCAGAGACAAGATCTATCTGCTGTTGCCCCATCCCCTCTCCAAACAGTCAGCCAACCACCAAACTGTCAGCTAACCACCAAACTGTCAGTTAACCACTAATAAATGTCAGCCAACCACCAAACAGTGTCAGATAACCACCAAAGTATTTCCAGAGACACAAGATCTATCTGCTGGTGCCCCATCTTCTCTCCAAACAGTATTGCTAAAATCCAGACACATCCTCACTCCCGTCAACAAATGTCAAAGCAGACATCATGTCTTCCACTTCCACATTCGTGTCCTTCCACGTGGACTTGATCTGTTCATCCATTGTACAGCACTTGTGTGTCAGGTTGTTGGACTCGAAGCAGGGGCTGTCGGCCGACTTGTTGCTGGCAAACACCACCGTATTGATGTCCTCCTTGAGAGCAATGGATGCACACGTTGGGAAGGTTGAGCACACGCGTTGCATGATGTCTTCTTTGATGCTTTCATCTCGACTGGCCAGGTTCAGGATGAAGACCCCTGCAAAGTAGGAATAAACAGAAACTTGAGGTGCCTGACACTTCCACATCATAGGAATGTAAACAATCTAAAATAACACAAAGTAATGCAACTTTACAGAACAGAATTACACAAACTACAGGATGTTGTGGTGACTAGCCTTCATCAGCACACAAATACATACACAAAACACTACTTATAATGGCAGAGAAGAATCTCAATTGACCACATTAAGGCATAAGAACAGGATGAGAAGAATAAAAAGATGAAAACAAGAGAAAATGAAAATGTGAAAACACTTGTTGCTACTTATTTCAGAATCTCAGGCTGTGATACTAACATGAATTTTGCTCTTATATAGACACCCTAAAGAGTCTGTTGGTCATGGTTCATTCTTCTCTTGTTTTCATCTTTTTATTCTTCTCATCCCGTTCTTATACCTTAATGTAGTCACTGGAGGCTCTTCTCCATTATTATATGTTGTTTTGTGTATGTATTTGTTTGCTGATGAAGGTTAGTCGCTGCAACGTCCTGTATTTTTCATAATTTTGTTCTGTAAAGATGCATTACTTTGTGTTATTTTATATTATTTACATTTCCACAGCTTTACCGCAGTTCCACTAATTTTATTCATATCATAGGAACAATGATAAAATAGGAATAAACAAGAACTTCAGGTATCTGACATCTCCACATCATAGGAATATAAACAAAATAAAATAAGTCAGAATGAAAGGTGATCCAGCTGTATGCAAGACAGACTGTAAGGTGATCCATCTGTATGCAAGACAGACTGTAAGGTGATCCATCTGTATGCAAGACAGACTGTAAGGTGATCCATCTGTATGCAAGACAGACTGTAAGGTCACCCAGCTGTATGCAAGACAAGACTAAGGTGACCCAGGCAAGTCAGAATGGAATTTCAGACACACACAAAAAGCTTTGTGTACTCACTCACCATTGTCTGAGAGTAATCTGGATATTGCGTTGAGGAACTCAGGTTCTACGAAAGCTAATGGTGGACAATTGAGCCCAACAGAATGGTCCTTGCTGTCCACATCCAGTATAACCACATCACGATGCTCACCTGGGTACACAGGAGAAGATATGACATTTGAGATGTGAAATGATAACAGAAGACATATCTGTAATGATAACAAACAAACAAACAAAAAAGACATGACTTCTGAAATAGTAACATAGAGAAGGCATATTATCTGAAAAGATAACTCTCTGTTGTTATTTAAAATGTAATACTACGAAAGTATATCTGAAATAATAACAGCAATAATTACATCTGAAATGATAACAAATGAAGATTTCTGCCTATGACACATTCAATGAACTCTGTCATAGTTCCAGGCAATGTCTGCCTCATGGACAGACACATTCAATGAACTCTGTCATAGTTCCAGGCAATGTCTGCCTCATGGACAGACACATTCAATGAACTCTGTCATAGTTCCAAGCAATGTCTGCCTCATGGACAGACACATTCAATGAACTCTGTCATAGTTCCAGGCAGTGTCTGCCTCATGGACAGACACATTCAATGAACTCTGTCATAGTTCCAGGCAATGTCTGCCTCATGGACAGACACATTCAATGAACTCTGTCATAGTTCCAGGCAATGTCTGCCTCATGGACAGACACGTTCAATGAACTCTGTCATAGTTCCAGGCAATGTCTGCCTCATGGACAGACACATTCAATGAACTCTGTCATAGTTCCAGGCAATGTCTGCCTCATGGACAGACACATTCAATGAACTCTGTCACAGTTCCAGGCAATGTCTGCCTCAAGGACAGACACATTCAATGAACTCTGTCATAGTTCCAGGCAATGTCTGCCTCATGGACAGACACATTCAATGAACTCTGTCATAGTTCCAGGCAATGTCTGCCTCATGGACAGACACATTCAATGAACTCTGTCACAGTTCCAGGCAATATCTGCCTCATGGACAGACACATTCAATGAACTCTGTCATAGTTCCAGGCAATGTCTGCCTCATGGACAGACACATTCAATGAACTCTGTCATAGTTCCAGGCAGTGTCTGCCTCATGGACAGACACATTCAATGAACTCTGTCATAGTTCCAGGCAATGTCTGCCTCATGGACAGACACATTCAATGAACTCTGTCATAGTTCCAGGCAATGTCTGCCTCATGGACAGACACATTCAATGAACTCTGTCATAGTTCCAGGCAGTGTCTGCCTCATGGACAGACACATTCAATGAACTCTGTCACAGTTCCAGGCAATGTCTGCCTCATGGACAGACACATTCAATGAACTCTGTCATAGTTCCAGGCAATGTCTGCCTCATGGACAGACACATTCAATGAACTCTGTCACAGTTCCAGGCAATATCTGCCTCATGGACAGACACATTCAATGAACTCTGTCATAGTTCCAGGCAATGTCTGCCTCATGGACAGACACATTCAATGAACTCTGTCATAGTTCCAGGCAATGTCTGCCTCATGGACAGACACATTCAATGAACTCTGTCATAGTTCCAGGCAATGTCTGCCTCATGGACAGACACATTCAATGAACTCTGTCATAGTTCCAGGCAATGTCTGCCTCATGGACAGACACATTCAATGAACTCTGTCATAGTTCCAGGCAGTGTCTGCCTCATGGACAGACACATTCAATGAACTCTGTCATAGTTCCAGGCAATGTCTGCCTCATGGACAGACACATTCAATGAACTCTGTCACAGTTCCAGGCAGTGTCTGCCTCATGGACAGACACATTCAATGAACTCTGTCATAGTTCCAGGCAATGTCTGCCTCATGGACAGACACATTCAATGAACTCTGTCACAGTTCCAGGCAGTGTCTGCCTCATGGACAGACACATTCAATGAACTCTGTCATAGTTCCAGGCAATGTCTGCCTCATGGACAGACACATTCAATGAACTCTGTCACAGTTCCAGGCAGTGTCTGCCTCATGGACAGACACATTCAATGAACTCTGTCATAGTTCCAGGCAATGTCTGCCTCATGGACAGACACGTTCAATGAACTCTGTCATAGTTCCAGGCAGTGTCTGCCTCATGGACAGACACATTCAATGAACTCTGTCATAGTTCCAGGCAATGTCTGCCTCATGGACAGACACATTCAATGAACTCTGTCATAGTTCCAGGCAGTGTCTGCCTCATGGATAGACACATTCAATGAATTCTGTCATAGTTCCAGGCAGTGTCTGCCTCATGGACAGACACATTCAATGAACTCTGTCATAGTTTCAGGCAATGTCTGTCTCATGGACAGACACATTCAATGAACTCTGTCATAGTTCCAGGCAATGTCTGCCTCATGGACAGACACATTCAATGAACTCTGTCACAGTTCCAGGCAATGTCTGCCTCAAGGAAAGACACATTCAATGAACTCTGTCATAGTTCCAGGCAATGTCTGCCTCATGGACAGACACATTCAATGAACTCTGTCACAGTTCCAGGCAATGTCTGCCTCAAGGAAAGACACATTCAATGAACTCTGTCATAGTTCCAGGCAATGTCTGCCTCATGGACAGACACATTCAATGAACTCTGTCACAGTTCCAGGCAATGTCTGCCTGCCTACTCTCCTTTATCTCAAACATGTTTTAATGTGTTCTCTGACTTTTCTTTTACTTGTGGTCCCTAGTTTCACTATCATATTTAACCTGTGTGAAAGGCATGCAGTCATTATGTTTCATTTCTTCTTCTTTTGCGTTCATCCGGAGTGTTTGTTTTTTTTCAGATGTAGTTGCGGTGTATTGTTATGCACCCTTGGACCAACATATCCGACTTTCGCGAGCGTTTTTGACCAGGTTAGCATTCTCTCACTTTCGTGGGGCCGTCCACATCCCAGCTGGTCAAGTTAGAACAGTCGAATACTTCATGATCAACCCTCAAGGGAAGGCAGGGACAGTCCATGGCATTTTCCGCCATCCAGGGTGGCTTCCATAGTTGCAGGGCCGACACATAGCACCCTGGTGCTGGGCTCACCAAGGGAATTGCCACGTCCTGCTCATGGCTGCTTTAATTCCTCACTTCAATGTATTGGCCTTTCGTTTGTTATGTGCCGCTCCCCGCACAAACCAGGGACGGTCAGACTGCAGATGGTATGCAGTCAGCGAGCTTTTGATTCGGACATGTTCTAGGCGCTGTACCCGGAAAACAAAATAGTTAGAGCATGTTTCGGGCACAGCGGACATTCGGAAAACTAGCTAGTCAGAGCTGTTCCAGACGCAAAGGATATTCGGAAGACTAGATTGTCAGAACTGTTCCGAGTACGAGGGACAATCGGAAAACTAACTAGTCAGAGCTGTTCCAGATGCGAAGGACATTCGGAAGACTAGTTAGTCACGGCTGTTCCGAGCATGAAGGACATTTCACTCTGATGTTTATGTGTTGTGCCTGGTTTATTTGCGCCCTTAGGCCAGCACATCCAACTTCAGCAGGCAATTTTACAGGTTTGCAGCAGGCAATTTTACAGGTTTGCCTTCCAGGGGTTTCGAGGGACGTTAGACTCTTACTGCTGTGGTGTCGCCCACATCTCAGTTGGTCAAGGTATAACGGTCAAATACATCACGGTCAACCCTTGAGGGAAGGCAGGGGCAGACCATGGGCATTCCCTGCTATCCAAGAGGCTTCCATAATTGCAGAGCTGGCACATAATGCTTTGAGACTGGGCTCATCCGAGGAATCGCCACTTCCTGCTCATGGCTGCTTTAATTCCTCACTTCCATGTATTGAGCATTTCGTTTGCCACTGCTCGCTCCCCACACAAACCAGGGACACACAGTCTGCGGATGACATCGACTCATCAAGCTTTCACTTTGGACTTCCACGTAATGGATTCGCTAGCCAAGCATTCCATTTTGTGTTTTTGAGACGTTTTTTCACCTTTGACTAAGCTCACTCTATGAGTATAGACACAGACTTTCGTCGTAACCATTTCGTGCGACTGGGACTTTTTCCCACCTTTAGTACTTGCTCATGAGGTAGGCTACATGTGCTGCCAGCTCAGCACCTTACCCCTGTGCAACAGTGCACAAGATCCGGGGATCCCTCATATCCCCCAGCTGAGAGCTTTCGAGCAAGTATCTGACCCAAGCATGAAGCGTGCTCAGCATCCCACCTCCATTTTGCAGTAGGTGCGTATCGGGCCAGCTCTCACATCCAAGGGTTTATGGCTTAGAGGCGTTCAGCCATATCCCTTAGCTGGGAGCCTTAGAGTATGTGTCCGGACCAAGTATTAATGGCTTCATGCACCTGATTTGACTTTTTGACTGCTATCCTCAGTCTACCTGCAGAGCAGCGGGTTGTGTCACTCTTGGTCTGGTCCCTATCTCAAGGCCTGTCCGACATGTAGTTATGCTTCCGTCGTCAGGACTCTTGAGGTAATTGGGACAAGCAAGCCCCTCTACCGTGTCAAAGTGGAGACACATCAGAGAGGATGTTTCATTTTATCAATCCAATAAGCATCCAGCCAACATCTTGACATGTTTGCTTATTGGTCGGCTGGTTGCCAATTAACAGTGAGATGTTAACAGGAAACATGTGGAAGCCAGTATCCCGGCTGGTAGGGTCTCTGATACACAGTACATCAAGCCAGTATCCCGGCTGGTAGGGTCTCTGATACACAGTACATCAAGCCGGTATCCCGGCGTATCGGGTTCAAAGGTTAAACTTGGCCAAACTGTGCCAGTCTTTAAGGTTTCTCTGCTGAAAATACTCTCTGCTCTGTCTCAAGGTCAAGGTTTCCATGCCATCATGGCATGTTCGGGACACGCTGCTGTTTTTACCTGGCCAAATGGCATGCTTGTGGTCTCAGTGGGACATCTCAGTGTGACATCAGTCTCTTGACCTGCCAGAGAATGTTCTGGTAGCTGTTGTCTGAAGTGAGACATCTCAGTGAGACATCTCAGTGGGACATCTCAGTGAGACATCTCAGTGGGACATCTCAGTGTGACATCAGTCTTTTGACCTGACAGAGAATGTTCTGGTAGCTGTTGTCTAAAGTGAGACATCTCAGAGTGACATCTCAGTGAGACATCTCAGTGTGACATCAGTCTCTTGACCTGCCAGAGAATGTTCTGGTAGCTGTTGTCTGAAGTGAGACATCTCAGTGTGACATCAGTCTCTTGACCTGCCAGAGAATGTTCTGGTAGCTGTTGTCTGAAGTGAGACATCTCAGTGTGACACTTCAGTTTGACATCTCAGTGAGACATCTCAGTGTGACATCAGTCTCTTGACCTGCCAGAGAATGTTCTGGTAGCTGTTGTCTGAAGTGAGACATCTCAGTGTGACATCAGTCTCTTGACCTGCCAGAGAATGTTCTGGTAGCTGTTGTCTGAAGTGAAACATCTCAGTGTGACATCTCAGTGTGACATCAGTCTCTTGACCTGCCAGAGAATGTTCTGGTAGCTGTTGTCTGAAGTGAAACATCTCAGTGTGACATCTCAGTGTGATATCTCAGCGTGACATCTCAGTGTGACATCAGTCTCTTGACCTGCCAGAGAATGTTCTGGTAGCTGTTGTCTGAAGTGAGACATCTCAGTGTGATATCTCAGTGAGACATCTCAGTGTGACATCTCAGTGTGACATCTCAGTGTGACATCAGTCTCTTGACCTGCCAGAGAATGTTCTGGTAGCTGTTGTCTGAAGTGAGACATCTCAGTGTGATATCTCAGTGTGACATCTCAGTATGACATCAGTCTCTTGACCTGCCAGAGAATGTTCTGGTAGCTGTTGTCTGAAGTGAGACATCTCAGTGTGATATCTCAGTGAGACATCTCAGTGTGACACCTCAGTGTGACATCAGTCTCTTGACCTGCCAGAGAATGTTCTGGTAGCTGTTGTCTGAAGTGAGACATCTCAGTGAGACATCTCAGTGTGACATCTCAGTGTGACATCAGTCTCTTGACCTGCCAGAGAATGTTCTGGTAGCTGTTGTCTGAAGTGAGACATCTCAGTGTGATATCTCAGTGAGACATCTCAGTGTGACATCTCAGTATGACATCAGTCTCTTGACCTGCCAGAGAATGTTCTGGTAGCTGTTGTCTGAAGTGAGACATCTCAGTGTGACATCTCAGTGTGACATCAGTCTCTTGACATGCCAGAGAATGTTCTGGTAGCTGTTGTCTGAAGTGAGACATCTCAGTGTGACTTCTCAGTATGATATCTCAGTGAGACATCTCATTGGGACAGTCTCTTGACCTGCCAGAGAATGTGCTGGTAGAGGCTTCTGAAGCTAAGTGGAACCTGAGAGGGATTCAACTCACCTAGCAGGTAAATGCACTGGTCACCACACTATAACTCCTTGTACTCATAGTCACACAAACACGTTTAAATGAAGACATACATTCAGTCACACAAACACGTTTAAATGAAGACATATGTTCACAGTCACATAAACACGTTTAAATGAAGACATACATTCACAGTCACACAAACAGGATTACATGAAGACATACTGACTGACCTGCAGAAACCAGTTTTCTAATGAAGTCCAGTCCGTCTGCAATGTGAACTTTCAACCTGGGGTCAGGGGTCAGGTCAAACCAGTTTTGTGCTATATCCACAACTGAAGGATCCAGCTCAACAGCATCAAAGTGGATCTAAGAACAGAACCCATGTAACCAAGAGAGTTTCAGTGTTGAAGGGATATCAGTCACAATACATGTGTTTTTGTTTTTGGCATATCCTTTACAGGACATCGCTGTCAACACCAGCATCTTTCAGCTGATTGTTGATTTCTTGGCAAGATTACGCTCAGTAGTTTGCCATTGCTTTCTGAGCGACCAGCTCACATACCCCGTAAGTTACTGATGCGATTCGAACCACTGCTGATTCTCACCGTCATCACGTTACCCACGAGAGTATATGAGATTTGTGTTTTAGTACTGACAGGATATAAGTCATGAAGGGATATAAATCACAAGTCAGTTATAGTACTGAGGGGATATAAATCACAAGTCAGTTATAGTACTGAGGGGATATAAATCACAAGTCAGTTTTAGTACTGAGGGGATATAAATCACAAGTCAGTTTTAGTACTGAGGGGATATAAATCACAAGTCAGTTTTAGTACTGAGGGGATATAAATCACAAGTCAGTTTTAGTACTGAGGGGATATAAATCACAAGTCAGTTTTAGTACTAAGGGGCTATAAATCACAAGTCAGTTTTAGTACTGAGGGGATATAAATCACAATACTTGAGTTGTGACTATATTCGTAATGAAACTATTAATTTATCTATAGATTATGGAAGAGAGATACAGCCAGTTCTATTGTTTGCAAGTGAATCATGGACAATTAAGAGATTAATGAAACATTACTTGGAGGCTGATGAGATGTTGTTCTACAGAAAAAGGCTAAAAACATGGGCAAATGACAAGGGTAATGAAGAGGTCTTCAAAGAAATGAATTCACTAAGAGAACTAATTACTTGTATCTGTCATCTATTAAACTGTCAGCTACTGCCCCAACTAGTACCTTGCAGTGTAGGACCTTGCAGTGTAGGACCTTGCAGTGTAGGACCTTGCAGTGTAGGACCTTGCAGTGTAGGACCTTGCAGTGTAGGACCTTGTAGTGTAGGATAGGCGAGGGTCATGAGCCTGAGCAATTAAGGCTACCTGGCTAGTGCAGTCACAGCGAATTATGCAGGTTAGGATTTTCTTTTTGCCCTGACAGAAAATCTCCACACCTTACAGAGGATTTGAACTTGGGCCTCCGGAAGGAGAGCGCAACATTCTACCTGCTCAGCCAGTCACTCCTCATTTCAAGTATCACAGAGAACTAATTGTATCACAGATAACTAATTACTTATATCTAAGAGAGCTACTTGTATCACAGAGAACTAATTACTTGTATCTAAGAGAGCTACTTGTATATCAGAGAACTAATTATTTGTATCCAAGAGAATTAATTACTCTTATCAAATATCCTGACTTACCATCATTCTAGATGGTAACCCACTCTATCTCATGTGGTAAACCCACTCTATCCCATGTTACTGTAACCCACTCTATCACAGTTACTATTATAACACACTCTATCTCAGTTGTTACTGTAACCCACTCTATCTCAGTTGTTTCTGTAACCCACTCTATCTCAGTTGTTACTGTAATCGACTCTATATCAGTTGTTATTGTAACCCACTCTATCCCATGTTACTATAACCCACTCTATCCCATGTTACTATAACCCACTCTATCTCAGTTGTTACTGTAACCCACGTTACTATAATGCACTCTATCTCAGTTGTTACTGTAACCCACTATCTCAGTTGTTACTGTAACCCACCATCTCAGTTGTTACTGTAACCCACTATCTCAGTTGTTACTGTAACTCACTATCTCAGTTGTTACTGTAACCCACTCTATCCCATGTTACTATAACGCACTCTATCTCAGTTGTTACTGTAACCCACTATCTCAGTTGTTACTGTAACCCACTCTATCCCAGTTGTTACTGTAACCCACTCTATCCCAGTTGTAACTGTAACAATCTGCATCAGTCACTTTAACTCCGTTGCAGCAGACGGTGTTACTTTAACTCCGTGTGGTGCAGACATTTACTTCTGTAAACTTTCAGCAACCCTCAACAGAAATTGTTAGCAGCACATGCTGGTGTGTACAGACTTTTTTTAAAAATGTATCACACCCCAATAAGTGAATCAATGAAAATGAGAAGTAGAATCTGTAAGCTTTACTACAACTCAATCACACAATAAGTGAATCAATGAAAATGAGAAGTAGAATCTGTAAGCTTTACTACAACTCAATCACACAATAAGTGAATCAATGAAAATGAGAAGTACAATCTGTAAGCTTTACTACAACTCAATCACACAATAAGTGAATCAATGAAAACGAGAAGTTGAATCTGTAAGCTTTACTACAACACAATCACACAATAAGAACGAAAGAATGAAAACGAGAAGTAGAATCTGTAAGCTTTACTACAACTCAATCACACAATAAGTGAATCAATGAAAATGAGAAGTAGAATCTGTAAGCTTTACTACAACTCAATCACACAATAAGTGAATCAATGAAAACAAGAAGTTGAATCTGTAAGCTTTACTACAACACAATCACACAATAAGAACGAAAGAATGAAAACGAGAAGTAGAATCTGTAAGCTTTACTACAACTCAATCACACAATAAGTGAATCAATGAAAATGAGAAGTAGAATCTGTAAGCTTTACTACAACTCAATCACACAATAAGTGAATCAATGAAAACAAGAAGTTGAATCTGTAAGCTTTACTACAACACAATCACACAATAACAACGAAAGAATGAAAACAAGAAGTAGAATCTGTAAGCTTTACTAGAACACAATCATGCCCCAATAAGTGAATCAATAAAAACGAGAATTAGAATTGGTAAGCTTTACTACAACACAATCATGCCCCAATAAGTGAATCAATGAAAACAAGAAGTTGAATCTGTAAGCTTTACGAAAACATAATCATGCCCCAATAAGTAAATCAATGAAAATGAGAAGTAGAATCTGTAAGCTTTACTAGAACACAATCATGCCCCAATAAGTAAATCAATGAAAATGAGAAGTAGAATCTGTAAGCTTTACTAGAACACAATCATGCCCCAATAAGTAAATCAATGAAAATGAGAAGTAGAATCTGTAAGCTTTACTAGAACACAATCATGCCCCAATAAGTAAATCAATGAAAATGAGAAGTAGAATCTGTAAGCTTTACTAGAACACAATCATGCCCCAATAAGTGAATCAATAAAAACGAGAATTAGAATTGGTAAGCTTTACTACAACACAATCATGCCCCAATAAGTGAATCAATGAAAATGAGAAGTAGAATCTGTAAGCTTTACTAGAACACAATCACACAATAAGTGAATCAATGAAAATGAGAAGTAGAATCTGTAAGCTTTACTAGAACACAATCACACAATAAGTGAATCAATGAAAATGAGAAGTAGAATCTGTAAGCTTTACTACAACTCAATCACACAATAAGTGAATCAATGAAAATGAGAAGTAGAATCTGTAAGCTTTACTACAACTCAATCACACAATAAGTGAATCAATGAAAACAAGAAGTTGAATCTGTAAGCTTTACTACAACACAATCACACAATAAGAACGAAAGAATGAAAACGAGAAGTAGAATCTGTAAGCTTTACTACAACTCAATCACACAATAAGTGAATCAATGAAAATGAGAAGTAGAATCTGTAAGCTTTACTACAACTCAATCACACAATAAGTGAATCAATGAAAACAAGAAGTTGAATCTGTAAGCTTTACTACAACACAATAACAACGAAAGAATGAAAACAAGAAGTAGAATCTGTAAGCTTTACTAGAACACAATCATGCCCCAATAAGTGAATCAATAAAAACGAGAATTAGAATTGGTAAGCTTTACTACAACACAATCATGCCCCAATAAGTGAATCAATGAAAACAAGAAGTTGAATCTGTAAGCTTTACGAAAACATAATCATGCCCCAATAAGTAAATCAATGAAAATGAGAAGTAGAATCTGTAAGCTTTACTAGAACACAATCATGCCCCAATAAGTAAATCAATGAAAATGAGAAGTAGAATCTGTAAGCTTTACTAGAACACAATCATGCCCCAATAAGTAAATCAATGAAAATGAGAAGTAGAATCTGTAAGCTTTACTAGAACACAATCATGCCCCAATAAGTAAATCAATGAAAATGAGAAGTAGAATCTGTAAGCTTTACTAGAACACAATCATGCCCCAATAAGTGAATCAATAAAAACGAGAATTAGAATTGGTAAGCTTTACTACAACACAATCATGCCCCAATAAGTGAATCAATGAAAATGAGAAGTAGAATCTGTAAGCTTTACTAGAACACAATCACACAATAAGTGAATCAATGAAAATGAGAAGTAGAATCTGTAAGCTTTACTAGAACACAATCACACAATAAGTGAATCAATGAAAATGAGAAGTAGAATCTGTAAGCTTTACTACAACTCAATCACACAATAAGTGAATCAATGAAAATGAGAAGTAGAATCTGTAAGCTTTACTACAACTCAATCACACAATAAGTGAATCAATGAAAACAAGAAGTTGAATCTGTAAGCTTTACTACAACACAATCACACAATAAGAACGAAAGAATGAAAACGAGAAGTAGAATCTGTAAGCTTTACTACAACTCAATCACACAATAAGTGAATCAATGAAAATGAGAAGTAGAATCTGTAAGCTTTACTACAACTCAATCACACAATAAGTGAATCAATGAAAACAAGAAGTTGAATCTGTAAGCTTTACTACAACACAATAACAACGAAAGAATGAAAACAAGAAGTAGAATCTGTAAGCTTTACTAGAACACAATCATGCCCCAATAAGTGAATCAATAAAAACGAGAATTAGAATTGGTAAGCTTTACTACAACACAATCATGCCCCAATAAGTGAATCAATGAAAACAAGAAGTTGAATCTGTAAGCTTTACGAAAACATAATCATGCCCCAATAAGTAAATCAATGAAAATGAGAAGTAGAATCTGTAAGCTTTACTAGAACACAATCATGCCCCAATAAGTAAATCAATGAAAATGAGAAGTAGAATCTGTAAGCTTTACTAGAACACAATCATGCCCCAAAATGAGAAGTAGAATCTGTAAGCTTTACTAGAACACAATCATGCCCCAATAAGTAAATCAATGAAAATGAGAAGTAGAATCTGTAAGCTTTACTAGAACACAATCATGCCCCAATAAGTGAATCAATAAAAACGAGAATTAGAATTGGTAAGCTTTACTACAACACAATCATGCCCCAATAAGTGAATCAATGAAAATGAGAAGTAGAATCTGTAAGCTTTACTAGAACACAATCACACAATAAGTGAATCAATGAAAATGAGAAGTAGAATCTGTAAGCTTTACTAGAACACAATCACACAATAAGTGAATCAATGAAAATGAGAAGTAGAATCTGTAAGCTTTACTAGAACACAATCACACAATAAGTGAATCAATGAAAATGAGAAGTAGAATCTGTAAGCTTTACTACAACACAATCACACAATAAGTGAATCAATGAAAATGAGAAGTAGAATCTGTAAGCTTTACTACAACACAATCACACAATAAGTGAATCAATGAAAATGAGAAGTAGAATCTGTAAGCTTTACTACAACACAATCACACAATAAGTGAATCAATGAAAATGAGAAGTAGAATCTGTAAGCTTTACTACAACTCAATCACACAATAAGTGAATCAATGAAAATGAGAAGTAGAATCTGTAAGCTTTACTACAACTCAATCACACAATAAGTGAATCAATGAAAATGAGAAGTAGAATCTGTAAGCTTTACTACAACACAATCACACAATAAGTGAATCAATGAAAATGAGAAGTAGAATCTGTAAGCTTTACTAGAACACAATTACACAATAAGTGAATCAATGAAAATGAGAAGTAGAATCTGTAAGCTTTACTACAACACAATCACACAATAAGTGAATCAATGAAAATGAGAAGTAGAATCTGTAAGCTTTACTAGAACACAATTATAGTCAGGAGGACAGCGGAGCTTTTGCCAGGACTACAAGCAGCTTAACCATGGAGAGCATGGCAGTAACAAAGGCAGCAGTGTGGCCGCAGACAGGTGTTTCACCCAGGCATGTTTTCTCAGCCACTCCATGAGTGTGGGACTCCATGAGTGTGGGACTCCATGAGTGTGGGACTCCATGAGTGTGGGACTCCATGAGTGTGGGACTCCATGAGTGTGTGTGGGACTCCATGAGTGTGGGACTCCATGAGTGTGTGTGGGACTCCATGAGTGTGGGACTCCATGAGTGTGGGACTCCATGAGTGTGGGACTCCATGAGTGTGTGTGGGACTCCATGAGTGTGGGACTCCATGAGTGTGGGACTCCATGAGTGTGGGACTCCATGAGTGTGGGACTCCATGAGTGTGGGACTCCATAAGTGTGTGTGGGACTCCATGAGTGTGTGTGGGACTCCATGAGTGTGGGACTCCATGAGTGTGGGACTCCATGAGTGTGGGACTCCATGAGTGTGGGACTCCATGAGTGTGGGACTCCATGAGTGTGGGACTCCATGAGTGTGGGACTCCATGAGTGTGGGACTCCATGAGTGTGGGACTCCATGAGTGTGTGTGGGACTCCATGAGTGTGGGACTCCATGAGTGTGTGTGAGACTCCATGAGTGTGGGACTCCATGAGTGTGGGACTCCATGAATGAATGTGGGACTCCATGAGTGTGTGTGGGACTCCATGAGTGTGGGACTCCATGAGTGTGGGACTCCATGAGTGTGGGACTCCATGAGTGTGTGTGGGACTCCATGAGTGTGGGACTCCATGAGTGTGGGACTCCATGAGTGTGGGACTCCATGAGTGTGTGTGGGACTCCATGAGTGTGGGACTCCATGAGTGTGGGACTCCATGAGTGTGGGACTCCATGAGTGTGGGACTCCATGAGTGTGGGACTCCATGAGTGTGTGTGGGACTCCATGAGTGTGGGACTCCATGAGTGTGGGACTCCATGAGTGTGGGACTCCATGAGTGTGGGACTCCATGAGTGTGGGACTCCATGAGTGTGGGACTCCATGAGCGTGGGACTCCATGAGCGTGGGACTCCATGAGTGTGGGACTCCATGAGTGTGTGTGGGACTCCATGAGTGTGGGACTCCATGAGTGTGGGACTCCATGAGTGTGGGACTCCATGAGTGTGGGACTCCATGAGTGTGGGACTCCATGAGTGTGGGACTCCATGAGTGTGGGACTCCATGAGCGTGGGACTCCATGAGTGTGGGACTCCATGAGTGTGGGACTCCATGAGTGTGGGACTCCATGAGTGTGGGACTCCATGAGTGTGAGACTCCATGAGTGTGTGTGGGACTCCATGAGCGTGGGACTCCATGAGTGTGGGACTCCATGAGTGTGGGACTCCATGAGTGTGGGACTCCATGAGTGTGGGACTCCATGAGTGTGGGACTCCATGAGTGTGAGACTCCATGAGTGAGTGTGGGACTCCATGAGCGTGGGACTCCATGAGCGTGGGACTCCATGAGTGTGGGACTCCATGAGTGTGGGACTCCATGAGTGTGGGACTCCATGAGTGTGGGACTCCATGAGCGTGGGACTCCATGAGTGTGGGACTCCATGAGCGTGGGACTCCATGAGTGTGGGACTCCATGAGTGTGGGACTCCATGAGTGTGGGACTCCATGAGTGTGGGACTCCATGAGTGTGAGACTCCATGAGTGTGTGTGGGACTCCATGAGTGTGGGACTCCATGAGTGTGCTCAGATTGAGAATGCTGGGCCAGAAGGCCGTGGCTTGAATCTCTGAGCTTAAAACTGACTAATATCTGTTTCATTTTCGTGCCAGGGCACATGGATGTCAGAGGAAACAAGCGAGCAGCTAGGTTTGTGGGCTTGGCTGCTGTAGGTCTTGTGCAGGTCTTAGTCAGATATGACTGAGCCACCGTATGACAGTAGACGGTACTACCTGCTTTCTGTTAGCGCCGAACGTTGGGCGGCGCTTACCTAAGCCTTGGTTGGCAGCTGGTCTAGGATCGAAGCTCCGTCAGCCGGACAGTTAGAGCATTGCTTTGCTGAACTGGCAGCTTCTGCAGCTTGTCTTGTTCCAGATGTATAGGTGTTAACTTTCCTCTGGAGTGAACTAGGCAGGCCGAGAGAGGGATCATGCTGCATGGGCAACACATGGTTTCTTTATTTTAGCCCAGGCTTTGTGCTATGGAGAGGCAATAACTCCATCCCTGGTCTTCCACTGCCATGGGTCGTAGTTATTAAGCCTTTTTGAAGCACAATGTACCAAACTATCGTCTGCCAATAAGACTAACTAACTAACTAACTAACTAATATATATATATATATATATATATATATAGAGAGAGGGAGAGAGAGAGAGAGAGAGAGAGAGAGAGAGAGAGAGAATGAACGAACAAACAAACTTTATTTTAAAAGGGTAACAAATTGGGCACGCAGGCCCGTCTTACATTCGGCCCTTCCAATCACTCATCTTTCATTCATCAAATGTGCATGTTACATTTACATTGGGGGAAAAAAAACATTGTCAAATGGATTTTGTAAACATAAACAATGCATATTACGCATAGTACATTGACATGGGGGGAAAAAAACATTCTCAAATGAAAGTTGTAAACAAACAGTGCATATTGCAATGTTGTGAGAGACATCCCCCATCCACCCTCACACTCCGCAGCCACCCACACATTCCTCAGACACCCACACATCCCCCACCCACCACACCATCACTCACGCACTCACACAGACTCAGACAAACATACATGCCGCCACCCACCCACTGATCCCCCACCCACACATACATCCGCCACCCATCCCATAACTGACACGCATACACCCACCCACATATTCACCACACACCCGCAACCACCCAGCAAAACACACATCACTGAGAGAGAGAGAGAGAGTTACTTGAGAAATGTTGTATATCTGTGGTCTCAACATGTGTGTTCTACTTGCCTTCTGTGTCAGGTGGAAGAGAACATTCTGACAATGTGTGCAACACCAGAATAAGGTATCTAGAATAGAATAAAGTATCTTGAACGAGATATCTAGAATAAAGTATCTAGACCATTCAAGCTCCAATAAGACTCCAATGTGACATTGCTCCCCTCCTCATGACAGAATCTCACTGAATGTCCATTCTGAATGTCCTCACCCTAAGAGTACAGATAGAACATATGTCATTTCTACAAGACTGGCATGAGCTGCCAAGAGCAGACAACTAGGAATAATGTGTTGCCTTACAGGAGGCTATGTTCAATGAGTTACCTGTGGGAACACACTGTGAACAAAGCTGGGAAAGCTGCCTCCACCAAGTCCTACCAGCACACAGGACACGGGACAGTCTGCAGATAAGAACACGCTCAACACTTCAGATTTGAGTAGCATTTTGTACACTAAACAATGTACTATACTCTAATAATTGGATGTTTCATCAGTATTGAGTAGCATTTTGTACACTAAACAATGTACTATACTCTAATAATTGGATGTTTCATCAGTATTGAGTAGCATTTTGTACACTAAACAATGTGCTATACTCTAATAATTGGATGTTTCATCAGTATTGAGTAGCATTTTGTACACTAAACAATGTGCTATACTCTAATAATTGGATGTTTCATCAGTATTGAGTAGCATTTTGTACACTAAACAATGTGCTATACTCTAATAATTGGATGTTTCATCAGTATTGAGTAGCATTTTGTACACTAAACAATGTGCTATACTCTAATAATTGGATGTTTCATCAGTATTGAGTAGCATTTTGTACACTAAACAATGTGCTATACTCTAATAATTGGATGTTTCATCAGTATTGAGTAGCATTTTGTACACTAAACAATGTGCTATACTCTAATAATTGGATGTTTCATCAGTATTGAGTAGCATTTTGTACACTAAACAATGTGCTATACTCTAATAATTGGATGTTTCATCAGTATTGAGTAGCATTTTGTACACTAAACAATGTGCTATACTCTAATAATTGGATTTTCATCAGTATTGAGTAGCATTTTGTACACTAAACAATGTGCTATACTCTAATAATTGGATGTTTCATCAGTATTGCATTTCATCCATATATAAATTAGAACCAAAAAGAAAATAAAAATGGAAATTAGTGAAGAACAGTATGGATTTGTGGAAGGAAAGGGCACAAACAATGCAATTTATACATTACGGACACTAATAGAAAGGTCAATAGAGAAACAGAGAGACATATATTTGTGCTTCATAGATTATACTAAGGCATTTGATAAAGTAAAACATGATGAACTGATTAAAATGTTGGAAGATATCAAGGAGTACGACAAGGGTGTGTCTTGTCACCAGATCTTTTCTCCCTGTATAGCGAAGTAATAATGAGAGAGATCAAAGACATGCCAGGAATACTAGTTGGAGGTTATAATATAAATAATATACGCTATGCAGATGACACAGTATTGGTGGCGGATAATTCAATAGACCTACAACAATTATTAGACGTTGTAGTAACAGAGAGTGCAAGGAAAGGACTCTCTTTGAATATCAAGAAAACAGTAACAATGGTAATATCAAAGAAAATGGTGACACCAAAATGTGACATAGAAATAGAAGGGAAAATCCTTAACCAAGTTGATAATTTTAGATACCTAGGGGCATTTATAACATCAGATGGAAGATGTACAACAGAGATTAGGAGCAGAATAGGGCAGGCAAAAGCCGCATTTCAGAAAATGAAGAGTATCTTATGCAATAAGTCACTATCACTGAATGTAAGAAAGAGAGTGCTGAAATGCTATGTAGAACCAGTTTTGCTGTATGGCAGTGAATCTTGGAATGTAAATGAACAAATTAAGAAGACATTAGAAGCAACAGAGATGTGGTTCCTGAGACGAATGTTGCGAATTCCTTGGACTGCCAGAGTAACTAACGACGACTGCCTGAAACAGGCTAACGAAACTAGAACATTATATACAACAATAAGACAGAGACAAACAGCTTTCCTCGGTCATGTGATGAGAAGAGAGGCATTGGAGAACATCGTAACAACTGGAAAGATTGAGGGGAAGAGAGGCAGAGGTAGACCAAGAGAAGTGATGCTGGATGGATTGAGACGGTGGCATGGAGGAATATCAGCAGCAGAGTTGATCCAGAAAACCAAAGACCGAGATCTATGGAGAGCCACGAACGCCTACACCAGCTGGCACGGCACTTGATGATGATGATAATTACAAGAGTGCCATCTCACTAAAGAATCCATGTGGCTGTGTTATTCTGACATGTAATATTACATTGTTGACTAAAGAATCTATATGTTTGTGTTATTCTGACATGTAATGTTACATTGTTGACTAAAGAATCTATATGTTTGTGTTATTCTGACATGTAATGGTACATGGTTGACTAAAGAATCTATATGTTTGTGTTATTCTGACATGTAATCTTACATTGTTGACTAAAGAATCTATGTGTTTGTGTTATTCTGACATGTAATATTACATTGTTGACTAAAGAATCTAAGTGGTTGTGTTATTCTGACATGTAATGTTACATTGTTGACTATAGAATCTATATGTTTGTGTTATTCTGACATGTAATGGTACATGTTTGACTAAAGAATCTATATGTTTGTGCTATTCTGACATGTAATCTTACATTGTTGACTAACGAATCTATATGTTTGTGTTATTCTGACATGTAATATTACATTGTTGACTAAAGAATCTATATGTTTGTGTTATTCTGACATGTAATATTACATTGTTGACTAAAGAATCTATATGTTTGTGTTATTCTGACATGTAATATTACATTGTTGACTAAAGAATCTATATGTTTGTGTTATTCTGACATGTAATATTACATTGTTGACTAAAGAATCTAAGTGGTTGTGTTATTCTGACATGTAATCTTACATTGTTGACTAAAGAATCTATATGTTTGTGTTATTCTGACATGTAATATTACATTGTTGACTAAAGAATCTATATGTTTGTGTTATTCTGACTTGTAATATTACATTGTTGACTAAAGAATCTAAGTGGTTGTGTTATTCTGACATGTAATGTTACACGGTTGACTAAAGAATCTATGTAGCTGTTAAATTAACAGTTACCATTACGTGGTTGACTAAAGAAGCAATTCCACTCCAACATACAATTTACATACCTAGAGAAGGCAAAAATGCCAACCCTCCAACCATGGCTATGAGATAATCACTATGCAAGTAACCTTTATCAACCCTGAGTTTGCCTGGAGAGCCTTCAAATCTGTTCTTTCTCTTCTTCTTATCACGAGCTACAATTGAGAAAATAAAGAATATGCACACATAAAGTCACACATTTGTGAACACATGAAAGTTATTCTCTATAACAGTGGTTCTCAACCTTTTTTGGCCCATGCACCCCTTCACCATATGTTCAGAATGTCATTCCCCCCTACCTTTCGTATTTCCTCCCTATAAATCTCCCCCCCCCCCCCACCCCAGCCTCGTCCCTACATAGTATACATAAAAATTGAAACTAAATTTAATAACATATACTAGAACGAGTCTAGACGTCTACATAAAACGTAATTTGCTGGTCTTCTTAGGTTATAAAACGAATTTCAGAACCATAAAGTATGAAGGGAAAAACAATATCAAGTAATCAGTTCTTGTATTAACGCGATCTTGAAATAATCCTAATTCCCCCCCTCCCCCCTCCCACCTGGAAACCCTAAAATTCCCCCATTCCCCAACTGGTTGAGAACCACTGCTCTATAATAACATAAAACAATAGTCAAGCGAAAGCTTCAGAACAAGCTAATCACAAAATGTCACTTACCATGTGTCACTTACCATGTGTATGTCTGTAACAAGGTAATCACAATATGTCACTTACCATATGTATGTCTGTAACAAGGTAATCACAATATGTCACTTATCATATGTCACTTACCATGTGTATGTCTGTAATAAGGTAATCACAATATGTCACTTACCATATGTCACTTACCATGTGTATGTCTGTAACAAGGTAATCACAACACGTCACTTACCATGTGTCATCCGAGCTTCTGATTGGACCACATTTTTGTTGGACAAAAACACCAATCTTCTAAACAGCTGACCACCATTTAACTCGACATCTTCGATCAAATAATCTCCGCTGGTGTCACTGCGACCTTGAGCTACAGGGTATCGTTTCCCAATGTCCTCACCAATTGATAAAAATGGAATCTGGAATGAAGCAAAATGACATTTTAGGCTAAGATACAAATATCACAAACGTTATAAAGAGGCCAGTGTTATTTTATGGCTACATTATGAGAAGAGAAAGACGCAAACATACTGAGACAAATGAAAAGATTTGTGAAATGACAGAAATAGGAAGACAGCAAGAGATTCTTGATCTGTTGTCATGGCACGTAAAGGTGTTAGCAGACTCTTGATCTGTTGTCATGGCATATAAAGGTGTCAGCTCACAAACTGATGCATGCTGTTGGAGATCACCAGATGTGGAGAAGCATGATCACCCAGTCAACGGTATACCTGATGATGACAATACTGTGAGAGCCAGAAACCATTTATTAACATATTTATTCATAAGTTGCTCTGTATTTACCCTATACATGTAAACAGTTTATTAATACATTTATTCATAAGTTGCTCTGTATTTACCCCATACATCTGAACAATTTATTAATACATTTATTCATACATTACTCTGTTTTAACCCCTTAACGTGAACAGTTTAAGGCATTTATTGATAGATTACTGTGTATTTACCCTATACAAATGAACAATGTATTAATACATTTATTCATACGTTACTCTATATTTACCCCATCATAAGAACAATTTATTAATACATTTATTCATACATTGCTCTGTATTCATCCCATAACTTGAACAGTTTAAGGCATTTATTGATAGATTACTGTGTATTTACCCTATACAAATGAACAATGTATTAATACATTTATTCATACGTTACTCTATATTTAAGCCATCATCTGAACAATTTATTAATACATTTATTCATACGTTGCTCTGTATTTACCCCATCATCTGAACAATTTATTAATACATAAAGTAATACGTTCCTCAGTATTTACCCCATCATCTGAACAATTTATTAATACATTTATTAATACGTTACTCTGTATTTACCGCATACATCTGAACAATTTATTAATACATTTATTAATACGTTGCTCTGTATTTATACATCTGAACTCGCCTTGTGTTAAGATGACCCTGGGATCCTGGCATTATGTTTTGGACACAGGCTCAGAGTTTATATAGTATACAATCAAGAAGGTGACCAAATAACACCAATTAACAATACAGAACTGGATTTACAAGAGATGGGTATTTATTACAGAACTGGATTTACAAGAGATGGGTATTTAATACAGAACTGGATTTACAAGAGATGGGTATTTATTACAGAACTGGATTTACAAGAGATGGGTATTTAATACAAAACTAGATTTACAAGAGATGGGTATTTAATACAAAACTGGATTTACAAGAGATGGGTATTTAATACAAAACTGGATTTACAAGAGATGGGTATTTATTACAGAACTGGATTTACAAGAGATGGGTATTTAATACAAAACTAGATTTACAAGAGATGGGTATTTAATACAAAACTGGATTTACAAGAGATGGGTATTTATTACAGAACTGGATTTACAGGAGATGGTTATTTATACCAGAACTAGATTTACAACAGTTGGTATTTAATACAGAAACGCATTTACAGGAGATGGGTATTTCAGTTTGAAGCAAGATTATGGATGATGGAGAAGAGCCTAATCGCAGCAAACAGCCTTAGGGATTTATAGGTATGGAGAATATAGTTTTTCAGCAAACAACCGTGCAGGTCTGTATGTATGAAGAAGTGTAAATATGCTTGTAGAGAACAAATTTGTTGGTTTATATGTTTGGAGAAGTGTAAATATGCTTGTAGAGAACAAATTTGTTGGTTTATATGTTTGGAGAAGTGTAAATATGCTTGTAGCAAACAAACTTGTAGGTTTATATGTTTGGAGAAGTGTAAATATGTTTTGAGAGAACAAATTTGTTGGTTTATATGTTTGGAGAAGTGTAAATATGTTTTTAGAGAACAAATTTGTTGGTTTATATGTTTAGAGAAGTGTAAATATGTTTTTAAAGAACAAATTTGTTGGTTTATATGTTTGGAGAAGTGTAAATATGCTCACAGCACATCGGACCATTCAGTCCATACGAGCTCTGATCTCCTTCTTAGTATCCACCTCAGCAAGTATGACAGACAACAGTGTATATTGAAATCTATCAACTGTACAGATAAATGAAGTTCAGGAATAAGTGAAGTGAAACAAGTAACTATCAAATGTTACCTGAGCTTTCAATGAGCAATCTTTGGGGGATAATTCCATCACTCTGCTGGACAACTCTGCCTTTATTGCTTCCAGATTTTCATAGTTATGTCCCCTGCTTAAGGTCACAACAACCAGTCGCTGATAGCCGGCACTATCTAACAGATGCAGCCGACCCTTGTCTGTTGAGAACAACCATTCTGTTTCTCTATAACAAGCCAGAGATGAAAATTCATGTCAGCCATCTTCGAATTTCATCATATTCTTATTTTCTGTAGCAAAATTATTTTATTATAATCATAATACTCTGTTAACAATATTACTTTCTCATGCTACAATCTTGCTCTTGTTACAATCTTTGTGTGATTTTACAATTTTATTTTTTACTTTTTTTAAAATCAATCATCATGCAAAGGGTTTGGAATAAAAAATACAACCAGAAATAGAGAAGACCAAGGTGGGTTTGTACAAGAAAACGGTACAACATCTGTTGTGTATTTGCTAAGAACATTAATGAAGCGATCAATAGAAGTAAACAAAGACCTACATCTTTGTTTTTCTGACCACAAAAAGGCTTAATACACAGTAAAACACACTGACATGATAAAGATCTTCAAAATCTCCACATTGATGGGTGACCTTACACTTGTAAAGAAAATATACTGCAAGCAACAAGCTGCCATAAAAGTATTAAAAGTTGACAATCAAGAGAGGTGTGTGACAGGGGTGTGTAATGTCTACTATGTTTTCCCCACTTACAGCAAAAATATTACAAGAAAATTAAAAGATATGAGACAAATCACCATTGGAGGACATAAAACCAGCAATATTAGATATGCAGATGATATAGTATTGATTGCAGACAATGAACAGGATCTGCAGCATTTAGTGGATGCTGTTATCGCACACATTGAGCAACCAGGGTTAGCATTTAATTGTAAGAAAACAGTAATTACAACCATCTCTAAAAATAAAGAAATACCACAATGTAACAAAAAAGTAAATGGAAACATTCTTAAACAATTGCATCAGTACAACTATCTCGGAACAGTCACAACATCTGATGGAAGATACCTGGAAGAGATTACAATAAGAAACACCATGACAAAAGTAGCCTTTTGCAAAATATAAAAATATATTTACCAATTAAAAACCTGTCAACTGCTGTGAGGAAAAGTGATGAAGTTTGGAGGACCATCATCATCATGTGCCATGAAAGGTACTGGGCATATGGTCGTGTTATCCTGCTGCTCTACTGGAGCAGAGACTCTCCACCAACTCCTTCCAAGCCGTCCTATGTTTAGATACCTTCCACAGCTTGTTCCGTGTCCCTCCCATATTATTCTCTCGTCTCTAGATCTCTTCTCTGTGTGTATTTAGATATCTCCCACAGCTTGTTCCGTGTCCCTTACATATTATTCTCTTGTCTCTAGATCTCTTCTGTGTGTGTGTTTAGATATCTCCCACAGCTTGTTCCGTGTCCCTTCCATATTATTCTCTTGTCTCTAGATCTCTTCTGTGTGTGTGTTTAGATATCTCCCACAGCTTGCCTCATGTCTCTGATCTCTTCTGTGTGTGTGTGTTTAGATATCTCCCACAGCTTGCTCCATGTCTCTGATCTCTTGTGTGTGTGTGTGTTTAGATATCTCCCACAGCTTGCCCTATGTCTCTGATCTCTTCTGTGTGTGTGTTTAGATATCTCCCACAGCTAGCTCCATGTCTCTGATCTCTTCTGTGTGTGTGTTTAGATATCTCCCACAGCTTGCTCCATGTCTCTGATCTCTTCTGCATGTGAGTTTAGGCCCACCTGTCTTGTATTAACTGTTAATTCCTGTGAGAGAACTTTCTATTGTACTATAGTGGTACTAGTTGATACCAGTTGCAAATTTGTCACGTATAAGAGCAAACACCTCAATGAAGTGACAACATTGTATGACATCTTCAGTATTTGTATCAATGAACACGTGAAAGCAAGTTGATCTACACTCACCTGCCCTGAGGTACAATGAAGATAGCAAGCTGATCTACACTCACCTGCCCTGAGGTACAATGAAGATAGCAAGCTGATCTACACTCACCTGCCCTGAGGTACAATGAAGATAGCAAGCTGATCTAGACTCACCTGCCCTGAGGTACAATGAAGATAGCAAACTTGTTTTCTAACAGGTGAGGGGAATCGACCACTGTCAGGTTGTAGCGTGGGATGTCAGAGTCCCGTGTGTGCAGCTCTAGTGACACCTGCTGGTCACCTGGTAACCTGCACACATCACATTCATGTTACTCTAAACCTGACAACACAGCCGTTGTTGGGAACTGAAGAAAACATCACTCAATGAAGTCAATGTCACTCCATTCAAGTGTTTCTGTCATACAGAGAGATATTATTGTCACACCATTCTAGTATTTCTGTCATATACAGAGACATTGTCACACCATTCTAGTATTTCTGTCAACAGAGAGAACAAACTGAAGTATCTGGGGATTACATTTGACAGGAGCCTGTCCTTCAAGGACCATGTGGAGACGGTTGTGACAAGCTCTCAAAAGGGACTCAATGCACTTAAAACTATGGCTTCAATGGACACAAGAGCAGAGAATGCTTTTCACACTATACCAGCACTTGATCCTCTCAGTAATTGATTATGGACTAGGACTGCTCACTGTCTCAAAGAGTCAGCTGGTGAAGTTAGAGCGCATACAGAATGAAGCTATGCGGGTCATTCTGGGATGCACCAGAGACACCCCAGTAGTGTGTATGCGTTACATCCTTGGTCTGTCAACTGTTGCTGGTAGGCTCAAGGTGATGCAGGCGAAGGCATACCTCAGAGTAGCTGCTAACACAGATCACCCACTGCATGAGGCGTTGGACGCAGTTAAGGGTCAGCAACTGATAAGAGGGAAATCATGGATGGCTCAGGCGGAGGATATGATCAGACATGTGTGCCCCTTGGAGAACATTAGGCGTGGAGAGGAGAGGGTCAGAGTGCCAGCGGAACAGTCAGACTTGTGCTGGGGAATGAACAGGCGGACAGATTGGCTGGCTCGGCAAAACTTGGTGGAGTATTGATGCATGACAAGGCAGATGTGGTTGCGGCCTTGTGGGAGCACGTGTACACCTCGGAAGAGCAAATGGATCACCATGGTCTGGCAAGAATGAGACATCCAGGAGTAACGAGGGTATCTGGCCGACGCTCAACACTCAGAGGAAAGGCGAGACGGACATATAATCAGATTTCTACTGGTACTATTGGTGTTGTAACTCTTCGCTGGCTGCTGAGGATGGGGACAGAGCGCTTATGGGAATGCCCCGAATGCTGTGATGTCGGTTCCTAAATCAATCAATCAATCAATCAATTCTGTCATGTACAGAGACATTATTGTCCTACCATTCAAGTATTTCTGTCATACACAGAGACATTATTGTCACATAATTCAAGTATTTCTGTCGTTACACAGAGACATTGTCCTACCATTCTTGTATTTCTGTCATTACACAGAGACATCGTCACACCAAGTATTTCAGTTATGTACAGAGACACAGAGACATGAATTCTGGTTGTCTTTGCTGGTGCCACTGCAGTTTACATGACTGTCCATAGATGACCACCTTTGTCTTGTGTGGTGTCTAGATCCGTCCATTATGTCCTGTGTATGGGACTGGATAAATAGCAAGACATTGTATGGGGTCTAGATCCGTCCATTATGTCCTGTGTATGGGACTGGATAAATAGCAAGACATTGTATGGGGTCTAGATCTGTCCATTATGTCCTGTGTATCTTCTTCTTCAGCGTTCCGAGCCATTGAGGTTCTTTGCTGCAAATACAATCCGTCTCCATTCGTCTCTCTGGTGGACCTTCTCTTGCCAGTCGTTAATTCCAAGTGCTTGTAGGTCTGTACATGTATTATCTCTCCACCGCCTTCTTGGTCTACCTCGGGGTCTACGGTCATTTATTTCCTGAGTGTAAGCGAGTTTTGTTTCCCTATTATCTTCCATTCTTTCTATATGCCCCAGCCATTGTAGTCTATTAGCCTTCATGATACCAGTGATTAGCGGGGACTTAAACAGATCATAAATGTCTTTGTTACTTCTTCTTTTCCACTCTCCACTTTGTGTATCCCTAATGGGTCCAAAGATGCGTCTTAAAATTTTGTTCTCAAAGGTTTGTAACAAGGCTTCGTCTCCTTTCGTTGTACTCCAGGTTTCAGAGCCATACAGCACAACTGGTCTGATCAGTGTTTTGTATATTGTGATTTTGGTGTTACGAGATAGCGCCTTTGATTTTAGTAGATGTTGTAGTGCATAGTATATCTTATTTCCAGAGTTGATTCTAGTTTGTATTTCTTCCCTTATGATGTTGGAACAGTTGAAGATCGTACCCAGGTATTTGTATGTTTCCGTTCTTTTAATGGTCATATTATCTATTTGTATGTGGCCAGAGTTTCTAGCCATTCCGTCTCTTGAAATTACCATATATTCTGTCTTATCTTGGTTGATAACCAGCCCCATCTGTTGGGCTTTTTCCTTTAAGTGAGTCAATATTTCCAATGTCTTTTGTTCACTTTGCCCTATAATATCTATATCATCTGCATAACCAAGCAGCTTGGATGTTCCTCCAATATCACATTCCTCCTTTACCTTCCTTACAACTTTCTCTAGAGCCAGATTGAAGAGTAGCGGCGATAGTGCATCACCCTGTTTCAAGCCAGATGTTATTTGGAAGGGGTCTGATTTCCTGCCTTTATATGTTACTATATTATAAGTATCTTCCATGCATAGTCTGGTCATGTTGATTAACTTCCTTGGTATTCCAAATTCCTGCATAGCATTCCATAGACTATTCCTATGGACACTATCATAAGCCTTTTTAAAATCCACAAAAATGTTATGGAGATCTCTTTTATATTCCCAATGTTTCTCGGCTATTTGTCGTAAGATAAATATCTGATCTATTGTTGATCTGTTTTGTCTAAAACCCGCCTGGTAGTCACCTAATATGTCTTCTGAATATGGTTTTAGTCTATTTAGTAATACTGCGGATAGTATCTTATAGCTTGTGGACAGTAGTGATATTCCTCTATAATTTCCACATTGGAACTTGTCTCCTTTCTTAAAGATAGGTATCAATAATGACTCTTTCCAGTCATGGGGTAATTCTTCTGTCCTCCAGATTTTTATTATTAGTTCGTATAGCTTTAGATGTAATGCATGGCCACCTGCCTTTATAAATTCAGCAGCAATTCCATCAGTCCCAGTTGCCTTATTGTTTTTAAGTCGTGTGATTACATATAGGATTTCTTCAAATGTAGGTTCTTCAATTTGTGGTTCGCATGTTAGAACCTCTTCCTGTGTATGGGACTGGATAAATAGCAAGACATTGTATGGGGTCTAGATCTGTCCATTAGCTCCTGTGTATGGGACTGGATAAATGGCAAGACATTGTATGGGGTCCAGATCCGTCCATTATGTCCTGTGTGTCCATCCATCATGTGCCATGCCGATAAGCATGGGGGGTCATGTTCTGCCATCTCACTCAATCACCAGAGTCGTGGATCAGCTCCGTGCTTCTGTATCAACCATGCCACGTGGCCAAGCCATCCAGGTATTTACTTCTTGGTCTTCCCCTTTGTATCTTCCCTTCGATCGTCCAATGTTTCTTGAAGGACTTGTTCATTGGTTTTTCTGTCTGTCCATGGTATTCTCTGCATTCTCCTCAGAAACCATATTTCCACAGCCATCAGATGTTTTTCAGCTTGGCTGCTCATTGTCCACGCTTCACATCCATACAAAAGTATAGGTTCTATGCAGCACTTCAATACTCTTCCTCTCATTTCAATTGACATCCCTTTATTGGTCAGTATGTGTGTATGGACTAGATAACTGGCAAGACATTGTATGGGGTCTAGATCTGTCCATTATGTCCTGTGTATGGGACTGGATAAATAGCAAGACATTGAGAAACTTGGTGGCTGCGAAGACAGCGATATTCTGTACGTGGTGGTGACGTCCTGTTTTTACAGTTTGAAGTTTGTTATGCTTGCTTGCGTTCGCTGGCTGTGAACTCTAGTGTGAAGTCCTGTATGTTGGATGGTGACATCCTGTTGTCCAACATCAGTGTGACGTCCTGTATGTTGGATGGTGACATCCTGTTGTCCAACATCAGTGTGACATAATATAAGAGTGTTGATAGATACATCTAGAGGCCAGCAACATACACAATGGACAAAGGGAATAGCTGAGTCCTTGGGAACCTCCATACATTAAACTCATCAATGGACAGAGGGAATTGCTGAGTCCTTGGGAACCTCCATACATTAAACTCATCAATGGACAAAGGGAATAGCTGAGTCCTTGGGAACCTCCATACATTAAACTCATCAATGGACAGAGGGAATTGCTGAGTCCTTGGGAACCTCCATACATTAAACTCATCAATGGACAAAGGGAATAGCTGAGTCCTTGGGAACCTCCATACATTAAACTCATCAATGGACAGAGGGAATTGCTGAGTCCTTGGGAACCTCCATACATTAAACTCATCAATGGACAAAGGGAATAGCTGAGTCCTTGGGAACCTCCATACATTAAACTCATCAATGGACAGAGGGAATTGCTGAGTCCTTGGGAACCTCCATACATTAAACTCATCAATGGACAAAGGGAATAGCTGAGTCCTTGGGAACCTCCATACATTAAACTCATCAATGGACAGAGGGAATTGCTGAGTCCTTGGGAACCTCCATACATTAAACTCATCAATGGACAGAGGGAATTGCTGAGTCCTTGGGAACCTCCATACATTAAACTCATCAATGGACACAGGGAATTGCTGAGTCCTTGGGAACCTCCATACATTAAACTCATCAATGGACAAAGGGAATAGCTGAGTCCTTGGGAACCTCCATACATTAAACTCATCAATGGACAGAGGGAATTGCTGAGTCCTTGGGAACCTCCATACATTAAACTCATCAATGGACAGAGGGAATTGCTGAGTCCTTGGGAACCTCCATACATTAAACCCATCAATGGACACAGGGAATTGCTGAGTCCTTGGGAACCTCCATACATTAAACTCATCAATGGACAAAGGGAATAGCTGAGTCCTTGGGAACCTCCATACATTAAACTCATCAATGGACAGAGGGAATTGCTGAGTCCTTGGGAACCTCCATACATTAAACTCATCAATGGACAGAGGGAATTGCTGAGTCCTTGGGAACCTCCATACATTAAACTCATCAATGGACACAGGGAATTGCTGAGTCCTTGGGAACCTCCATACATTAAACTCATCAATGGACAAAGGGAATAGCTGAGTCCTTGGGAACCTCCATACATTAAACTCATCAATGGACAGAGGGAATTGCTGAGTCCTTGGGAACCTCCATACATTAAACTCATCAATGGGCAGAGGGAATTGCTGAGTCCTTGGGAACCTCCATACATTAAACTCATCAATGGGCAGAGGGAATTGCTGAGTCCTTGGGAACCTCCATACATTAAACTCATCAATGGACAGAGGGAATTGCTGAGTCCTTGGGAACCTCCATACATTAAACTCATCAATGGACAGAGGGAATTGCTGAGTCCTTGGGAACCTCCATACATTAAACTCATCAATGGACAGAGGGAATTGCTGAGTCCTTGGGAACCTCCATACATTAAACTCATCAATGGGCACTCTCCCGCTACATATGCTTCACCTCGACGTACAAGAAAAACAAGATGAGATGAGATGAGATAAATACATAGAAACCTTCAAGAATTCCCATCGTTAATTAAAACAAACACCTACAATATTTTAAAATTGGTGTCAGCAGAAAGATGAATATGAATGACATATGAACGGACAATCTACCTGTTGCTCAGCTGCTGTCGCACGATGTGGTAGTACTGCATGTCTCTGACAATGGCAGACAGGTATTTGATGTCCTCAAGTCGGTCAATTCTCTCCTCAAACCTGCACACTTCAACAATCTGTTGAAATCACCAGAAACATTTCCAGTCAAGTCAAACGTGAGCTTCCAGTCAAGTCAAACATTTTCAGTCTTTAAGAGAACTAATTTATATCTAACAACTGAAGTAGACATGTCAGAGCTGTGCCTGTAGAGTTGTCCTAGCCCCTAGCATCCATTGAAGCAGGCAGACTGTGGAGGATCAGCACCTAATTGGCCGAGAGATGCCCAGCTTGAGGTGGGCGGTAGATGATCAGTGACACCTGTAGGTGTCTCCCACCGTCAGAGGCAACCCGTGGCACCCTATGTCTATGCCAGTTGACAAGGACTTATAACTCGTAACTGCTACCTCTCGCTTTGATTCTGAGACCGGTTAAGACTAGGAATGGAGTTTATCTCTCCACAGCACAAAGTATGGGCTGAAATATAGAGACCATGTGTTGCCCATGCAGCATGATCCCTCTCTCGGCCTGCCCAGTTCACTCAAGAGGAAAGTTAACACCTATACATCCGGAATAAGACAAGCTGCAGAAACTGCTGGATCAGCAAAGCAATACTCTAACTGTCCGCCTGTCAGAGCTTCAATCCTAGACCAGTTACCAACCAAGGCTTAGGGCCTGGTCTGCCCTGCCATGACATTTTGTGTTTAGGTTGCATTTCTTCGCACCAGGGTAAGGCTTGTACCTTCTCAACTGCGTTCCTCCGCCCAAAGCCGCTATCACAATGTGGGGTGTCGGGTTTGGTAAGCACCGCCCAACATTCAGCGCTAACCTAAAGCAGGTAGTACCATCTACTGTCATACTTGTCATATCTGACTAAGACCTGACTAACTACAAACACTGGCACGGATAATGAAGGTGACTCGTCATGCACACTCACCTGCGGCATGTTTGGCAAAGATTTGAACTTTGTGACAACTACAGCAAACACTGGCAAGGATAATGATGACTGGTCTCTTATATCTGCATCCATATATATTCTGTGTATCCTGATTGGCCATCCCCTATAAAACCATAACAAAGACATTGAAATATGTGAGAAACCATGATGACATAGATGAGATATGCAGATTTTCACAGTTATCATCATCAACTGATTAACATTGCATCATGCTGTCACACCTATGGCCAGTGAGAACTGTAATCACACACACTGGCTAACACACTTTACTGTAACCCATTACATTTGATTACATACTTTATTATGGTCCAGTACATTTGATTATATACTTTACTGTAACCCAGTACATTTGATTACATACTTTACTGAGGTCCAGTACATTTGATTATATACTTTACTGTAACCCAGTACATTTGATTACATACTTTAGTTTAGTTTAGTTTAGTCGATGGATCAACATCACGGCACACGGTTTAACCCATAAGTGCTCCGTTTTCCTCCTAACTCAAACCTGAGTCTGGAGAAACTCAGCTCAATGCACGAACTCCGTTGCATCGGCGAGGATCCTGAAATACTTTGGGTAGATTTTTAACTCGAAATTTTGCCCGGGCAGCGTCGTTAGGCTACTCTTTTTCGATTTCCAACTGCCAAGGGATTTTTTACGTGCACAACAATACACACGGGCGTCCGATCTCACAATTGTATTACTGGAAATCCAAGTGGATTTTAAAAAAAAAAAAATCCCGGTCCTCGCCGGGGCCTGAACCCGGGACCTCCAGCACTCGAAGCGGACACCATACCTCAAGACCACTCAGCCCCCCCCCCCCCCCCCCCGACATACATTACTGTAGCCCAGTACATTTGATTGTATACTTTACTGTGGCCCAGTACACTTGACTGTATACTTTACTGTGGCCCAGTATATTTTACTGTATACTTTACTGTGGCCCACTACGTTTGACTGTATACTTTACTGTGGCCCAGTACGTTTGACTGTATACTTTACTGTGGCCCAGTACGCTTGACTGTATACTTTACTGTGGCCCAGTACGTTTGACTGTATACTTTACTGTGGCCCAGTACACTTGACTGTATACTTTACTGTGGCCCAGTACGTTTGACTGTATACTTTACTGTGGCCCAGTATATTTTACTGTATACTTTACTGTGGCCCAGTACGTTTGACTGTATACTTTACTGTAGCCCAGTATATTTTACTGTATACTTTACTGTGGCCCAGTATATTTTACTGTATACTTTACTGTGGCCCAGTACGTTTGACTGTATACTTTACTGTGGCCCAGTATATTTTACTGTATACTTTACTGTGGCCCAGTACGTTTGACTGTATACTTTACTGTAGCCCAGTATATTTTACTGTATACTTTACTGTGGCCCAGTACGTTTGACTGTATACTTTACTGTAGCCCAGTATATTTTACTGTATACTTTACTGTGGCCCAGTACGTTTGACTGTATACTTTACTGTGGCCCAGTACACTTGACTGTATACTTTACTGTGGCCCAGTATGTTTGACTGTATACTTTACTGTGGCCCAGTACACTTGACTGTATACTTTACTGTGGCCCAGTACGTTTGACTGTATACTTTACTGTGGCCCAGTACACTTGACTGTATACTTTACTGTGACCCAGTACACTTGACTGTATACTTTACTGTGGCCCAGTACACTTGACTGTATACTTTACTGTGGCCCAGTACGTTTGACTGTATACTTTACTGTGGCCCAGTACGTTTGACTGTATACTTTACTGTGGCCCAGTACACTTGACTGTATACTTTACTGTGGCCCAGTACGTTTGACTGTATACTTTACTGTGGCCCAGTACACTTGACTGTATACTTTACTGTGGCCCAGTACGTTTGACTGTATACTTTACTGTGGCCCAGTATATTTTACTGTATACTTTACTGTGGCCCAGTACGTTTGACTGTATACTTTACTGTAGCCCAGTATATTTTACTGTATACTTTACTGTGGCCCAGTATATTTTACTGTATACTTTACTGTGGCCCAGTACGTTTGACTGTATACTTTACTGTGGCCCAGTATATTTTACTGTATACTTTACTGTGGCCCAGTACATTTGACTGTATACTTTACTGTAACCCAGTATATTTTACTGTATACTTTACTGTGGCCCAGTACGTTTGACTGTATACTTTACTGTGGCCCAGTACGTTTGACTGTATACTTTACTGTGGCCCAGTACGTTTGACTGTATACTTTACTGTGGCCCAGTATATTTTACTGTATACTTTACTGTGGCCCAGTACGTTTGACTGTATACTTTACTGTGGCCCAGTATATTTTACTGTATACTTTACTGTGGCCCAGTACGTTTGACTGTATACTTTACTGTGGCCCAGTACACTTGACTGTATACTTTACTGTGGCCCAGTATGTTTTACTGTATACTTTACTGTGGCCCAGTACGTTTGACTGTATACTTTACTGTGGCCCAGTACGTTTGACTGTATACTTTACTGTGGCCCAGTACGTTTGACTGTATACTTTACTGTGGCCCAGTACGTTTGACTGTATACTTTACTGTGGCCCAATAGACTGACTGGTTGGTTGGTCTATTCCCTGGAAGACTCAGTGTTAATGTATAAGTCGCATGCATTGACATGCAGGTTGATTTAACCCTGGACAGGGCCTGCACCTGTTGAAGTGAGGTTCATGTGGAAACCATGGTGTCCAAGAGCTGACCACACAACTCTCTTCATTCACTCTCTCATACCTAGATCTGACCCCACAGCTCTCTTCATTCACTCTCTCATACCTAGATCTGACCCCACAACTCTCTTCATTCACTCTCTCATACCTAGATCTGAACCCACAGCTCTCTTCATTCACTCTCTCATACCTAGATCTGAACCCACAGCTCTCTTCATTCACTCTCTCATACCTAGATCTGACCCCACAACTCTCTTCATTCACTCTCTCATACCTAGATCTGACCCCACAACTCTCTTCATTCACTCTCTCATACCTAGATCTGAACCCACAGCTCTCTTCATTCACTCTCTCATACCTAGATCTGACCCCACAACTCTCTTCATTCACTCTCTCATACCTAGATCTGAACCCACAGCTCTCTTCATTCACTCTCTCATACCTAGATCTGACCCCACAGCTCTCTTCATTCACTCTCTCATACCTAGATCTGAACCCACAGCTCTCTTCATTCACCCTCTCATACCTAGATCTGAACCCACAGCTCTCTTCATTCACTCTCTCATACCTAGATCTGACCCCACAACTCTCTTCATTCACTCTCTCATACCTAGATCTGACCCCACAACTCTCTTCATTCACTCTCTCATACCTAGATCTGAACCCACAGCTCTCTTCATTCACTCTCTCATACCTAGATCTGACCCCACAACTCTCTTCATTCACTCTCTCATACCTAGATCTGAACCCACAGCTCTCTTCATTCACTCTCTCATACCTAGATCTGACCCCACAACTCTCTTCATTCACTCTCTCATACCTAGATCTGACCCCACAACTCTCTTCATTCACTCTCTCATACCTAGATCTGACCCCACAACTCTCTTCATTCACTCTCTCATGCCAAGATCTGACCCCACAACTCTCTTCATTCACTCTCTCATACCTAGATCTGACCCCACAACTCTCTTCATTCACTCTCTCATACCTAGATCTGACCCCACAACTCTCTTCATTCACTCTCTCATACCTAGATCTGACCCCACAACTCTCTTCATTCACTCTCTCATACCTAGATCTGAACCCACAGCTCTCTTCATTCACTCTCTCATACCTAGATCTGACCCCACAACTCTCTTCATTCACTCTCGCATACCTAGATCTGAACCCACAGCTCTCTTCATTCACTCTCTCATACCTAGATCTGAACCCACAGCTCTCTTCATTCACTCTCTCATACCTAGATCTGAACCCACAGCTCTCTTCATTCACTCTCTCATACCTAGATCTGACCCCACAGCTCTCTTCATTCACTCTCTCATACCTAGATCTGAACCCACAGCTCTCTTCATTCACTCTCTCATACCTAGATCTGACCACACAACTCTCTTCATTCACTCTCTCATACCTAGATCTGACCCCACAACTCTCTTCATTCACTCTCTCATGCCAAGATCTGACCCCACAACTCTCTTCATTCACTCTCTCATACCTAGATCTGACCCCACAACTCTCTTCATTCACTCTCTCATACCTAGATCTGACCCCACAGCTCTCTTCATTCACTCTCTCATACCTAGATCTGACCTCACAGCTCTCTTCATTCACTCTCTCATACCTAGATCTGACCCCACAACTCTCTTCATTCACTCTCTCATACCTAGATCTGAACCCACAGCTCTCTTCATTCACTCTCTCATACCTAGATCTGAACCCACAGCTCTCTTCATTCACTCTCTCATACCTAGATCTGAACCCACAGCTCTCTTCATTCACTCTCTCATACCTAGATCTGACCCCACAGCTCTCTTCATTCACTCTCTCATACCTAGATCTGAACCCACAGCTCTCTTCATTCACTCTCTCATACCTAGATCTGACCCCACAGCTCTCTTCATTCACTCTCTCATACCTAGATCTGAACCCACAGCTCTCTTCATTCACTCTCTCATACCTAGATCTGAACCCACAGCTCTCTTCATTCACTCTCTCATACCTAGATCTGACCCCACAACTCTCTTCATTCACTCTCTCATACCTAGATCTGAACCCACAGCTCTCTTCATTCACTCTCTCATACCTAGATCTGAACCCACAACTCTCTTCATTCACTCTCTCATACCTAGATCTGAACCCACAGCTCTCTTCATTCACTCTCTCATACTTAGATCTGAACCCACAACTCTCTTCATTCACTCTCTCATACCTAGATCTGACCCCACAGCTCTCTTCATTCACTCTCTCATACCTAGATCTGAACCCACAGCTCTCTTCATTCACTCTCTCATACCTAGATCTGAACCCACAGCTCTCTTCATTCACTCTCTCATACCTAGATCTGACCCCACAACTCTCTTCATTCACTCTCTCATACCTAGATCTGACCCCACAACTCTCTTCATTCACTCTCTCATACCTAGATCTGAACCCACAGCTCTCTTCATTCACTCTCTCATACCTAGATCTGACCCCACAACTCTCTTCATTCACTCTCTCATACCTAGATCTGAACCCACAGCTCTCTTCATTCACTCTCTCATACCTAGATCTGACCCCACAACTCTCTTCATTCACTCTCTCATACCTAGATCTGACCCCACAACTCTCTTCATTCACTCTCTCATACCTAGATCTGACCCCACAACTCTCTTCATTCACTCTCTCATGCCAAGATCTGACCCCACAACTCTCTTCATTCACTCTCTCATACCTAGATCTGACCCCACAACTCTCTTCATTCACTCTCTCATACCTAGATCTGACCCCACAACTCTCTTCATTCACTCTCTCTTACCTAGATCTGACCCCACAACTCTCTTCATTCACTCTCTCATACCTAGATCTGAACCCACAACTCTCTTCATTCACTCTCTCATACCTAGATCTGACCCCACAACTCTCTTCATTCACTCTCTCATACCTAGATCTGAACCCACAGCTCTCTTCATTCACTCTCTCATACCTAGATCTGACCCCACAACTCTCTTCATTCACTCTCTCATACCTAGATCTGACCCCACAACTCTCTTCATTCACTCTCTCATACCTAGATCTGACCCCACAACTCTCTTCATTCACTCTCTCATGCCAAGATCTGACCCCACAGCTCTCTTCATTCACTCTCATACCTAGATCTGACCCCACAACTCTCTTCATTCACTCTCTCATGCCAAGATCTGACCCCACAACTCTCTTCATTCACTCTCTCATGCCAAGATCTGACCTCACAGCTGTCTTAACCCTTTAACGGGCATATCGCCTGATAGCGTTCGATGCGTTAAACGGGCATAACGCCTAATCGCGTCTTTGATGACTAGTCATTTTAAAAATGCGATCTCGCGAATTTCCGAGACTTCCTGTTCCTTTCTACCAGTCTTGCTGATAGAGTGAAAGCGTGGGTAACGTTTGCAAGTGTTTTCGTTAAATTTGATCAGATAGTTCATTAGTTTTCGGGGTTTTTGTGCGTTGTTATTCAAAATGGAATTCCTCAATTCTTCAAGCGATAGCGGCGATTTTGATGGGTTCAATTTAAGTGACATTGAAACGCACGAAAATGACGACGAATCGGAACTGGATCTCAGTGATATTAGCGTGTGCAGCGTGCACACTTCAGATCTTTCGGACTTTGAAGAAAGTGAATCTGAATCAGAAAATGTCGCTGAAATAAGTCGGGCGGGGCCGTCTCGCAACGCAAACGGTTGGAGCAACACAACAACAACATTGAATATCGGAGAATTTCGTGAAGAAACTGGCGTCAACTTAACAACTGACGATCGTTCTCAGCGTGCATTCTTTCTTCAAATCTTTGAGGAGCAAACGTTTCAAATGATTGCCGATCAAACAAATGTGTATGCTAGGCAAAAGATCGAACAAATAGATGATCGAGGCTGGGTTCCAACAAACGCAACCGAAATGCAGGCCTATTTTGGTCTGCTCATATTATTGGGGATCCACAATCTTCCTCGTTTGGAATTGTATTGGTCTACAGATGATATGTTGGGAGTGCCAGGTGTGAAGAATGTGATGCCGCTGAAGAGATTCAAGAAGCTGGAGCAATATTTACATGTGGCTGACAACAATACAGCTGACGGCAGTGACCGCCTCCACAAAATTCGGCCTCTCATTGACATGGCTAATAGGACATTCTTACAACGTTACAGCCCTAAGAAGGAAATTTCCATTGATGAGGCAATGGTGCCATTCAAAGGCAGGAATGCACTAAAACAATATCTACCATCCAAGCCAACAAAATGGGGAATGAAAGTGTGGTGTGCTTGCGAGTCAGCAACTGGCTACCTCCTCCAGTTTTCTGTTTACCGTGGCAAGACAGATGGTGGCATTCAGCATGGACTGGGCCATGATGTAGTGATGCAGCTTGCCGCCCCCTTTTTGGGAAAGTATCATCATCTCTATTTTGATAACTTTTTTTCGTCAGTTGGGCTTTTTACTAACCTTCTCCAAGAGAAAATGTATGCGGCAGCAACTGTAAGAAAGAACCGGAAAGATCTGCCTCTGGCATTCAGAGAAAAGAGAAAAATGAAGCAAGGGGACCATCAAGTCTTCCAGAAAGAGGATCTGCTTGCAACTGTGTGGCATGATAAAAGAGATGTCTTCATGCTCTCCAACAATACCTCACACACATTGACCACTGTTGAGCGATGGGACCGGCACACTCGCACCAGAAAGCCTGTGTCCTGCCCTGCTGTCATCAAACTCTACAACCAATGCATGGGAGGGGTGGACAAGGCAGATCAAATGAGGGGGTATTACTCTACACTGAAGAAGTGCAGAAAATACTGGCGCTACCTCCTCAGTTTTGTCTTCGATTCATGCATAAACAATGCATTCATCCTGTTCGAGCAGTCCGCAGCAAAGCCCAGCAAACGCTACGCCCTTCTGGACTTCCGTGTGGATTTATCTAAGCAACTAATCGCAGGATTCTCCAGCAGGAAGAAGGCTGCATCAAAGAGGAAAGGCCAAGCAGTAGTAGCCCCAGAAAGTGTCCACAACCACAAGCTCGTGAGGTTTGAGGGCAGGAAGAAAGCCTGCTCAGCGTGCAGACACGCCAAACGTCGTACCCCTGCAGGACGAACCATTGAAAGTTCATATGGCTGTGATGTGTGCCAAGTGAACTACTGTAGGGACACTTGTTTTCCCCAGCATCTTGGAGCCCAGTGAGCAGTTGGCAGTGTTTGTACATAGTGTATATATGACTGACACTCACAAATAATGTGTAATATTTTGTAAATATTTGTGTTCATATGTGGATTATACCAACAAGACTGGATTATTCATATGACATGTGAGTACAATTATTAATCTGCATGCATTTCTTTTCATTTTGCTCTTTATTTCACTAAAATCCATTCACTAACAACTTAGTTATGATCTTTTTACTAACATCACCTAAAATCTGACTAAAACCCTCAAAAATCTTGCCCGTTTAGAGTTAGAAATTGGAAAAACCTGTGCCCTGTAAAGGGTTAATTCACTCTCTCATACCTAGATCTGAACCCACAGCTCTCTTCATTCACTCTCTCATACCTAGATCTGACCCCACAGCTCTCTTCATTCACTCTCTCATACCAAGAGCTGACCCCACAACTCTCTTCATTCACTCTCTCATACCTAGATCTGACCCCACAACTCTCTTCATTCACTCTCTCATACCAAGATCTGACCCCACAACTCTCTTCATTCACTCTCATACCTAGATCTGACCCCACAACTCTCTTCATTCACTCTCTCATACCAAGATCTGACCTCACAGCTGTCTTCATGATACAACAACAACTTACAACTGAGTGAAGAAGTCCAAGAACAGTCTCTGACACAACAACAACTTACAACTGAGTGAAGAAGTCCAAGAACACAGTATCTGATACAACAACTTACAACTGAGTGAAGAAGTCCAAGAACACAGTATCTGATACAACAACTTACAACTGAGTGAAGAAGTCCAAGAACACAGTATCTGATACAACAACTTACAGCTGAGTGAAGAAGTCCAAGAACACAGTATCTGACATAACAACAACTTACAACTGAGTGAAGAAGTCCAAGAACACAGTATCTGATACAACAACTTACAACTGAGTGAAGAAGTCCAAGAAGACAGTATCTGACATAACAACTTACAACTGAGTGAAGAAGTCCAAGAACACAGTCTCTGATACAACAACAACTTACAACTGAGTGAAGAAGTCCAAGAACACAGTCTCTGACACAACAACAACTTACAACTGAGTGAAGAAGTCCAAGAACACAGTCTCTGACAACAACTTACAACTGAGTGAAGAAGTCCAAGAACACAGTATCTGATACAACAACAACTTACAACTGAGTGAAGAAGTCCAAGAACACAGTATCTGATACAACAACTTACAACTGAGTGAAGAAGTCCAAGAAGACAGTATCTGATACAACAACAACTTACAACTGAGTGAAGAAGTCCAAGAACACAGTATCTGATACAACAACTTACAACTGAGTGAAGAAGTCCAAGAACACAGTATCTGATACAACAACTTACAACTGAATGAAGAAGTCCAAGAAGACAGTATCTGACATAACAACTTACAACTGAGTGAAGAAGTCCAAGAAGACAGTATCTGACATAACAACTTACAACTGAGTGAAGAAGTCCAAGAACACAGTCTCTGATACAACAACAACTTACAACTGAGTGAAGAAGTCCAAGAACACAGTCTCTGACACAACAGCAACTTACAACTGAGTGAAGAAGTCCAAGAACACAGTATCTGATACAACAACTTACAACTGAGTGAAGAAGTCCAAGAACACAGTATATGATACAACAACTTACAACTGAGTGAAGAAGTCCAAGAACACAGTATCTGATACAACAACTTACAACTGAGTGAAGAAGTCCAAGAACACAGTATATGATACAACAACTTACAACTGAGTGAAGAAGTCCAAGAACACAGTATATGATACAACAACTTACAACTGAGTGAAGAAGTCCAAGAACACAGTCTCTGATACAACAACTTACAACTGAGTGAAGAAGTCCAAGAAGACAGTATCTGATACAACAACAACTTACAACTGAGTGAAGAAGTCCAAGAACACAGTCTCTGATACAACAACTTACAACTGAGTGAAGAAGTCCAAGAACACAGTCTCTGATACAACAACAACTTACAACTGAGTGAAGAAGTCCAAGAAGACAGTATCTGATACAACAACTTATAACTGAGTGAAGAAGTCCAAGAACACAGTCTCTGATACAACAACAACTTACAACTGAGTGAAGAAGTCCAAGAACACAGTCTCTGACAACAACTTACAACTGAGTGAAGAAGTCCAAGAAGACAGTCTCTGATACAACAACTTACAACTGAGTGAAGAAGTCCAAGAACACAGTATCTGACACAACAACAACTTACAACTGAGTGAAGAAGTCCAAGAACACAGTCTCTGATACAACAACAACTTACAACTGAGTGAAGAAGTCCAAGAACACAGTCTCTGATACAACAACAACTTACAACTGAGTGAAGAAGTCCAAGAAGACAGTATCTGATACAACAACTTACAACTGAGTGAAGAAGTCCAAGAACACAGTCTCTGATACAACAACAACTTACAACTGAGTGAAGAAGTCCAAGAAGACAGTATATGACACAACAACTTACAACTGAGTGAAGAAGTCCAAGAAGACAGTATCTGACAACAATTTACAACTGAGTGAAGAAGTCCAAGAAGACAGTATCTGACATAACAACTTACAACTGAGTGAAGAAGTCCAAGAAGACAGTATCTGATACAACAACTTACAACTGAGTGAAGAAGTCCAAGAACACAGTCTCTGATACAACAACAACTTACAACTGAGTGAAGAAGTCCAAGAACACAGTCTCTGATACAACAACAACTTACAACTGAGTGAAGAAGTCCAAGAAGACAGTATCTGATACAACAACTTACAACTGAGTGAAGAAGTCCAAGAAGACAGTATCTGATACAACAACTTACAACTGAGTGAAGAAGTCCAAGAAGACAGTATCTGACAACAACTTACAACTGAGTGAAGAAGTCCAAGAAGACAGTATCTGATACAACAACTTACAACTGAGTGAAGAAGTCCAAGAACACAGTCTCTGATACAACAACAACTTACAACTGAGTGAAGAAGTCCAAGAACACAGTCTCTGATACAACAACAACTTACAACTGAGTGAAGAAGTCCAAGAAGACAGTATCTGATACAACAACAACTTACAACTGAGTGAAGAAGTCCAAGAACACAGTCTCTGATACAACAACTTACAACTGAGTGAAGAAGTCCAAGAACACAGTCTCTGATACAACAACAACATACAACTGAGTGAAGAAGTCCAAGAACACAGTATATAATACAACAACTTACAACTGAGTGAAGAAGTCCAAGAACACAGTATCTGACATAACAACTTACAACTGAGTGAAGAAGTCCAAGAACACAGTATCTGACACAACATTAACTTACAACTGAGTGAAGAAGTCCAAGAACACAGTCTCTGATACAACAACTTACAACTGAGTGAAGAAGTCCAAGAACACAGTCTCTGATACAACAACTTACAACTGAGTGAAGAAGTCCAAGAACACAGTATATGATACAACAACAACTTACAACTGAGTGAAGAAGTCCAAGAAGACATTATCTGATACAACAACAACTTACAACTGAGTGAAGAAGTCCAAGAAGACAGTATCTGATACAACAACAACTTACAACTGAGTGAAGAAGTCCAAGAAGACAGTATCTGATACAACAACAACTTACAACTGAGTGAAGAAGTCCAAGAACACAGTATCTGACATAACAACTTACAACTGAGTGAAGAAGTCCAAGAACACAGTATATGATACAACAACAACTTACAACTGAGTGAAGAAGTCCAAGAACACAGTATCTGACACAACAACAACTTACAACTGAGTGAAGAAGTCCAAGAACACAGTATCTGACAACAACTTACAACTGAGTGAAGAAGTCCAAGAACACAGTATCTGACATAACAACTTACAACTGAGTGAAGAAGTCCAAGAACACAGTCTCTGATACAACAACTTACAACTGAGTGAAGAAGTCCAAGAACACAGTATATGATACAACAACAACTTACAACTGAGTGAAGAAGTCCAAGAAGACAGTATCTGATACAACAACAACTTACAACTGAGTGAAGAAGTCCAAGAAGACAGTATCTGATACAACAACAACTTACAACTGAGTGAAGAAGTCCAAGAAGACAGTATCTGATACAACAACAACTTACAACTGAGTGAAGAAGTCCAAGAAGACAGTATCTGATACAACAACAACTTACAACTGAGTGAAGAAGTCCAAGAACAGTCTCTGATACAACAACAACTTAAAACTGAGTGAAGAAGTCCAAGAAGACAGTATCTGACAACAACTTACAACTGAGTGAAGAAGTCCAAGAACACAGTATATGATACAACAACAACTTACAACTGAGTGAAGAAGTCCAAGAAGACAGTATCTGATACAACAACTTACAACTGAGTGAAGAAGTCCAAGAAGACAGTATCTGACAACAACTTACAACTGAGTGAAGAAGTCCAAGAACACAGTATCTGATACAACAACTTACAACTGAGTGAAGAAGTCCAAGAACACAGTATCTGACATAACAACAACTTACAACTGAGTGAAGAAGTCCAAGAACACAGTCTCTGATACAACAACTTACAACTGAGTGAAGAAGTCCAAGAACACAGTATATGATACAACAACAACTTACAACTGAGTGAAGAAGTCCAAGAACACAGTATATGATACAACAACAACTTACAACTGAGTGAAGAAGTCCAAGAACACAGTATATGATACAACAACAACTTACAACTGAGTGAAGAAGTCCAAGAACACAGTATCTGACATAACAACTTACAACTGAGTGAAGAAGTCCAAGAACACAGTATATGATACAACAACAACTTACAACTGAGTGAAGAAGTCCAAGAACACAGTATCTGACACAACAACAACTTACAACTGAGTGAAGAAGTCCAAGAACACAGTCTCTGATACAACAACAACTTACAACTGAGTGAAGAAGTCCAAGAACACAGTATCTGATACAACAACTTACAACTGAGTGAAGAAGTCCAAGAAGACAGTATCTGACAACAACTTACAACTGAGTGAAGAAGTCCAAGAACACAGTCTCTGATACAACAACAACTTACAACTGAGTGAAGAAGTCCAAGAAGACAGTATCTGATACAACAACAACTTACAACTGAGTGAAGAAGTCCAAGAACACAGTCTCTGATACAACAACAACTTACAACTGAGTGAAGAAGTCCAAGAAGACAGTATCTGACAACAACTTACAACTGAGTGAAGAAGTCCAAGAACACAGTCTCTGATACAACAACAACTTACAACTGAGTGAAGAAGTCCAAGAAGACAGTATCTGATACAACAACTTACAACTGAGTGAAGAAGTCCAAGAAGACAGTATCTGATACAACAACTTACAACTGAGTGAAGAAGTCCAAGAAGACAGTATCTGACATAACAACAACTTACAACTGAGTGAAGAAGTCCAAGAACACAGTATATAATACAACAACTTACAACTGAGTGAAGAAGTCCAAGAACACAGTATATGATACAACAACAACTTACAACTGAGTGAAGAAGTCCAAGAACACAGTATCTGACATAACTTACAACTGAGTGAAGAAGTCCAAGAACACAGTATATGATACAACAACAACTTACAACTGAGTGAAGAAGTCCAAGAACACAGTATATGATACAACAACAACTTACAACTGAGTGAAGAAGTCCAAGAAGACAGTATCTGATACAACAACTTACAACTGAGTGAAGAAGTCCAAGAACACAGTCTCTGATACAACAACAACTTACAACTGAGTGAAGAAGTCCAAGAAGACAGTATCTGATACAACAACTTACAACTGAGTGAAGAAGTCCAAGAAGACAGTATCTGACATAACAACTTACAACTGAGTGAAGAAGTCCAAGAACACAGTATATGATACAACAACAACTTACAACTGAGTGAAGAAGTCCAAGAACACAGTCTCTGATACAACAACAACTTACAACTGAGTGAAGAAGTCCAAGAACACAGTCTCTGATACAACAACAACTTACAACTGAGTGAAGAAGTCCAAGAAGACAGTCTATGATACAACAACAACTTACAACTGAGTGAAGAAGTCCAAGAACACAGTATCTGATACAACAACTTACAACTGAGTGAAGAAGTCCAAGAACACAGTATATGATACACCAACAACTTACAACTGAGTGAAGAAGTCCAAGAACAAATTATCTGATACAACAACAACTTACAACTGAGTGAAGAAGTCCAAGAAGACCCTCTGGACATGGTCCTGCAGCAATGAAATCACTATATATCTGCCTCCCAACTTCAGACATCTGCTGATCTGACTGAGCATGGCCTGCACATTGGAGACCACATCTGCATCCTCACTGACCAACAGAGCATCCAGAGTGCCTTTGTCCAGGACGGCGTGGAAATATTCATCTGGGTACGTCATCTGAAGACAAATAAATCATAACATGTAGAAGATGTGGAGCAAGAGAGCAGAGTGTACTTGAATATTTGCAAAATGAAACAACACTGGTAGTCCTAAACACTGGCAGTCCCAAACACTGGTAGTCCTAAACACTGGCAGTCCTAAACACTGGTAGTCCTAAACACTGGTAGTCCTAAACACTGGTAGTCTCAAACACTGTTTTCCCTTTTGGGTCAGACTGTCAGAATGAAAGGCTGCTTGTCGTACACTTCACAAGGGTGCCTGGTCTGGAGGTGATGGGAAAAGCTGGACAGATACCAGCGAGCCTAAAGGAGAGAAAGGAACGCTGGCACTGGACAGGCCACACATTGAGAACACCTGAGAATAGTTTAACTAGAACAGCTTAGTCTGGAACCCATATGGCAAAAAAAGAAATAGAGGAGGACATATAAACTTATAAAGAAGACAAGTATAAATAGATATGAACATATGGGAGGACATGGATGGAACTGTATGGGACAGTTAAAGCTAGGAGGGCTGGGAGAGAGTGGATTGAGGACATGGATGGAACTGTATGGGACAGTTAAAGCTGGGAGGGCTGGGAGAGAGTGGATTGACGACATGGATGGAACTGTATGGGACAGCTAAAGCTAGGAGGGCTGGGAGAGAGTGGGTTGAGGACATGGATGGAACTGTATGGGACAGCTAAAGCTAGGAGGGCTGGGAGAGAGTGGGTTGAGGACATGGATGGAACTGTATGGGACAGTAAAAGATAGGAGTCCAGGGAGAGAGTGGATTGAGGACATGGATGGAACTGTACGGGACAGTTAAAGATAGGAGGGCAGGGAGAGAGTGGATTGAGGACATGGATGGAACTGTATGGGACAGTTAAAGCTGAGAGGGCTGGGAGAGAGTGGATTGAGGACATGGATGGAACTGTATGGGACAGTTAAACCTGGGAGGAGGGCTGGGAGAGAGTGGATTGAGGACATGGATGGAACTGTATGGGACAGCTAAAGATGGGGGGGGGGGGGGGGAGCTGGGCGAGAGTGGGTTGAGGACATGGAGGGAACTGTATGGGACAGTTAAAGCTAGTAGGGCTGGGAGAGAGTGGATTGAGGACATGAATGGAACTGTATGGGACAGCTAAAGCTAGGAGACCTGGGAGAGAGTGGGTTGAGGACATGAATGGAACTGTATGGGACAGCTAAAGATAGGGGGCTGGGAGAGAGTGGGTTGAGGACATGGAGGGAACTGTATGGGGTAGCTAAAGATAGGGGGCTGGGAGAGAGTGGGTTGAGGACATGGAGGGAACTGTATGGGACAGCTAAAGATAGGGGGCTGGGAGAGAGTGGGTTGAGGACATGGAGGGAACTGTATGGGGTAGCTAAAGATAGGGGGCTGGGAGAGAGTGGGTTGAGCATCTATGATCCACTGGGGTAGACAATATGTTATCTATTCAGAGACAGAGGTAGGCAATCCACTATCTATTCAGCGACAGATGGGTCGGTCGTCCGACATGTGAGAAGCTCATGGGCCTTTACAGCTCGGGCCGGAGGGAGAATGGTGAAGGAGGACTCTGGTGCTTTCACTGAAACCACAAGTAGCCTGACCATGGAAGTCATGGCAGTAAGTAAAGCAATAACATGGCTCGAGACACAGACATTCACTAGGGCTTGTTTCCTTAGCGACTCAATGAACATGATCAAGAGGATAGAGGAGGGGTCGATCCGAAGAGAATGGTTGCTGCCTTTGGAGCGGTCTCGACTGGCAAAGATTAGTTTCATCTTCGTGCCAGGGCATGCGGGAGTACAAGGACATGAGCGGGCTGACAAGCTCGCAGGTGAGGCTACTGTGGAGGGCGGACGCGCCATGGACCAGGCCGACATTCTGAATGCTCTACGAGAAGTAAGACTTTTGCGAGAACCAAGTGATGACTGTGAATCTACAACAATGGCCAGACTGCGAGAGCAGCAAATTAAAAGAGGGGTGGCCAAACAAGAACACTACGCAGGAAGCCAAAGAAGATTTATAAACCAACACAGAACTGGCGTCGTTAGCCACTACACGTTGCGGGATTTGCTGAGGAGGGGATCCGAGCACTTATGGACTGAATGGTTCGATGTGCAATGAGGATGATCTGTCGACTAACTAACTAACTAACTAACATTATCTATTCAGAGACAGACAGAGGTAGATTTATAGATAGATAAGGCAGAATGAATAAAGGCTTAATATCCCAAGACTTAACTAACTCACAACTGTGATCCAAGAATGGGTCAGATTTAATGTAGGACCAGACTTAACACAAATGAGATACCTATAAACTTAGAGAAAACATCTCTAACCAAATCTAACCTCAGATGAGCAGATCTGTACACTCAGTGTACCCCATTCACAACTGTACAGCAGCACGACAGCACACATTTCGTATTTACTTTTTTTCCCCAGATTTCCAGGCGTGAATGTTTCCAATTTGCTTTCTTAGGTATTCTTCCATTTTCCAGCTATTGTTAACACCTGGATTTGCTTTCCTGGGTAGTCTTTCATTTTCCAGCTATTGTTAACACCTTGATATGCTTTCCTGGGTAGTCTTCCCATTTCTAGCTATTGTTAATAACTTGATTTGCTTTTATGGGTATTTTCAATTATTCCTACAGCCCTTGTATTTTTCACTAAGTTTAAAGTACATTTCACAAACAAATACGGCTCCTACAAGTGCTCACTTTCGTAACATCCATTTTCTGGAATATCATTTTTGGGCGTTTATTTTTATGTCGGTCTGTCATCTGCTGGATAACAATTTCACTGACATCTATGTTGATGAGGTTCTGCAGGCCATTGTCATACATGTTCTCGCTGAGTGCTGAGTTTCCGCAGCCCACGATCAAGGCAAGGTTTGCTGGCGTAATGTACTTGTGGATGACAGCATGCAGTTGGGGATACTCTCCATACCTAGATGCAAGGACACAATGTACATGTTTGTAATACACCACACAACCGTTCTATAACAACTCAATCACAATGCATTCATTAGCATGACCAAATACATATTCTGTTTAATATAATGACAAGCATATTTTGTACTCAGTGACTTGATGGCACTGTGGTTAGTATACTTGCTATTGGCCAGGTGGTCTTGGGTTGAGATAATGGTTGGTGTTGGCCAGGTGGTCTTGGGTTGAGCTAATGGTTGGTGTTGGCCAGATGGCCTTGGGTTGGGCTGATGGTTGGTGTTGGGCAGATGGCCTTGGGTTGAGCTGATGGTTGGTGTTGGCCAGATGGTCTTGGGTTGGGGCTGATGATTGGTGTTGCTCAGATGGTCTTGGGTTGAGCTGGTGGTTGGCGTAGGCCAGATGGTCTTGGGTTGAGCTGGTGGTTGACCAGATGGTCTTGGGTTGGGTTGATGGCCTTGGGTAGGGCTGGTGGTTGGTGTTGGCCAGATGGAATGGGGTTTGGCTGGTGGTTGATGTTGGCCAAATGCTCTTGGGTTGGGCTGATGGTTGGTGTTGGTCAGATGGTCTTGGGTTGAGCTGGTAGTTGACCAGATGGTCTTGGGTTGGGTTGATGGCCTTGGGTTGGGCTGGTGGTTGGTGTTGGCCAGATGGAATGGGGTTTGGCTGGTGGTTGGTGTTGGCCAAATGCTCTTGGGTTGGGCTGATGGTTGGTGTTGGTCAGATGGTCTTGGGTTGAGCTGATGGGTTGGGCTGGTGATTGGTGTTGGTCAGATGGTCTTGGGTTGAGCTGGTGGTTGACCAGATGGTCTTGGGTTGAGCTGATGGCCTTGGGTTGGGCTGGTGGTTGGTGTTGGCCAGATGGAATGGGGTTTGGCTGGTGGTTGGTGTTGGCCAAATGCTCTTGGGTTGGGCTGATGGTTGGTGTTGGTCAGATGGTCTTGGGTTGAGCTGATGGTCTTGGGCTGGGCTGGTGGTTGGTGTTGGCCAGATGGTCTTGGGCTGGACCGGTGGTTGTTGCTGCACAATCTGGAAGACTTAGTTTGAACTCATGAAGTCCTATGCCCTGGCATTCAGGTTGACTATGCCCAAACTACAGCTGGCATCTATCAGAGCCAGGTTGGTGTAGAGACTTCTCCCAGAGCCAGGCTGGTGTAGAGACTTCTCCCAGAGCCAGGCTGGTGTAGAGACTTCTCCCAGAGCCAGGCTGGTGTAGAGACTTCTCCCAGAGCCAGGCTGGTGTAGAGACTTCTCCCAGAGCCAGGCTGGTGTAGAGACTTCTCCCAGAGCCAGGCTGGTGTAGAGACTTCTCCCAGAGCCAGGCTGGTGTAGAGACTTCTCCCAGAGCCAGGCTGGTGTAGAGACTTCTCCCAGAGCCAGGCTGGTGTAGAGACTTCTCCCAGAGCCAGGCTGGTGTAGAGACTTCTCCCAGAGCCAGGCTGGTGTAGAGACTTCTCCCAGAGCCAGGCTGGTGTAGAGACTTCTCCCAGAGCCAGGCTGGTGTAGAGACTTCTCCCAGAGCCAGGCTGGTGTAGAGACTTCTCCCAGAGCCAGGCTGGTGTAGAGACTTCTCCCAGAGCCAGGCTGGTGTAGAGACTTCTCCCAGAGCCAGGCTGGTGTAGAGACTTCTCCCAGAGCCAGGCTGGTGTAGAGACTTCTCCCAGAGCCAGGCTGGTGTAGAGACTTCTCCCAGAGCCAGGCTGGTGTAGAGACTTCTCCCAGAGCCAGGCTGGTGTAGAGACTTCTCCCAGAGCCAGGCTGGTGTAGAGACTTCTCCCAGAGCCAGGCTGGTGTAGAGACTTCTCCCAGAGCCAGGCTGGTGTAGAGACTTCTCCCAGAGCCAGGCTGGTGTAGAGACTTCTCCCAGAGCCAGGCTGGTGTAGAGACTTCTCCCAGAGCCAGGCTGGTGTAGAGACTTCTCCCAGAGCCAGGCTGGTGTAGAGACTTCTCCCAGAGCCAGGCTGGTGTAGAGACTTCTCCCAGAGCCAGGCTGGTGTAGAGACTTCTCCCAGAGCCAGGCTGGTGTAGAGACTTCTCCCAGAGCCAGGCTGGTGTAGAGACTTCTCCCAGAGCCAGGCTGGTGTAGAGACTTCTCCCAGAGCCAGGCTGGTGTAGAGACTTCTCCCAGAGCCAGGCTGGTGTAGAGACTTCTCCCAGAGCCAGGCTGGTGTAGAGACTTCTCCCAGAGCCAGGCTGGTGTAGAGACTTCTCCCAGAGCCAGGCTGGTGTAGAGACTTCTCCCAGAGCCAGGCTGGTGTAGAGACTTCTCCCAGAGCCAGGCTGGTGTAGAGACTTCTCCCAGAGCCAGGCTGGTGTAGAGACTTCTCCCAGAGCCAGGCTGGTGTAGAGACTTCTCCCAGAGCCAGGCTGGTGTAGAGACTTCTCCCAGAGCCAGGCTGGTGTAGAGACTTCTCCCAGAGCCAGGCTGGTGTAGAGACTTCTCCCAGAGCCAGGCTGGTGTAGAGACTTCTCCCAGAGCCAGGCTGGTGTAGAGACTTCTCCCAATGTGCTACCAAAGGATCATCTCCCTGGAGACTGCTGCAGACCTCCCCTTACCCTTTCCAAGCCAAGAAAGCAGCGGACTGCAAGATTGGTGCTGCAACTTCACATCTGTGGAGGGACGTGCTAGACCACCATTAGACAAGAACATGAAGTGTCGCTGGGATTAGAGCCAAGTGAATGTGTCCCTCGCAGGTTTTAGGTGCATCATTGTTAACAGACTAACTCAGTGTCCACACCAGTCTACCTGCTTCACTTAGTACTGTAGCGATGATGTGACTGTATCTACACACCCACAGACACATACCCTACCCACACATACATCAGTCTACCTGCTTCACTTAGTACTGCAGCCATGCTGTGACTGTATGTTTCCCCCCCCCCCCCCATGACACACATGCACACACACACACTCTCTCTCTCTCTCTGTCAGTTTTGTGCTGAGCTAAAATCATTGTAGTATATTTTAAGAGAGCAGCAGACTGGAATAATCATGGACTTATCTATGCAATGCATAATGAAGTTAGGCCTTGAAAACCAAACTAAGCATTCAAATGAAAGAAAAACTGGTTTAGACTACCATGCGAAACCTTGACATCTGCACTGACAGTTGCTCAGAAAACAAAGTAACTACCCACAATGCAGTCTACATCATAATTTATATTTTTTTAAATAAAAAATATGTTTTAAGGGCACTACCTCTCAATCATACAGCACTGAATTATAGACCATCTCAATCACACAGCACTCACTCAACAAACATATAATGTGTATTACCATTCAAACGGTATCTTTCCTCGTTTCTTAAAGAAGCGATTCCAGTAATCAGGTTGACTAAACTCTGTATGGCTTGTCGGTAGAAGATCCATCTGTCAACATGTGGAGAAACATATTTATGACATATTAACATTTCAAGAAATTGTAAATCACAACAACTAAAGAAAACTATATTCTGTTGAGAAATGAAATGAAATATTCTGTGCCTCTTCAGACGACTGAAGTACACCAGCCATGTAACCTGTTGATATTGTTGAGTGTAGTTGAGTCAGTGTCTGTTGTTTGTGTGCTGGCAAAGCCTTATGACTGCAGTGTTCATTCTGTTCAGTTATGATTGTGTGTACATGTAAAATCTGTGGTGTGTACATGTGACTGTGGTGTGTACACTGACTCTGTGCACAAATGGCTCTGGGGTGTGTGCTCCAAGTGCCCCCCATGGTGTAGACTGTAGTGTAGTGGGTCTGGGTGTGGTTTGGTAGGATCTAGTTCTGGTGTTTCTGCAGTGGTGTACACAGGTGCTTCCATCACTCCTCAGTGTTACAGCATGAGATGATAATACATGGTGCTTATATGTAGCATTTTTTAAAAAATATATACTATACTAGCTGACCCGGCCCGGCTTCGCCCAGTCCTTGGTGGGGAGCATCTCATTTAATTCATATAAGTAGTCATATAAGTTCCCGTTCCCGACTGTCTATCTGTCTGTCTATCTGTTTGTCTATCTGTCTGCCTGACCCTGCCCGGTTTCGCCCAGTCCCTGGTGGGGAGCATCTCATTTAATTCATATAAGTAGTCATATAAGTTCCCGTTCCCGTTACCGACTGTCTGTCTGTCTGTCTGTCTGACCCGGCCCGGCATCGCCCAGCTCCTGGTGTGGAGCATCTCATTTAATTCATATAAGTAGTCATATAAGCTCACGTTCCCGTTCCCGACTATCTATCTGTCTGTCTGTCTGTCTATCTGTCTGTCTATCTGTCTGATCCGGCCCGGCTTCGCCCAGAACCTGACAAGCAATGCCAAGTTGAAAACATGAAATGGAAAACTGAATTATTGAATTCAAGAAATATTCACTATAGTTATATTGTCTGCTGTAGAGTCGAGAATCTCGCAGGATCGTTCACATAATGAGCATGATTTCGTGAAGTATGTACGGTCAGCCTAAAGTAATACAATAATGTAGTCCTCACTTGCCTGTGGCTGATTTCGTTTTAAATAAGACAATTTTAGAGGCAGTAATAGTGATTTATTTCTTCATTAGGTTAACATCAACAATGAGACTCTTGAGTCATTTGCACTCGTAATGACGTGCAGTTTTTATGTAACACTTGCTGAGGCTACTTTAAATAATTTGCAAATAGATAAACTAACTTTGTATTTGAGAAACTTGACATGAAGAATATCATACAAATGTGTTATTTTAAAGTAATAAACTCCTGGAACAGAAAGAGTTATTATTATAGCAGTTTGAAATACAGAAAGTGAAAGCAACAAATAAACTTGCAACTGATACCGGGCATTTGCTGTGAATATACGATGTTATGCACCTATTTTCTAAACACAACTGCACTTGATGTTGTTATTATTGTGCTGGCATGCTGGAAGTACCACATGGACCCCGGCACTTAAATCAACATCTTCTGACAATCATGTTTAGAGGATAATCAATGTTGGATCCAAGTGGTTCAGAGGCAGGGTTCGCCCAGTCCCTGGTGTGGAGCATCTCATTTAATTCTGAGTAGGTAAGAATCCGCTCTGCCTTCAAAATGTTGACGTGAAGATTTTCTTCCTGCAGCTGCTTCTGTATTTGTTGATCAGTAAGCTCCATTTTTAGCCGCTTGACCACCCATCTGACTGTGTTTGAATCAGTGTTTCTGATTCTGGTGTCTTGGTCCTCCTTCCTCTCACAAGTTTTTGTGTTCGTCTGTGGGTAGTCGTCGCTCTTCTTATTGGTAGTTTCATTGACTGTAGGTTCAGATACTTTATTACAGCTTGCATGCAGACTCTCCAAAGGCAGGTTCGTCTTCTTGATAGTCTGGTCGGTTTTCTCACTATGCATCTTGGAAGCTGCTTGTTTCTTTGCGCTATTACGACGTGCCATTTTCCCCCCGTATCAGACTGCTTGAAATGTGTAAGGCGTCTTGGCTTGATAGCGTTGAGAAGTGCTGTCAAGCGAATCGTGTCGATATGATGGCGGAAAACACTAAAGATGCGATGATATTGTTCAACATCTTTTAGATAACTTCTTAAGTATAGAAAGATGAGTTACAATGTTATGCATTATTTTTATGTAAACTTTGAAAATGTCTAAAAGATTGTATCATTATTTATTATAACTCATATGCCGGTACATAACTATAGACAAAGAGTTTATAAATCATTGAAAACGATACAACAATATGACTATAAGTTATACAACAATGTTATTAAAAGTTATGCCCCTTGAAATAACTTTTTCTAGAGTTAAGTCCCTTAGCTAATGTGTAGTCACGTCATTTTCTTCCCTTTCCCTAGCGTTTTGGTTCGGGGATTCTTTCATCATCATCATCATATATTTACGTACGTATTTTGGGAGGGGGAGGAGGGAGGAGGAGGAAGAAGGAAAAAAAACTATGACAGTTGACAGCTCTGGAATGAAAGTAAGGCGTGTAGAAAATTTCATCTCAATCGGATGGGCCGTTAGCGAAAAAATAAAGGACATACATATTTACATACATACATATTTACATACATACACTTTGATTTATATATATAGATATATTATATATAATATATAATATAGCCTGAAAACTCAAAAACTGCAATTTAGGTGAGATTATGTAAACAAATCTTGAAGATTAGATACGATAACATTAATTTTTTTTGGTTCCACAAATAACAGTGTAGCCGAGTGTACCCTATCTATAAATTGGTTTTAAGAAATAAATAACTGATTTCCGCTAATTCAAAGTAATTCCTGTACGGCTTAGAATGTGAGTACCTCGGACCTCCCCATCGTTCCCTTTCAGATTTTAATTGACTCGTTCTTTCTAGACTCATTCATTTTCATTGGGATGTTACAGACAGTAAGAGTTCACTAAACACTGAAATATTCTGACATTTATTACCGTGTTAATCTGGAAAGAGAAACTAAATAAACTTGCAAGAAGTCCCCAACAAGTAATGTCGTCCAGGCGTCGGCGAACACCAGACACAACTTCTGAAATCTTCCACTTTTTTCGTTTCGTTTATATTACCGGAGACGTGTTTTATTATAAAAATATATAACTTAACGAAACAAATCTCACAAATGTCTGAATATTATCTCATCTACTACTTCTTATGTTGGACTCCGTGGCGAAGATGTTACGGACGCAGTTCGTGATCCCGTATACCCGCGTTCGAAACCTAACTGTGCTGCAATTTTGGCAGCAGACCGCATTGCGTTGGTTTTTTATAAACGGTATGGGTACCGGTCGTTCAGAAAGCAATGGCAAACTCAATCAATCAATCATGTGCCATGCCGGAAAGCGTGGACGGTCATGACTCGCCATTTTCCTCTTGGCCTGTTCCCTTCGTTCTTGCCAGTTGTAACAATGGCAAACTACTGAACGTAAAACTTGCCATGGCATCAACCACAGCAAAAAATGCTGGTGTTGACTGCAAACGTCCTGTAAACTACTGTAAAGGATATGCAACTAACTTTTTAAAAACTACTTCTTTAATTAAGCTGATGATGCAGTGACTGAGTGTATGATACAGTATTACCATCCATATCACAGAATGGTATAGAAGACGTAGTAACCTCAACCCATAGGAATAGTTAAAATCACAACTGATATCTTAACATCGCAAAAACAAAGATAATGCATACAGATAAAACTACTATGGAGAAAGAAATATATGTTAATGAGGAATAATTGGAGGTGGTGGAAAATTACGAATAGTTTGGGTCATTGATTACCAACAATGGTAACACAATAAAAGAAATTTTAAAAACATTCTGACCAATAAAAAGATGTCACTTGAAACGAGAAAAAGAGTGTTGAGGGGATACATAGAGCCTGTTCTTTTGTATGGATGTGAAACTTGGACAATGTGCAGTCAAGCTGAAAAACATCTGATGGCTGCAGAAATGTGGTTTCTGAGGAAAATGCAAAGAATACCATGGACAGATAGAAAAACCAATGACCAAGTACTACAGGAGACAAATGAACATCGTAAACTGATTAGAGAAATTAGACGTAGACAGTCAAATTGTTTTTGGACATGTTATGAGAAGAAATGGATTGGAGAACTTAGTGACAACTGGCAAGATCGAAGGGAACAGACCCAGAGGAAGACCGAGAGGAAAATACCTGGATGGCTTGGCCACATGGCATGGACAAGACAGGAACACTGAGCTGATCCACGACTCTGGTGATCGGGTGAAATGGCGAGTCATAACCGCCCACGCTTTCCGGCATGGCACATGATTGATTGATTGATATCTATTGCTATTCAAAGACTACAACAAATGAATAAATTAAGGAGCGGGACAGATAGAACTACAAATGCCCCTGCCTTCCCTTGAGGACTGACCAGAATGTCTTTGGCTGTTGGGCCAGCTGCGATGGGGGATAACACCACAACAGTGAGAGTCAAACGTCCTAAGAAACCCCCGGGAAGGTTAATCCGGTCAACAAATGCCCGCAGAAGTCGGATGTGTCGGCCTAACGGCGCAAGAACGCAGCTCTGCTGTAAACAGGCACGACGCAATCACGTCCGAAAAAAAAAACTCCGGATGAACGCAGAAGAAGAACTACAAAAATTAGATTTTCAAGAGCATGCATCTTTCCCATTGCCGGTCTCCCTGGTCGAGAGGTTAATGTCTTTCTCCATAACCCCGTATATTCTCGTGAGTAACGTAACCTGCGCGAGAATCGGTAGCCGTTCTCGCCGCGTTGGTAACTTAGGGTTATGTGAGCCGGTCGCTCAGAAAGCAATGGCAAACTACTGAGCGTAATTTTGCCTAGTACATATACAGCAGATGAGAAATGCTGGTGTTGACTGCAACGTCCTGTAAGGATGCAACATAAAAAACTAAAATCTTTCCCATTGCAACATACACCTGTGACATCCGGAGACTTACTGAAGAAGCTGAACAGATCATAAATGTCTTTGAATATAAATGTTATACTTAATTTATAGACGGGTTCTAAAATTATCATGGATAAAGAAAAAAACGAATGCATCCATACTTCAAGAGCTAATTATTGAAGAAGGTTGGCTATTAAAGACGATAAAACAAAGAAAATTGAAATATTTAAGTCACTTGAAACGTCACAAAAGTTTGGAGAGAACAATAATGGAGGGGTATATGCTGGGAAGAGAGGAAGAGGAAGGCCAAAAAGAAGATGGGTGCAGGATGTGGCGGATGATCTCCAGATGGGTGTATCGGACGCGGGACATCTTGCTTGTGATCGAGAGGTTTTCCGGAAGGTTGTTATGGGAGCGAGGTTCTGCAGAGGACATGCTACTGAATGAATGAATGAATGAATGAATGAACTACTTCTTATAGTTGAGTTGAGTTGAGCTAAGAACCGACATCGCTGCACTCAGGTCATTACCATATGCGCTCCGTCCCCTCGTTAAACAGCCAGCGAAGAGTCACACTACTAATCTTTCCCATCGCTACCTGATTGAAAGTTTTCCTGGTCTTCCCTCTCAGTTTTGAGATTATACCAGAACCCCTGCCAATCCCCCGCAATCTCATCCTCTCCACATAAGGGTTCTTAAACTGTTCTTCCACCTTCCCCACCCGGCCCCACTGGCGCAGGACCACCTCTCCCTTGTCTATAGGTAATCGGTCACCAAGAGGTGCATTCCCTGCTAGCCTATCAGCCTGTTCACTCCCCCGCACTCCCACATGGCCAGGGGAAAAAAATCCATACAATTCTTACAATATGTGACCTCTGAAGCGAAGTGAGCCATTCCACATGAAACATTCCTTTCTCCACCTTACTAAGCATATTCTTTGAATCCGTAATGAATACAATGTGTGTTGCTGTGGTCTCCTCTAACTAATGGAATGCCGCTGTTACTGCCTCCACCTCCATTCTCATGCTGGCTTTCCGTTTTCAAGAATCGTCCATTAGCCTTCACAATGAAACCCCAACCACTCCGTCTGTTTCTCACCACTGACTCATCAGTATAGATCACTATGTCACCTTGATGTGTATTACTCTGGATCGGTTGTTGCACTTCAAATTCTGTGCTGTCTGCTGCCCATTCTCTGTACTCACGACCCAGTGTTACTATTACATTGTGCCATTCCGTCCTGTCTGCCGGTACTTCAACCCACTCTTTTTCACGATTGATGGTCTCTAGATCACAAAACTGACGTATAGATACGAGCACTGCTTTACGGGACAAACATTTGTCAGCATAAACAGGAAGCATTTCCTTATGAATGTCCTTCGCAGGCAGTCCTTTTGCCCACAAAAAACACACAACAGCACGTTGCTCTTTAACACAAACTACATTTACCTGCCATCCCACAGAACTGTGTGACATACTTATTGACTCGCCCTCGTATTTTCGCCTGTGCCATCTAGGACTTGCTCCGTCTTATGACCCTTGAGCATATCCATGGTTTCATGCAGAGGGAGATTCCTATTTGCAGCAATTCTCAGGTACCATTTGGCCTGAAGGACCCTATGCCTATCCGCCATTGTTGGTTGCGCCAGGATATGCCTCATGCATGTAATTGGTGTGTCCTTTGTGCACCCCAGAATTACCTGCATTGCCGCATTTTGTATGCCCTCCAATCTTTCAAGCTGGCTCTTCGATATTGTCACAGGCCCCAAACCATACTCAATGACATAAATTATTAACTGCTGTAAGAGCCTCTAAAGCAGTGGTTCTCAACCTTTTTTTGGCCCATGCCCCCTTCACCATATGTTGAGAATATCATTCCTCCCCTTTCGTATTTCCTCCCTATACATCCCCCCCCCACGCTGCCCCTACATAGTATACGTAAAAATGGAAGCTAACTTTAATAACACACACTAGAACAAGTTTAGACGTCTACATAAACGTGATTTGTGGGTCTAATTACGTTATAAGACGAATATCAGAAGGGCGAGGGGTACAGAACTGTAAAGTATGGAGGGACAAACAATATCAAGTAATCGGTTCTTGTATTAACGCGATCTTGAAATAATCTTCATCCCCCCTGGAAACCCTAAAATCCCCCCCCCCCCCAGGGGGAATTCCCCACCGGTTGAGAACCACTGCTCTAAAGCATCTTCTGCTCTACCCCGGTTGCTCTCAGAGCATTAAGTCCCTTATCAGCCTTCACCATCAAATCCCCCACGTGATCTTTAAAAGCCATACACCTGTCAAAGGTGATACCCAAGTACTTCAATTTACTCTCTCTACTAAGAGGACATCCATTCAATATAATACACGGGGCATCTGCCTTCTTATAGTCCATGCCGTGTGGCGATGGTGATCATGTCTGTCTACAACCTTCCGTCTCGTGTGCTGTCATTTCTGATACTGGTGTTCCTCCATGCCATGTATGATGTCAAACTGTCCAGCATCTACTCTCTCGCCCCGCCCCCCCCCCCCCATTTCTCTCCTACTCTTCAACGTTCCCAATGTTAAAACATACTCCAACTTTTCACTTCTAATGACCTGCCCAAACGATGTAGACTGTCTTTTATTTTTTTTAATGCTAGGAACCATTTTCGTTTGTGAGTTCGCTTCTGTTAAGAAATCTTCGTGGCTCCTTCTATCTGTTCACTGTGTTACCACCACTCTTCTATAACACCACATCTCGGCAGCTTCCACACAATTCCTCAACTGTCTGCTAATTGTCCATGATTCACCCCCGTAAATCAGGATTGGCTTTGTAATAAACTCTTAAAAACTATTTTCATCACCTGGATTGACATAAATAAATTGTAGAGAATAGTTTTCATCCGTGAATTGCTGCCCTTTGCAGGGGTTATTCTACACTGAACTTCCCGAATACGTCTGTGAATTGCTGCCCTTTGTAGGGGTTATTCTACACTTAACATTCTGTGAATTGCTGCCCTTTGTAGGGGTTATTCTACATTTAACTTCCTGTGAATTGCTGCCCTTTGTAGGGGTTATTCTACATTTAAATTTCTGTGAATTGCTGCCCCTTGTAGGGGTTATTCTACATTTAACTTTCTGCGAATTACTGCCCTTTGTAGGGGTTATTCTACATTTAACTTTCTGTGAATTGCTGCCCTTTGTAGGGGTTATTCTACATTTAACTTTCTGTGAATTGCTGCCCTTTGTAGGGGTTATTCTACATTTAACTTCCTGTGAATTGCTGCCCTTTGTAGGGGTTATTCTACATTTAACTTCCTGTGAATTGCTGCCCTTTGTAGTGGTTATTCTACATTTAACTTTCTGTGAATTGCTGCCCTTTGTAGGGGTTATTCTACATTTAACTTTCTGTGAATTGCTGCCCTTTGTAGGGGTTATTCTACATTTACCTTCCTGTGAATTGCTGCCCTTTGTAGTGGTTATTCTACTTTTAACTTTCTGTGAATTGCTGCCCTTTGTAGGGGTTATTCTACATTTAACTTCCTGTGAATTGCTGCCCTTTGTAGTGGTTATTCTACTTTTAACTTTCTGTGAATTGCTGCCCTTTGTAGTGGTTATTCTACTTTTAACTTCCTGTGAATTGCTGCCCTTTGTAGGGGTTATTCTACATTTAACTTCCTGAATACATCTTCCAGCTAAAGTTTTGGGCCAGATGGGAGAGTTCTACAATCAGGGCATCAGACTGGTGACGAACAGATGGGAGAGTTCTACAATCAGGGAATCAGACTGGTGACAAACAGAGGGGGGAGTTCTACAATCAGGGAATCAGACTGGTGATGAACAGATGGGAGAGTTCTACAATCAGGGCATCAGACTGGTGACAAACAGATGGGAGAGTTCTACAATCAGGGCACCAGACTGGTGACAAACAGATGGGAAGAGTTCTACAATCAGGGCATCAGACTGGTGACAAACAGATGGGAGAGTTCTACAATCAGGGCATCAGAACGGTGATGAACAGATGGGAGAGTTCTACAATCAGGGCATCAGACTGGTGACAAACAGTTGGGAGAGTTCTACAATCAGGGCATCAGAACGGTGATGAACAGATGGGAGAGTTCTACAATCAGGGAATCAGACTGATGATGAACAGATGGGAGAGTTCTACAATCAGGGCATCAGACTGGTGACAAACAGATGGGAGAGTTCTACAATCAGGGCATCAGACTGGTGATGAACAGATGGGAGAGTTCTACAATCAGGGCATCAGACTGGTGATGAACAGATGGGAGAGTTCTACAATCAGGGCATCAGACTGGTGACAAACAGATGGGAGAGTTCTACAATCAGGGCACCAGACTGGTGACAAACAGATGGGAGAGTTCTACAATCAGGGAATCAGACTGGTGACAAACAGAGGGGGGAGTTCTACAATCAGGGAATCAGACTGGTGATGAACAGATGGGAGAGTTCTACAATCAGGGAATCAGACTGGTGATGAACAGATGGGAGAGTTCTACAATCAGGGCATCAGACTGGTGATGAACAGATGGGAGAGTTCTACAATCAGGGAATCAGACTGGTGATGAACAGATAGGAGAGTTCTACAATCAGGGAATCAGACTGGTGATGAACAGATGGGAGAGTTCTACAATCAGGGCATCAGACTGGTGATGAACAGATGGGAGAGTTCTACAATCAGGGCATCAGACTGGTGATGAACAGATGGGAGAGTTCTACAGTCAGGGCATCAGACTGGTGACAAACAGATGGGAGAGTTCTACAATCAGGGCATCAGACTGGTGATGAACAGATGGGAGAGTTCTACAATCAGGGCATCAGACTGGTGATGAACAGATGGGAGAGCTCATCATCTTGAGAAATGAAGATGTGGAGGACTTCTTCCTCTTCTATTTTATTCTCTTCTTCATCAGCATCATCAGCAGATGTTGATAGAACAACAAGTATGGATGGAGATGTTGATAGAACAACAAGTATGGATGGAGATGTTGATAGAACAACAAGTATGGATGGAGATGTTGATAGAACAACAAGTATGGATGGAGATGTTGATTGATCAACATTCCCTACCATGTTCTCAATAAACTTCAAAGAGAATACAATTGGTCCTTGACTTGTACTATTGTAAGATCAAAATAATGTAGCATTTGAACAAAGTATAGAAAAACTAATTACACTGTGGGTGTTCACGACACTGATTTATTCTGTGATATTTTAACAAGACAATTCATAATTAAGTACAGACATGTTTACACATCTACAACCATTTCAGTTACAAAGATATGTCAGTTACAAATATGTCAGTTGTAAACATGTGTACACTTCTACAAACATATCTCAGTTACAAACAACTAAACAGCGACAAGGTGAGTTTAACGGTGTCTTGTAGAATGTCCTTCGGTGCACTAACAATCCACCATTGTCAGTCATCAATCCACAACATAGTTAATCATCAATCCACCATTGTCAGTCAACAATCCACCATTATCAGTCATCAATCCACAACATAGTTAATCATCAATCAACCACTGCTACGATCAGGTGCCTATCAACTGAGATGTTCCATCAATTCTAGTGACTGCAATATTTGATTTACTTCCAAACTTCTGGTGCTATCCTTCATCTTTGCCCCTATTTTCAGGGGAATGTGTCAGCACTATTTGTTCACCTACCTAAGACGTCAGTGTGTCCACCGTCAGCATATACCAGTGTCAGGTTGACATCAACTAGACGGATTCAGTTTTAGGTTCAGGGATAAATCTATGTGTTAGATGGATTCAAGGTAAATCTATGTGTAGATAGGTTCAAGGAGTTGAAGGCTCTGCTGTAAACAGGCTTGACGCAATTATGTCCAAAACAAACATTTTGGATTAATGAAGAAGAAATAGCTCGTCTTCCTTCTGCCGAGTGGTCTGTCAAAAACTTTGCATAGAGCAGAAACTATTGGCCTGTCAAAAACTTTATATAGAGCAGAAACTATTGGCCTGTCAAAAACTGTGTACAGAGCAGAAACTCTTGGCCTGTTAAAAACTTTATACAGAGCACAAATTATTGGCCTGTCGAAGACTTCATACATGGCACAAACTCTGTAACTCCAGTCACAACTCTCAGGGGGTCTCTGGAAATATTGCACCAAATAAAAGAGCTCAAGAACGGATTCACGACCTTCGCAGTACTATTCTGTGGGTAGGTTTTGTCAGATCACAAATGTGCCAGGGCAGTGACACTATGGTCTAGCCTCTGTGATTCCCAACTGCTGTAGATTTTGAATGTGTCTAGTCTCTGTGATTCCCAACTGCTGTAGTTTTGAATGTATCTAGTCTCTGTGATTCCCAACTGCTGTGGGTTTTGAAAGCGTCTAGCCTCTGTGATTCCCAACTGCTGTGGGTTTTGAAAGCATCTAGCCTCAATGATTCCCAACTGCTGTGGGATTTGAAAGCATCTAGCCTCTGTGATTCCCAACTGCTGTAGTTTTGAATGTGTCTAGCCTCTGTGATTCCCAACTGCTGTGGGTTTTGAAAGCGTCTAGCCTCAATGATTCCCAACTGCTGTGGGTTTTGAAAGCGTCTAGCCTCTGTGATTCCCAACTGCTGTAGTTTTGAATGTGTCTAGCCTCTGTGATTCCCAACTGCTGTGGGTTTTGAAAGCGTCTAGCCTCAATGATTCCCAACTGCTGTGGGTTTTGAAAGCGTCTAGCCTCAATGATTCCCAACTGCTGTGGGTTTTGAAAGCGTCTAGCCTCTGTGATTCCCAACTGCTGTGGGTTTTGAAAGCGTCTAGCCTCAATGATTCCCAACTGCTGTGGGTTTTGAAAGCGTCTAGCCTCAATGATTCCCAACTGCTGTGGGTTTTGAAAGCGTCTAGCCTCTGTGATTCAAAACTGCTGTAGTTTTGAATGTATCTAGCCTCTGTGATTCCCAACTGCTGTGGATTTTGAAAGCGTCTAGCCTCAATGATTCCCAACTGCTGTGGGTTTTGAATGTGTGTAGCTTGTTCCCAGGAACTACTGTTTGTTGCCTTTACCCAAGATGGCTGGGTATCCAAGATCTTGGCCAAAGAAATGAGAGGTCATGGCACAGTAATAGAAACAAATATGTTACAATCAGAGGTCATGACACAGTAATAGAAGCAAATATGTTACAATCAGAGGTCATGACACAGTAATAGAAACAAATATGTTACAATCAGAGGTCATGGCACAGTAACAGAAACAAATATGTTACAATCAGAGGTCATGGCACAGTAATAGAAACAAATATGTTACAAGAAAGAAATCTCAGTTGTAGGCTTCTGAACCTGCAGCGGATATGAAAACTGCTTAGCAACATCATTCCCCCATACCACCCTAAAAACAAGACATATAAAACATAATCAAATCTGGCTCATTTATGCTGACGTCAACATTTATATAAATAATTCTGACCCCTAGAGTGACATGTGAATATGATGTGATAGAAATAGGTGCACTGACATACTGATAATATCATGAACCAGTTATATTGTATGAATACTGACTTCTGTCTCCAAGTGACCACACATTCCAGATACAAGCACATGTGACTCTTGTCTCCAAGTTACCACACATTCCAGACACAAGTACATGTGACTCTTGTCTCCAAGTGACCACACATTCCAGACACAAGCACATGTGACTCTTGTCTCCAAGTGACCACACATTCCAGACACAAGCACATGTGACTCTTGTCTCCAAGTGACCACACATTCCAGACACAAGTACATGTGACTCTTGTCTCCAAGTGACCACACATTCCAGACACAAGCACATGTGACTCTTGTCTCCAAGTGACCACACATTCCAGACACAAGCACATGTGACTCTTGTCTCCAAGTGACCACACATTCCAGACACAAGCACATGTGACTCTTGTCTCCAAGTGACCACACATTCCAGACACAAGTACATGTGACTCTTGTCTCCAAGTGACCACACATTCCAGACACAAGCACATGTGACTCTTGTCTCCAAGTGACCACACATTCCAGACACAAGCACATGTGACTCTTGTCTCCAAGTGACCACACATTCCAGACACAAGCACATGTGACTCTTGTCTCCAAGTGACCACACATTCCAGACACAAGTACATGTGACTCTTGTCTCCAAGTGACCACACATTCCAGACACAAGCACATGTGACTCTTGTCTCCAAGTGACCACACATTCCAGACACAAGCACATGTGACTCTTGTCTCCAAGTGACCACACATTCCAGACACAAGCACATGTGACTCTTGTCTCCAAGTGACCACACATTCCAGACACAAGCACATGTGACTCCTGTCTCCAAGTGACCACACATTCCAGACACAAGCACATGTGACTCTTGTCTCCAAGTGACCACACATTCCAGACACAAGCACATGTGACTCCTGTCTCCAAGTGACCACACATTCCAGACACAAGCACATGTGACTCTTGTCTCCAAGTGACCACACATTCCAGACACAAGCACATGTGACTCTTGTCTCCAAGTGACCACACATTCCAGACACAAGTACATGTGACTCTTGTCTCCAAGTGACCACACATTCCAGACACAAGTACATGTGACTCTTGTCTCCAAGTGACCACACATTCCAGACACAAGCACATGTGACTCCTGTCTCCAAGTGACCACACATTCCAGACACAAGCACATGTGACTCTTGTCTCCAAGTGACCACACATTCCAGACACAAGCACATGTGACTCTTGTCTCCAAGTGACCACACATTCCAGACACAAGTACATGTGACTCTTGTCTCCAAGTGACCACACATTCCAGACACAAGTACATGTGACTCTTGTCTCCAGGTGACCACACATTCCAGACACAAGCACATGTGACTCCTGTCTCCAAGTGACCACACATTCCAGACACAAGCACATGTGACTCTTGTCTCCAAGTGACCACACATTCCAGACACAAGCACATGTGACTCTTGTCTCCAAGTGACCACACATTCCAGACACAAGCACATGTGACTCTTGTCTCCAAGTGACCACACATTCCAGACACAAGCACATGTGACTCTTGTCTCCAAGTGACCACACATTCCAGACACAAGCACATGTGACTTCTGTCTCCAAGTGACCACACATTCCAGACACAAGCACATGTGACTCTTGTCTCCAAGTGACCACACATTCCAGACACAAGCACATGTGACTCTTGTCTCCAAGTGACCACACATTCCAGACACAAGCACATGTGACTCTTGTCTCCAAGTGACCACACATTCCAGACACAAGCACATGTGACTCTTGTCTCCAAGTGACCACACATTCCAGACACAAGCACATGTGACTCTTGTCTCCAAGTGACCACACATTCCAGACACAAGCACATGTGACTCTTGTCTCCAAGTGACCACACATTCCAGACACAAGCACATGTGACTCTTGTCTCCAAGTGACCACACATTCCAGACACAAGCACATGTGACTCTTGTCTCCAAGTGACCACACATTCCAGACACAAGCACATGTGACTCTTGTCTCCAAGTGACCACACATTCCAGACACAAGCACATGTGACTCTTGTCTCCAAGTGACCACACATTCCAGACACAAGTACATGTGACTCTTGTCTCCAAGTGACCACACATTCCAGACACAAGTACATGTGACTCTTGTCTCCAAGTGACCACACATTCCAGACACAAGTACATGTGACTCTTGTCTCCAAGTGACCACACATTCTAGACACAAGCACATGTGACTCTTGTCTCCAAGTGACCACACATTCCAGACACAAGCACATGTGACTCTTGTCTCCAAGTGACCACACATTCCAGACACAAGTACATGTGACTCTTGTCTCCAAGTGACCACACATTCCAGACACAAGCACATGTGACTCTTGTCTCCAAGTGACCACACATTCCAGACACAAGCACATGTGACTCTTGTCTCCAAGTGACCACACATTCCAGACACAAGCACATGTGACTCTTGTCTCCAAGTGACCACACATTCCAGACACAAGCACATGTGACTCTTGTCTCCAAGTGACCACACATTCCAGACACAAGCACATGTGACTTCTGTCTCCAAGTGACCACACATTCCAGACACAAGCACATGTGACTCTTGTCTCCAAGTGACCACACATTCCAGACACAAGCACATGTGACTTCTGTGACATAGTAGTAGTCCTCTTTCAGTCCCGAAGGACTAGACTTGTGCCACTGGGGAGGTACCTGACTTCTGTGACAGAAAACACAAACAATACCACTTCATCACCATCATCAAGTGTCATGGCAAACAACATGGATGCTCATGCATTTGCACAAGTCACATTCTTTAGCAATATTTATCACCTTACATGGTGACATGACATTTTTAACATCCTGTCCACCCACATCAAGAAATGTTCTTACTGGTTGATTTGAACATTAATATATTAAAAACAATGAATATAGCATGAATTATTATTACACTTGTTTTAAAACTGTGACCTCTGTCCTGTAGCCTGAGTTCAGTGTTATAGAAACAACTATCTGTACATATATTTACAAATGTGGTAAACACTTGTGTGATTCTGTGGTGTATTATAGCAAATAATAACAATATAGAAATATAGCAACATACAATAACAATGTATAATATAACAGACATAGCATGTAAACACATTTGTTTAAAACACTACTATCATCACTGTCGTGTCCTCCTTTAAAGTGTCGTCCCTGGAGTGAAGAGAGTCGACACCCACATTATAATATTTTTTTTTCCTCTCAATATTCTGGAGAATCCACCAGCTTCCGTCCAACACACTCCATCAGCCTATGGACACCTTTTCCTATCACTCTCTCACTGTCGTACTATGCCCCCCTTCTCATACTTCCCCAACGCAACATACTCAACAACTCTTGCTTCTAGAAATTAATAAAGATTAATTTATTAAAATAAAAGTGTAACGTGTATAAGACGTGTATGCGAAGAAAATGTGTGACGTGTTCTATAAAGTGTGTAGACTCTGTCTCTCAGACATCAACTCAGTCAGCTGATCACAGCAAAGATAGACCACAGCACGTTACGTCAGAACAAGTACGTCTCACCCGTTGCCGGAACCATCTTGCCGGATAATGCTTTGCCTCTGTAGACCTCTGGTAATCCAATTTCATGAACATCCGAAATAGACACCGGTGGTATTAAGAGTTAATCAGGGACCGGTTGTCCTCTACACAATGTCCGTTCCTAATGTTCCTAAACAAACTGCACAAGTCTTTTGCAGGGTGTACGCAGTTAGTTAGTTAGTTAGTTAGTCGACAGATCATCCTCGTTGCACATCGAACCATTCAGTCCATAAGTGCTAATTTCTAATGTTAATTGTTGCTGTACTAACACTAGGTACTCTTAGCCGGTTCTCGGTTCGTTACTACTGTCTAATGCTGTGTGGTGCATCAGTATGCATCACTCTCTTTGATGAATCAATTTCCTTCTAGCGTAAGTTATGTTTCTGTATGGAACTTTATTGACTCTTGAACTGGTGTTCTTCAGAATGGGTTTTTTAATTCTTTCCCAAAACTTGTAGAGTTTCCTTGGATCTGGTAGGGAACCTAGGATAGAAACAACACATCTGGTGATAGTACTAGTCACTGATCCTTTCGGCTGAGTGTAAGCCTATCACCTTGCTTAATGATCTTTAGCTAACTAGACTTAGTCATAGAGCAGATTAGCTACCCACCTAGAGCCGAATCAGGCTATGATAAGAAAAGACCAATAAACAGAGTGCAACCTCAGTATTCTATTCACCTTAGCAGAGCCAATATCACTATTCTACTCTAACTAGTTTCCACTAACAGTGCTAATCATCACACTATAGTTTAACAAGGCTACAGTCTATATTAATTAGAACTAATAGACTATATTGACTACCTTATGTAAAAACCGCCTCATTCCCGGGATGGCTACTACACTTTGCCATAACGGCACATGCTAGTTAATGTTAAATTAATGTAACACTGTAGAGCTCTCCCACAAACACGTCCATCATAATCCACGGTTCTTGGTCACTCCCCCCTAGTTGATCCCAACTCGGGTTTATATGGCAAACTCCTAAAATTGGTCACGTGATATGGGTGACGTCCTGCAGGTGTTATTTGCGCATATCATCCATTGTCAGGAAACTATTTTCCTGGCTTAAGTCCTGTCAAAGTTGTCAGTAATAGTTTAGATTCTCAAAACAAGCCAGCGAGTTGCTGTCGAGTTACCACAAAGAGTTGCGAATAACCCCGTTAATCCTCTCGATGTGCCGGAAACCAAGAATTGACAGATGCACTGTTTTCTGTCTCTCGCTGCCAATTCCGGTTTGTCTCTGACTGTTGACAAACTGTCAAGCTTCTGTTCAGTGGTGACAATCCCAGCAGCCATTTCGCCTGATGTCCGGAACTATAACTGACAGACAGGGCTGTTCCATGTACTGAGCCGGGCAAGGCTATGTGATTCTAAATGTTTATAAACTGCCAACGCATTGTATCCCTTCCTTCTCACTCACCACCAAATGTGTTTATGGGCTGACACGATGTAACCTGTGCAGCTGTGTTTACCCTGTTAGTAAAAATAGTTGTCGCTGGCAGATCGTCCGCTTAATCCGAAAATCCTCTATAATAATCAACCTGTTAAACACACGGTTTTATTTTGTGACATAGGCCCCCTCTTAAGAGAGTAGTCCATCTCACTCTTCTCCACCGTGAGTTTAATCCAGATGATTCATTCTTCTTCTTCAGGAGCGGGGTGTCTTGACAAGAAGTCCGCTCCAACATTTTCCTTCCCAGGAATGTACTCTACTGTGAAATTATACGGTTGAAGTAACAACGACCACCGCATCAAACGTGCGTTCAGCTTCTGAGAAGTAGCCAGGAACATCAGGGGCTGATGATCCGACTGGACCCGAAACTTAACTCCATACAAATATGGCTGAAATTTTTGCACTGCCCATACGAGGGACAAGCACTCTCTCTCGACGGTTGAATAATTCCTCTCCGCCTGTAGAAGTTTCTTACTTGCGTAGGCTACAGGTTTCAAAACCGAAGCATCGTCTTTTCCTTCCTGTAACAAAGCGGCTCCAATTCCAATCGCACTCGCATCCGTTCTCAACACAAATGGTTTGGAAAGGTCAGGGAGCTGTAATACAGGTTTGCTGACCAAGGCCTCCTTTAACTGACTATAGGCATTCTCACATTCTGGTGTCCAAATGATTTGGTCCGGGAATCCCTTTTTCAAGGTTTCCGTCAACGGAGCTCCCAGTTCAGTGAAATGTGGGATAAATTTGTGATAGAACCCACACAACGAGAGAAAAGATCGCACATTCTTCTTCGTTTTTGGCCTTGGTGCATTTCTGATTTTCTCCAGGTTCTTCTCTTCTGGAACAATGTGTCCTGGAGTGATGGTGTGACCTAGAAATTCCAGAGTCTGGTAACCAATCATGCACTTGGTTGGACGAGCAGTAAGCCCTGCTTCCTTGAGTCTATTAAACACTCTCTCCAAGGATTGTAAGTGGTCATCCAAGCTGTCACTGGAAATCAGAATATCATCCATGAATGATATGATGGACGGATCCTGTAACGGATCTAGTAAAGTCCTCATCATGCGTGTAAACACACTGGGTGCATTGCTGAGTCCAAAGGGCATGACTTTGAATTCGTAGTGTCCACTGGGTGTACTGAAAGCTAACAGTGGTCGAATCTCCGGTTTGACTGGTATCTGATAATACCCCCGACTCAGATCCACCTTTGAAAAGTATCGAGCCTTATGGAGCCTAGCGAATAACTGAGTTGGATTCGGCAAAGGTTCCACCTGAAACTGTGTATGACTGTTCAGAAGTCGGTAATCTATACACAACCTGTGTTCTCCACTTGGTTTGCGTAACAAAACTACCCCCGCATTGTATGGGGATGTGGATGGTGCAATCACATCATCCTCCAGCAATTTGTGTATTTCCTCCTCCAGGGCCTTTTCTTTAGAGAATGGCACTGGGTAAACCTTTTGGCGAACAGGCTCCTGTGTGGTCAAAGTCATCTCGAACTCAACCAACCTCGTTCGTCCTGGTTTATCCGTCAGTATCTCCTTATGAGACTTGAGAACCTGGGTTATCCTTTCCCTCTCCTGGGAGGTCAGATCAGGGTTCACTTTCACATCCCTATAGGTTTCCTGGTGTACCAAGGGATATTCCCTGCCCTCGCTGGTTCCCACTTCCGTCTCCATTGCAACTGCCATTGCCCTGAGGTGCGCTGCCTTGTCTCCGGGTCTCTCTTCGTATTTCCGCAAGAGATTGATATGGAAAATCTTCGACTTTCCCCGGATCCGGATCTGATAGTTGGTTCTGGATATCACCCTTTCCACGGGAAATGGTCCTTGCCAACCTATCTCCAGTTTGTTGTTTCCCGTTGGGAGTAGCAACAAGACTTTATCTCCCACCTCTAGAGATCTTTCTTTAGACCTACGGTTGTAGTAAGCCGCATGTCTTTTCCTGGCCTTTTTCAAGTTTTGATTTGCCAGAGTCCATCCCTTGTGGAGTTTTTCTTTCAGTTCCTCCACGTATTTGTAGGATGAGATCACTTCTTCTGACGTCCCCTCTTCAGTCCAACTCCTCAACATGGCTTCCAACGGTCCTTTGATTGGACGACCAAACAGCAACGTAGCGGGTGGTAGTCCTGTTGAGCCATGAGGAACTTCCCGATAGGCAAAGAGTGCGGCTGGGATATATTCATCCCACCTATCAGGTTTTTCCTGCGCTAGTTTCCTGAGCATTGTCATCAACGTGCCGTTGAAACGCTCTACTTGTCCATTGGCTTGAGGGTGGTAAGGGCTGGTATGTATGTGGTTAGAGTGAAACACCCTAAATACCTCCTCCATGAGTTTTCCACAAAACTGAGATCCATTGTCCGTCAGAATTTGATCCGGAAAGCCTAATCTGGTAAAGGCCTCCATCAGTGCGTCCGCCACTCTTTTCGAGTCAATCGTGGTCAACGGTATCGCCTCACCCCACATTGTACAGCAATCCACCATTGTGAGTATATACATGTTCCTCTTCCTAGTCCTGGGAAGTGGACCCACGATATCGATGGCTACCCTCTCGAAAGGAGAGTTCATGATGGGCATCTCACCCAACATCACCGGTGCTGTCCAGTGTTTCGGTGCCACCCTCTGGCACTCAGGGCATGACTTCACATACCGACGCACATCATCTGTCATTCCCGGCCAATAGTAATGGCAGGAAATCCGCTGCATGGTGGCGGCTATACCCATGTGTCCACTAAAGGAGATGGTATGCCCCATATGAAGAATCTGGGACCGATGAGCTTTCGGGACGACCAACTGACCGTATAGGTTGTCTCCCCTTCCTGCTCTCCTGTAGAGTATCCTATTCTTCATGTAGTACTGCCCCCGTCCTGGTGGATCAGCACTTTTCTGCAGCTTTTTGTAGCAAGGACGTAAAGTATCATCCTCACTCTGGGCAGTTCGTAGCTCCCCCGGCATTGGGTTAGTCACAATTGCGTCTGCCTCTTCCGTTTTCGTCTGAGAGCGAGTCTGCATTGCTCCCATATGGATTGGCTCCCTGGGCATTCCCAGAAAGACATACCGACAACCTAGGATGACTGGAAAAATGGGATCGGTCAATACAGCGGCCTTGATGGTGCCGGTGACGTACCTTGACCGAATCTCCACATTAGCAATGGGCAACTTCATGGTTACAGCACTCTTCTGTGCAGGCTGTATGTCCAATGTTTCACCTGTGAATTGTTCTGGATGTACCAGATCCGCAGAAATCACGGCCTCCCCGTCCAGTCCTGTGTCGTATAAACACTCCACTTGACGACCGTTAACCTCTACCAATTCCACTACAGGTGGTTTTTCCTGGTCTGGAGTCTCTTCCTCGGCCTCGACCTGTTCAGTGGGCTCCACCTTAGGTTTCCCTGAGCACACGACGAATTGAGTGTCTCCTGACTTTTCCCTGCAGTCAATAGCATTGTGCGTGTTTGACTGACATTGGTTGCACCATTTTCCTGTCCTAGATTTTCTATTGTCGGACTTGAGTGAGCTCTCCTGGTGGCGAGCTTCCTTGTTGACCTTGGCATTTTCCGTGACAACCTCCTTGGAAGTCACTTGACATGCTGCGAAGTGAGGGTTCTTAGCCTTCGATTTGCAGTCCCTCGTATTGTGAGAGGGTGACTTACAAATTGAACACCACTTCTCCGACCATGGTCGTTTAGGTGTAGAGCTTGAAGTGCTCTTGCTTCCCTCCTTCTTCTTCTCTGAACTATCCTCTGATTTTTGCACATAAGGTTCCCACTTTTTTGTTCCTGAGTTTTTGGTTTTCTTCTTGTCATGTTTCTCTTGACTTTTTGTGTTGGTGGAAAGGTTTTCCCCTGCCTCCCCATGTACCTCGACGAACCGTTCTGCTAATTTAGTCACGAGGTCAATACGTTCTGCTCCTTGTTCTCCCAGAAACGTCCTGAGAGGTTTAGACATTTGCTTCTTCAACTGGTCGACCACCATGAGCTCTTCCAGACTCTCATAGTCATGTGCGAACCCAGCCAAATCCATCCACTTATGGAGATAAGATTTTAGACGCAAACTGTAGGCGGCAAACAACTCCCCCGGTTCTCGTTTCGCTGCTCGAAATTTTTTCCGGTAGGTATGTGACGTAACCTCGAATCGTTTCAGCAGAGCCGTCTTTAACTCGTCATAATTGTTCTCATGTCCTGGTGGCAGGCGAGAATAAACCTCGTAACCGGTCCCGCGTAAACCCTGGGATAGCTTAAGATTCCATTTGTTACGCTCCAGACCCATAGCAACTGACATAGCCTCGAAGCGTTGAAGGTATTGTTCAATCTTCTCTTTGTCCTCCTCGTAGACCGCCAAAGGAAACTTCATGGCATGGTACCCATGTCCACCTACTGGTGTTGACCCTGGGATGGAGGAACCTCCAACTGCTCCCTCAGTTTCTCCATTAGATTGACTCTTGAGCTCGAGTTCCCGCATCCGGTACTCGTGCTCCCTCTTCTGTGCTTCTTGTTCAGCTTCTAATTTCCTAGCTGCTTGCTCAGCTTCAAATTTCCTAGCTGCTTGCTCAGCTTCCAATTTCTTAGCTGCTTGCTCAGCTTCCAATTTCTTAGCTGCTTGCTCAGCTTCCAATTTCTTAGCTGCTTGTTCCAACTCCATCCTTCTCAATTCCAGCTCGGCCTTTCGATCATCCCGTTCCGCTTGACGATACTCTCTCTCCACTTCCTGTATGTAATCCGTTAGAGCAGACCCCGCCAATCCCATGTCCTCCCCCTTTGCCCTTAATTCTAACGTGGTAAGTTTAGGGGTGGCCATTATACAGAGAGGTAAGCTAGCAGGTCTAGTACAATATAACTGCAAATTACTATACAGATATATGAACAAGTACTATAAATCTAGATATTACTACACACAGCACATTCACTCAGTGACAAGAGTAAAATCAGGACCACAGACCTATGCAGACGTGTGAAGTGTGAACAGGTAAGATATTAGTCCTAACCCCTATCCACATTCACTCTAGCTGGATTCTCCAAAATGATATCTCCCTCTTATAACTAAGGATCCCGTGTCCAAAGACCCCGTTGTCAGAATATCCCACTGTCAAACGTTCCTGCTTGCAGGAGATCTCGCTGTCAAAGGATTCCGTTTACGGGAGATCCCGCTGTCCAAAGTTCACGTTTACGAGAGATCCCGCTGTCCAAGGATTCCGTTTATGAAAGATCCCGCTGTCCAAGGATCCCGTTATCGAGCCCCCAATAATGTCGTGTCCTCCTTTAAAGTGTCGTCCCTGGAGTGAAGAGAGTCGACACCCACATTATAATATTTTTTTTTCCTCTCAATATTCTGGAGAATCCACCAGCTTCCGTCCAACACACTCCATCAGCCTATGGACACCTTTTCCTATCACTCTCTCACTGTCGTACTATGCCCCCCTTCTCATACTTCCCCAACGCAACATACTCAACAACTCTTGCTTCTAGAAATTAATAAAGATTAATTTATTAAAATAAAAGTGTAACGTGTATAAGACGTGTATGCGAAGAAAATGTGTGACGTGTTCTATAAAGTGTGTAGACTCTGTCTCTCAGACATCAACTCAGTCAGCTGATCACAGCAAAGATAGACCACAGCACGTTACGTCAGAACAAGTACGTCTCACCCGTTGCCGGAACCATCTTGCCGGATAATGCTTTGCCTCTGTAGACCTCTGGTAATCCAATTTCATGAACATCCGAAATAGACACCGGTGGTATTAAGAGTTAATCAGGGACCGGTTGTCCTCTACACAATGTCCGTTCCTAATGTTCCTAAACAAACTGCACAAGTCTTTTGCAGGGTGTACGCAGTTAGTTAGTTAGTTAGTTAGTCGACAGATCATCCTCGTTGCACATCGAACCATTCAGTCCATAAGTGCTAATTTCTAATGTTAATTGTTGCTGTACTAACACTAGGTACTCTTAGCCGGTTCTCGGTTCGTTACTACTGTCTAATGCTGTGTGGTGCATCAGTATGCATCACTCTCTTTGATGAATCAATTTCCTTCTAGCGTAAGTTATGTTTCTGTATGGAACTTTATTGACTCTTGAACTGGTGTTCTTCAGAATGGGTTTTTTAATTCTTTCCCAAAACTTGTAGAGTTTCCTTGGATCTGGTAGGGAACCTAGGATAGAAACAACACATCTGGTGATAGTACTAGTCACTGATCCTTTCGGCTGAGTGTAAGCCTATCACCTTGCTTAATGATCTTTAGCTAACTAGACTTAGTCATAGAGCAGATTAGCTACCCACCTAGAGCCGAATCAGGCTATGATAAGAAAAGACCAATAAACAGAGTGCAACCTCAGTATTCTATTCACCTTAGCAGAGCCAATATCACTATTCTACTCTAACTAGTTTCCACTAACAGTGCTAATCATCACACTATAGTTTAACAAGGCTACAGTCTATATTAATTAGAACTAATAGACTATATTGACTACCTTATGTAAAAACCGCCTCATTCCCGGGATGGCTACTACACTTTGCCATAACGGCACATGCTAGTTAATGTTAAATTAATGTAACACTGTAGAGCTCTCCCACAAACACGTCCATCATAATCCACGGTTCTTGGTCACTCCCCCCTAGTTGATCCCAACTCGGGTTTATATGGCAAACTCCTAAAATTGGTCACGTGATATGGGTGACGTCCTGCAGGTGTTATTTGCGCATATCATCCATTGTCAGGAAACTATTTTCCTGGCTTAAGTCCTGTCAAAGTTGTCAGTAATAGTTTAGATTCTCAAAACAAGCCAGCGAGTTGCTGTCGAGTTACCACAAAGAGTTGCGAATAACCCCGTTAATCCTCTCGATGTGCCGGAAACCAAGAATTGACAGATGCACTGTTTTCTGTCTCTCGCTGCCAATTCCGGTTTGTCTCTGACTGTTGACAAACTGTCAAGCTTCTGTTCAGTGGTGACAATCCCAGCAGCCATTTCGCCTGATGTCCGGAACTATAACTGACAGACAGGGCTGTTCCATGTACTGAGCCGGGCAAGGCTATGTGATTCTAAATGTTTATAAACTGCCAACGCATTGTATCCCTTCCTTCTCACTCACCACCAAATGTGTTTATGGGCTGACACGATGTAACCTGTGCAGCTGTGTTTACCCTGTTAGTAAAAATAGTTGTCGCTGGCAGATCGTCCGCTTAATCCGAAAATCCTCTATAATAATCAACCTGTTAAACACACGGTTTTATTTTGTGACAATCACCTACTTGTGCCATCTCCACACTGAAGGTCTCCGCTTTGTGTTTTTGAGGTGCATTCATACTGGTCTTTTGCCAATCCATCTCTTGATGTTGTCCACCCACCTGTAACATTGTCTTCCAATCCATCTCTTGATGTTGTCCACCTACATGTAACAATGTTTTTCAATCCATCTCTTGATGTTTGATGTTGTCCACCCACCTGTAACATTGTCTCCCTCTTGCAGGCTTCTCCTTCACTATTCTCCCCCCCCCCCTCCCCCACCCCTACTTGCACATCCTGTAACAAGGAGCTATCTGTTAATATGGAAGCTGTAGCTTCACTGTCTGATCTTAAACTCATTCCAGATTTGTGACATGGAACTTCTCAACATGGCAGTCTCCCATTTCATATTTGTGACATGGAACTTCTCAACATGGCAGTCTCCCATTTCATATTTGTGACATGGAACTTCTCAACATGGCAGTCTCCCATTTCATATTTGTGACATGGAACTTCTCAACATGGCAGTCTCCCATTTCATATTTGTGACATGGAACTTCTCAACATGGCAGTCTCCCATTTCATATTTGTGACATGGAACTTCTCAACATGGCAGTCTCCCATTTCATATTTGTGACATGGAACTTCTCAACATGTGATGCAAGAAGTGGACAATGAACAGAATGTGACGCATGAGTAAACAATGAACAGAATGTGACGCATGAAGTAAACAATGAACAGAATGTGATGTATGAAGTAAACAATGAACAGAATGTGATGTTTTGAAGTAGACAATGAACAGAATGTGATGTATGAAGTAGACATGCAAATTTGAACCCATAACTACTGGGCTGGCAGGCTAACTGCTTGACTTATGTGCATTGACTTATGTGCATTGACTTCTGTGCACTGACTTCTGTGCATTCAACACAATTAACTATGTTCTCATTTCTGCAAGAGCTGTTCAAATTGCTGTTCATTGTTCTGAAGTAAATGAAACAAAAATGTAACCATGCCATAATACTTGTGTCAGAAAAATTATTATCGATTTACGGGGGGAAGTCAATAAGTAAGCCGTAAATGGCTGTAGAAAAATAACTAAATATGATAACAACTTGAAACCAGTTTATTTTTATACATACATTGTCCCTTTATTTCTCAACATAATTTTCACCAACAATTGATGCAATTATCCCATCGTTTTATCGGTCCTCCCAAACTGCTGCATAGAACTGCGTGCTTTGTTTTCATTTACTGGCCATCCCACAGAAGTGTGTGACTTACTTATTGACTCACCCTCATAACTTTTTCTACCCAGCTATGCACCGCTTTACGGGACAAAAATTTGTCAGCATAAACAATGACAACCCACCTTGGCGGGAGACATTTCGCGAATGACGCCGAAGTTGAATGTGAAGTGAAAACATGGTTCAGAAAACAGAGCACGCAATTCTAAGCAGCCGGTTTGGGAGGACTGATAAAACGATGGGATAAGTGCATCAATGCTGGTGGAAATTATGTTGAGAAATATAGGGAGAATGTATGTATAAAAATAAACTGGTTTCAAGTTGTTAACACATTTAGTTATTTTTCTACAGCCATTTGTGAATTACTTATCAACTTAACCCTCGTAGTTACAATGACATAGACACACAAAAAACGCTCAAATATCATACACCCAATGTTGGTTCACAATTACATACATTAAATGTTGGTTGACAATTACATACACTAAATGTTGGTTGACAATGACATACACTAAATGTTGGTTGACAATGAATGACATACACTGAATGTTAGTACACAATGACATTCACTCAATGTCAGTTCACAATGAAATAAACTCAATGCCAGCTCAGAATAACATAAACTCAATGCTAGCTCACAATGATATAAACTCAATGCCAGCTAAAAATAACAAACTCAATGCCAGCTCAGAATGATATAAACTCAATGCTAGCTCATAATAACATAAACTCAATGCTAGCTCACAATAACATAAACTAATGCCAGCTAAAAATGGCATAAACTCAATGCCAACTAACTATGACATAAACTCAATGCCAGCTAAAAATGACATAAACTTAATGCCAGCTAAAAATGACAAACTTAATGCCAGCTAAAAATGACATAAACTAATGCCAGTTAAAAATGACATAAACTCAATGCCAGCTAAGAATGACAAACTCAATGCCAGCTAAAAATGACAAACTCAATGCCAGATAAAAATGACATAAACTCAATGTCAGCTAAAAATGACATAAACTCAATGCCAGCTCAAAATAAACTCAATGCCAGCTCAGAATGATATAAACTCAACGCTAGCTCACAATGACATAAACTCAATGCCAGCTAAAAATGACATAAACTCAATGCCAGCTCTGAATAACATAAACTCAAGTCTAGCTCAGAATGACATAAACTCAGTGCTGTGAGGGACTAGGATCAGAGTTTCTATAATGTTGAGCCAGAGAGCTTCAAGAGTCAACAAATTCATAATGCTAGACAACGGCAACATTTCTGGCACCAGTCCTATGTCAACCAAGGCTTGATACAGTTTGCAAACACATGGTCATCTGAGTGCCACTTCAGGTGATGTATTCCAGCAATGGTCTGTCTCACCACAGAGCCCCGCAACTTCATAGTCTTCAATCCAAACGCATCGTTAAGATACCACTTGTGAAAACACACAATCATAGACTATGTTAGAAATACACAGTGTACTAATATGTAACATTATAAAACTACTGGGGGGGGGGGGGAGGGGTGTGTGTGTGTACGTGTGCGTGTGCTATGTAACATTGTAAAACTAGACAGTGTGGTACTATGTAACATTGTAAAACTAGACAGTGTGGTACTATGTAACATTGTCAAACTAGACAGTGTGGTACTATGTAACATTGTAAAACTAGACAGTGTGGGACTATGTAACATTGTAAAACTAGACAGTGTGGTACTATGTAACATTGTAAAACTAGACAGTGTGGTACTATGTGACATTGTAAAACTAGACAGTGTGGGACTATGTAACATTGTAAAACTAGACAGTGTGGTACTATGTAACATTGTAAAACTAGACAGTGTGGTACTATGTAACATTGTAAAACTAGACAGTGTGGGACTATGTAACATTGTAAAACTAGACAGTGTGGTACTATGTAACATTGTAAAACTAGACAGTGTGGGACTATGTAACATTGTAAAACTAGACAGTGTGGGACTATGTAACATTGTAAAACTAGACAGTGTGGTACTATGTAACATTGTAAAACTAGACAGTGTGGGACTATGTAACATTGTAAAACTAGACAGTGTGGGACTATGTAACATTGTAAAACTAGACAGTGTGGTACTATGTAACATTGTAAAACTAGACAGTGTGATACTATGTAATATTGTAAAACTAGACAGTGTGGTACTATGTAATATTGTAAAACTAGACAGTATGGTACTATGTGACATTGTAAAATTACAGTATCATCATCATCATCATCATCATCATGTGCCATGTCGATAAGCGCAGATGGTCATGTTTTGCTATCTCACATGATCAACAGAGTTCTGGATCAGCTCAGAGTTCTTCTCTCGACCATGCCTTGTGGTCAAACCATCCAGGTATTTACTTCATCAGTACAGACAATAGTTAGGCTCACTTTATGTGAGATTCTACACATCAGAGTTAACACCACGTGATGTGTGTATCTACAAACTGTCCCACTTTATAAATGTATCTACAGACTGTCTCACTTTATGTGTGTTATCTACAGATTGTCCCACTTCATGTGTATCTACAGACTGTTCCACTTCATGTGCAGTCTCTGGTCACATGATCATCTATTTCAATAATTACCTCTTGTTTTTCCATTGGTAGAACAGTCTCTGGTCACATGATCATCTATTTCAATAATAACCTATTTTTCTTTCATTGTAGACCAGTGTCTGGTCACATGAAGATATTCTTTTATCTATTTCAATAATTATAATTACCTCTTGTTCTTCCATTGGTAGAACAGTTTCCGAAGAATTGAACATCCCAAATTGGCTGTTGACAAACACAGACCAAATACAAATAAGTAGCAGTATTGGCAACATTTCTAACTACTGAATATAAATGTAAATAAATATAAGTTGCCTGCCCTCAAAGTCAACAACAACAACAACAACAACAACAACAACAACAGATTTCTAAAACTTGCTTACTTATGTATGGCATCAAAGGTATGCATTCCTTGCATCTTACTGCCCAATATAAACTTAGTTGTGTATGAATGTGTTTACTTTGTCAGAAACAACAATAATTACATATCTCTATTATTTGTTTGTAATCGTTATGTTTCTAACCATTCATTATGTATGAGTTAATGATAATATACCATCATCACTTGTCTCTACCGAATATACAAGGTCGCTTCAAATTAAAACCTTAAATGGGGTTTTTTTTTTTTGGGGGGGGGGGGGGGGGGGGGTGAATATTCTGAAAAGGTAAAGAACAAATGTATAATTTTTTAATCTAGTCACCACTCCATTCAATGCAGTGCTTGGATTCCTGTAGAAAAAAAAATTTCTTGGCCACATGTGCTGTACCTCTTCATCGGGCCAAAAAGTCTGTCACAGATGTCACGCCATTTTGAAACTTCCTACTACAATCACACACTTGCTGGACTGACAGGCACGTATCACCATACTGGACTTTTATTTGTCGATGGATTTCTATACGTTTCATCTCTTCACTGATCAAAACACGGATAACAGAATGCTGCTCATCTTTTGCATGTTAAAAGTGGGGCGGCCATCTTCAAACTGTCCTTATGACGTCACTGTGTTAGTCTGCACCGTGATGTTACATGTTTAACACTCTTGGCATCCTTAACAACAATGTTGACAGGTTACAAGACAATGGAATGGTTATTGTAATTTCAATCACACTTTTAAGGTTTTTATTTGAAGCCTTCTGGTACCTGAACTTACATGGCTATACAACAAAATATACCTCGACTGACAGATGATTATACAACAAAATATACCTGGACTGACAGATGATTATACAACAAAATATACCTGGACTGACAGATGATTATACAACAAAATATACCTGGACTGACAGGTTATTATACAAAAAATATACCAAGACTGACAGATGATTATACAACAAAATATACCTGGACCGACAGATGATTATACAACAAAATATACCTGGACTGACAGATGATTATACAACAAAATATACCTGGACTGACAGATGATTATACAACAAAATATACCTGGACTGATAGATGATTATACAGTTAAATATACCTGGACTGACAGATGATTATACAACAAAATACACCTGGACTGACAGATGATTATATAACAAAATATATCTGGACTGAGATGATTATACAACAAAATACACCTGGACTGACAGATAATTATACAAAAAAATATACCTGGACTGACAGATGATTATGCAACTAAATATACCTGGATTGCCACGGAGTAATAACTCCATCATCTGGCCCACCCACGAGAACCAAGTTCTTCAGTCGCAGAAAATTGTTTCTGAATTCTGAAAGAGAGGAAATGTTCGCTGTTTATAATGGGGGGAAATATGATATCTTCACTGGTCTAGTTATTACATATCAAATCAATAAAAAGCAACACAATATAAAAGAACTGTTAATTATATGTATAATGTACATGGCAAATGTGAAATTAACTTTTCATCTCCTCAAAATAATCGCAATTTCACATTTCCTTTAGAATTATTGTCTTGTGAATTGCAGCGTGAGTTGCACTAGCAAAGAGATACACTGAGAACATATTTATCTGAAGATATCACATCTCCTCCTCCCATCTTCATCTCCAGATAGTGGACTGGATGCCTAATTTCCCCAGACAGAATGAAAACACTGGAGATTCCATGGATGTCACATCTAGAGAGATTAATAACACATTAAAAATGAGAATTGTCAAATGTTACATATGTTCAACACTATTGTATGGTGCAGAAGCCTGGACATTGAACAAGCAACTAGAAAATCAAATAGATACTCTGGAGATGTGGATATACAGACGAATATGTCGTATTTCATGGAAACAAAAACAATCAAATACAGAGGTTCTAGAAAAACTGGGAATGAAAAGAGAGTTGATGAAAGAAATAAAAAAGAGGCAAGTGAAATATTTTGGCCTCTGTTAAAAGACATAACACTTATAAAAACCATCCTGGAGGGCAAGCGAGCAAGAGGTAGACAAAGATACAAGTGGGAAGATAACATCAAGAGATGGACGAACATCAGCCTGACAGAATGTACAGTCAAGGCGAGAGACAGACAGTGTTGGAGATCCATTGCAGCCAACCTTCATTGTGGAGACGGCACCTGATTGATTGATTGATGGATGTCTAGTTTTCCCAGACAAGAATGAAAACATATTCCCAGACGATGAATGAAAACACAGAAGTTCCATTGATGTCTAGTTTTCCCCAGACAAGAATTAAAACATCGAAGGTTTCATGGATGTCTAGTTTTCCCCAGACAAGAATGAAAACATTGGAAGTTCCATGGATGTCTAGTTTTCCCCAGACAAGAATTAAAACATCGAAGGTTCCATGGATGTCTAGTTTTCCCCTACAAGAATGAAAACACTGGAGATTCTATGAATGTGTAGTTTTCCCCAGACAAGAATGAAAACATCGAAGGTTCCATAGATGTCTCATTTTTCCAGACAAAGATTGGAAACATCGAAGGTTCCATAAATGTCTAATTTTCCCAGACAAGGTATGGACTGCGCCTGGCCCTGCAGCCAGCAAGGTTAGGATCGGCTAGCCTCTCCCAGGAGGTGTGAAAAGTGAAAATTAGTAGCCTGCTGATGACCCACAGACTACAAAGTCAACCCCACCTCCATGCTGTGTAGGCTGGGAAACCATGACCGCGAGGTCATGGGCTAATGGGGCTATGGCTCGCCATAGGGGATGGACTCACTAAGGTCAGATTTTTGTACTAAACCTGCGACTGGCCTAGCAAGCTGGCAGGGGATCTTCATACTGCTCATAGAAAAACTAAGGAGTCCATGGGAATATCGATACATGAAGCCCATAAGCAGGCACTCTCCCGCTGTTTATACTTCACCGTGATACCGCAAGGTACAAGAGGAACATGATGAGATGAGATGAAGATCGGAAACATTGTAGGTTCCATGGATATGTTACAACTCTCTCAACAATAGAAGGGATTCAACGTCTGTCAAAATGGCCACTTCCCTGGCAACATTTCAAACATGAGACCATCATCACACAACAGTGGCTGATGTGCCAGGAGATTGTTGGGCTCACACAACAGTAGCGGTTGTGCCAGGAGATTGTTGGGCTCACATAACAGTAGCTGATGTACCAGGAGATTGTTGGGCTCACACAACAGTAGCTGATGTACCAGGAGATTGTTGGGCTCACACAACAGTAGCTGATGTACCAGGAGATTGTTGGGCTCACATAACAGTAGCGGATGTGCCAGGAGATTGTTGGGCTCACATAACAGTAGCTGATGTGCCTGGAGATTGTTGGATTCATGTGTTGAAAAAGAAACATGATTGAAATGGGTTCAACAAAACAAGCTCCACGCAGAGAAATCTTAGTTCTATATTCATGTACATATTCAGGGACAAACAGTAAAACCAACGAGCAAGTCCTGCAAGAAGCAGATGAAAACCGTAAACTGATTAGAGAAATTAGATGTAGACAGCCTAAATTCTTTGCAAGCATTATGAGAAGAAATAAACTAGAGGTCTTGGTGACAAATGGCAAGATTGGGGGACAAGAACAAGGGGAAGGCAGAGAAGTAAATACCTGGATGGTTTGGCCATGTGGTATGGTCGAGACAAGAACACAGAGCTGATATACAACTCTGGTGATCGTATGAGATGGCGAAACATGACCACTCACACTTGTCGACATGGCACATGATGATGATGATGATACTGTTATGTGTTTTTGGGGGTGGGGTGGGAGGAGAGATTCAAAAGGAAATGTTGCCTGTCAATGGCATCAAGTGTCTGTTAAGAAACGCAATAAACAACTTGGAAGAAAGTAATTTGTCGATGACGAAAAAGTTGAATGTGAGATGTGAATAAAGAAGACAGCAACCGAGTCTCTGTTGTGCAGCCATTAGAAAACTGATAAAACAATCAAATCTCTGTTGTGCAGCCATTAGAAAACTGATAAAACAATCAAATCTCTGTTGTGCAGCCATTAGAAAACTGATAAAACAATCAAATCTCTGTTGTGCAGCCATTAGAAAACTGATAAAACAATCAAATCTCTGTTGTGCAGCCATTAGAAAACTGATAAAACAATCAAATCATTGTTGTGCAGCCATTAGAAAACTGATAAAACAATCAAATCTCTGTTGTGCAGCCATTAGAAAACTGATAAAACAATCAAATCATTGTTGTGCAGCCATTAGAAAACTGATAAAACAATCAAATCTCTGTTGTGCAGCCATTAGAAAACTGATAAAACAATCAAATCTCTGTTGTGCAGCCATTAGAAAACTGATAAAACAATCAAATCTCTGTTGTGCAGCCATTAGAAAACTGATAAAACAATCAAATCTCTGTTGTGCAGCCATTAGAAAACTGATAAAACAATCAAATCTCTGTTGTGCAGCCATTAGAAAACTGATAAAACAATCAAATCTCTGTTGTGCAGCCATTAGAAAACTGATAAAACAATCAAATCTCTGTTGTGCAGCCACTGGAAAACTGATAAAACAATCAAATCTCTGTTGTGCAGCCATTAGAAAACTGATAAAACAATCAAATCTCTGTTGTGCAGCCATTAGAAAACTGATAAAACAATCAAATCTCTGTTGTGCAGCCATTAGAAAACTGATAAAACAATCAAATCTCTGTTGTGCAGCCACTGGAAAACTGATAAAACAATCAAATCTCTGTTGTGCAGCCACTAGAAAACTGATAAAACAATCAAATCTCTGTTGTGCAGCCACTAGAAAACTGATAAAACAATCAAATCTCTGTTGTGCAGCCACTGGAAAACTGATAAAACAATCAAATCTCTGTTGTGCAGCCACTGGAAAACTGATAAAACAATCAAATCTCTGTTGTGCAGCCACTGGAAAACTGATAAAACAATCAAATCTCTGTTGTGCAGCCACTGGAAAACTGATAAAACAATCAAATCTCTGTTGTGCAACCACTGGAAAACTGATAAAACAATCAAATCTCTGTTGTGCAACCACTGGAAAACTGATAAAACAATCAAATCTCTGTTGTGTAGCCATTGGAAAACTGATAAAACAATCAAATCCATGCAACAATGTTCATGGAGATTATGTTCAGAGATAAGAAGAGATGTAAGGACAATAATATGGGGTGTTAAAGTTTGCACCTCATATAGTTTTGTTTTTTAACACACTGATTTGTGGCTTACATGAATGCAACAGTTGCAATGCTGTCCCAGTCAGCTCTCTGGAACCCATTCAATACAACCCATCCAATGCAGTCCATTCAATGAAACTCACTGCATTCAACCCATTCAATTGAACCCATTCAATGCAGACCATTCAATTCAATGCATTCAACGCAACCCACTCAATTCAACTCATTCAATGAATTCCCCCAGCACACCTTGATGTCGGATGGTTTTCATCAGTATAGCATACATGTCATGCAAATGGCAGCTGAAGAATGTTTAAAACTTACCCTGACTTCGTGGGTTCATCATGGTTGACTGATTATTGAGAACTGCCAAAAATGTGGAGAAATTCTTGAACAAATCTGGCTCATGAGGATCTATGGAAGTAAGTTTCAATAATTCTAACTCATAAAGTTCAATGGAAGCAGATTCACAATTCTAACTCATGAAGTTCTATGGAAGTGAATTCACAATTCTAATTCATGAAGTTCTATGGAAGTGAATTCACAATTCTAATTCATGAAGTTCTACAGAAGTGAGTTCACACAATTCTAACTCACGACGTTCTTCTTCTTCTTCTTTCTTTTCTTCTTCTTCTTCTTCTTCTTCTTCTTCTTCTTCTTCTTCTTCTTCTGCGTTCATCCAGAGTTTTTTGTGTGGACGTGATTGTGTTGTGCCTGTTTACAGCAGAGCTGCATTCTTGCGCCTTTAGGCCGACACATCTGACTTCTACAGGCATTTGTTGACCGGGTTAACCTTCCCGGGGTCTCATTAAGTTCTATGGAAGTGAGTTCACACAATACTAACTCATGAAGATCTACAGAAGTGAGTTCATACAATCCTTCTTCTTCTGCATTCATCCACAGTGTTTTTTTTATATGTAATTGCATTGTGCCAAGTTTATTTGCGCCCTTAGGCTGACACATCCAACTTCTGTGGGTGTTTGCTGACCGGGTTAACCTTCCCGGGGGTTTTGAGGGATATTCGACTCTCACTGTTGTGGTGTTGTCCAAATCTCAGGTGGTCAAGTTAGAACGGCCAAAGACATCATGGTCAACCCTCAAGGGAAGGCAAGGGTAGACCATGGGCATTCCCCGCCATCCAAGGAGGCTTCCATAATTGCAGAGCCGACACATAGCACTCTGGTACTGGGTTCACCCAAGAAATCGTCACGTCCTGCGCATGGCTGCTTCACGTCCTCACTTCCGTATATTGGGTGTTTCGTTCGCTACTGGCCGCTCCCCACACAAACCAGGAACGGTCAGTCTGCAGACGACATCCACTCAGCGAGCTTTCAGTTTGGACTTTCCACGACTTCTGCAGGTGTTTGTTGACCGAGTTAACATTCCCGGGTCACAATTCTAACTCATGAGAATCTCATGTATTTTATTGTAATTATCTGCTTTGAAGGGCAGCTAGTGTGACCTTCCAGGCCTGGAAGTTCCAGTAAGTTCCATAGATCCGAGTGTATCCAAGTATTGTTGAAAATAGCATGCATTTATCACTGTATGGTAGAGCCACATTCTAGGTGTGGCTGTATGCCTTGTTGGTATAGCAAGGATTGTTGAAAATAGCATGCATTGATCATTGTATGATAGAGCCACATTCCAGGTGTGGCTGTATGCCTTGTTGATATAGATTTCTATGTGTTCATTGAATGACTCCCCAAGTTCTGTCAGAATGTTTCTTCATTATGGCTTATCTTCTTCTACCTTTATTTCAGTTTTGGTGTGACAGGGTATTTTCTAGACATTCTGGTGTCAACTGTTTCTCTAAGGTCAGATGTGAATGCTCCTGTTCCTAGGTTTCTGCCTGCAACCCTGAATATAGTTTCTGCATGCTCTAATGGGTATAGTTTCTGTATGCTCCAATGGGTATAGTTTCAGTGTGCTTCAATGGGTATAGTTTCAGTGTGCTCCAATGGGTATAGTTTCTGTGTGCCCTAATGGGTATAATTTATGTGCTCTAATGGGTATAGTTTGTGTGTGCTCTAATGGGTATAATTTATGTGTGCTCTAATGGGTATAGTTTCTGTGTGCTCTAATGGGTATAGTTTCAGTGTGCTCCATTGGGTATAGTTTCTGTGTGCTCTAATGGGTATAATTTATGTGTGCTCTAATGAGTATAGTTTCTGTGTGCTCTAATGGGTATAATATATGGGTGCTCTAATAGGTATAGTTTATGTGAGTTCACAAATAAATTAAACATACCCACAGATATTTTCATCAATATTGAGAGAAATCGCAGAACATGAGCAGTTTTAAATACGAGGTTCACTGCGACAGGCAATGGAAATGTGATGCCAGACATGATCAGAACAGAGACTGTTCTACAAACACTACAGCAATGGAAACCTTCACGGAATGGGACAGACAGAACAACAACGTCTGAGTACTGAGAGCATGCATATAGTTTGTGGTAGATAATTTACACATATCAACAACAGAGGTGTGAAACCTGGCTTACGATAGAAAGAAATTTACACATATCAGCAACAGAGGTGGGAAACCTGGCTTATGATAGAAAGACATTTACACATATCAGCAACAGAGGTGGGGAACCTGGCTTATGGTATAAAGACATTTACACATATCAGCAACAGAAGTGGGAAACCTGGCTTATGATAGAAAGATATTTACACATATCAGCAACAGAGGTGGGGAACCTGGCTTATGGTATAAAGACATTTACACATATCAGCAACAGAGGTGGGGAACCTGGCTTATGATAGAAAGACATTTACACATATACTTATAATAGAAATACATTTACATATATCAGCAACGGGCGTGGGACAAGGGGCTTAAAAGCAAAGATATTTACACATATCAGCAACAGAGGTGGGCAACCTGGCTTATGATAGAAAGATATTTACACATATCAGCAACAGAGGTGGACAACCTGGCTTATGATAGAAAGACATTTACACATATCAGCAACAGATAGAAAGACATTTATGTGGGCAAAGTCCTGTACAGGGCAAGCCACTGGATGCTCCATCCCTTGGGCTGTTGATGCATTCAGCATCCCAATACATGAGCTTCATTGGTATTCGAGCTGACTGATTGAATGGTTGGCCAGGAGCTCTCTTCTCCTGTCCTCTGACTGTACAAGACATCTGAGAAGCTCCAGTAGCATCTGATGGACAATGCCTGGCACAAATGCCTGAGGCTTCACCACACGGCCAGCGCCATACGAGCTACAGACACAAGAATATTTCCATTAACACAGCGCGTGACAATCTGGTTGATGTGGTGTGCCCTCGATTTATGAGTGCCAGAGAAAACACCAATGGATTCTGTGCACTCCATCTCCGGAGCTGCAACTGCTCTGAAATCCTCTGCCACTTTAGTTCAGGTCTTGAGAGGAACTGTATATCAATGGTGTCTGGTGTAAACACAGGGCAGTCTTGTGAGGAACCGTACATCAATGGTGTTCAGTGCAAACACAGAGCAGAGGTCTTGTGGGGAACCGTACATCAATGGTGTTTGGTGTGAACACAGGGCAGAGGTCTTGTGAGGAACTGCACATCAATGGTGTTAGGTGTGAACATATGGCAGAGGTCTTATGAGGAACCATACATCAATGGTGTTCAGTGCAAACATAGGGCAGAGGTCCTGCACAAGTTTCTGTAGAACCAGTGGGGTGGTCTTACTGGCTGTCACGCTTTTCACCTTGTGGCTAGCTGCCATCTACAGTGCCCTGACGTGCCCTTCTTACGTATCACAGTGGCCCGAAGTTTTCCCCATGTCTGTGAGTTAGGCTCAACTCACTATATTATAATAATAATAAAGTAACCACACTACCATAACAACACAATACTTACCGTTCCAATAATTTCCTACAGAAAATTTCTGCCCAGCTTCGGTATAGAACAATCTGCAATAGACAAGTCAGTCACAGACAAGAACTGTTCTTCTTCTATTTCTACCCTTCATCCCCGTAGGAGCAATGGCTCTCAACCTTCTCATGCCAAGTCCTGAAGATGACTGCCTCTCCGGCGGGGGATTGGGCAGTGGAGATTTCCATGGAGATGACATAGTCAGTACCACACCAAACCTCCTTACTTGTAATGTTAGACATGCTTCACTGGTTACAGTGTGTCTATTTTTTAAAGGTTAACAGTGAGAGGATCAGCTTCACTGCACAGGGTGTAGCCCACTTGGCTTAGTCTCTGTCTGCAGAATGACATGCCACCTGCAGAGAGCATTACACAAAGCACAATCTCTGCAGCTCCAGCGGACCGAAAACGAGCCGACAACTTTCAGAGTGAGAGGCAGATGACCTCACCAATTTGCAAACAGAGACCTTTGTTTCCCTGTATACCCTGGAACAACAGCGTTCATGCATAATATTGATAAACCAGATCTGTGTACTTTAAGAAAACCAATTATGGTCAGTCTCTCGCAGTAGCCATAACAAATGATGAACACAACAACATCAGCGGCTAACTGTCCCTGGAGCATACTGTTTGTGTCCAGTACAATCATCAGCTGCACTAAGTTGTTCATTTCCTATTCTCCTGTTTATCTGAGAAGTCTAAACACTGATCCACTGCACCAGGATCCACTACCCCAGGATAAAGGATATCATTTTGTTTTCTTACTTGAAGTCAGACTATGTGAGGAACCAGGTCAGCACAAACCAGAGGCAGACGTCATAACCTTTAAGTAAGCCACCCCGCCCAGGTTTGGATGACAACATGCACTCACATGTGTGTGAGCACTACCACACACACACACATATGTTGTGAATTCATACAGGATATGAATAGCTGACTGACTGGTACCTTGCTGTCTTGACAGACGATAGTTTGTAAAATGGAGTTATACTTCTCCATAACACAAAACCTGGGCTGAATTTAGAGACCATGTGTTGTCCATGCAGAATGATCCCTCTCTCGGCCTGTCTAGTTTACTCCAGAGGAGAGGTAACACCAATACATCTGGAACAAGACAAACTGCAGAAGCTGCCAGATCAGCAATGCTCTGTCTTCCTGTCGGAGCTTCCATCCTAGACCAGTTGCCAACCAAGGCTTAAGGTCTGGTCTGCAGTACCATGACATTTTGTCTTTAGCTTGCATTTCTTCGCACCAGGGTAAGGCTTGTACCCTCCAAATTCCTCTCATCCGCCCAAGCCGTTGGCACAATGTGGGGTGTCGAGTTTGGTTAGCACTGTCCAACATTCGGCGCTGACAGAAAGCAGGTAGTACCATCTACTGTCATACGGTAGCTCAGTCATATCTGACTAAGTCCTGACACACAAAAATATGGAACGCTTCACAAATTTGAGTGTCATCCTTGTGCAGGGGCCACGCTAATCTTCTCTATATTGTTCCAAGTTTAGTATATGTACTGCATGAACAGTACATGAATATCTAGCAATTAACTATATGTTCCCACGTTTGTACTGAAAACTGGACCAAACCAGTTTTCATGATATGTACTCTCTCACTTACTTGTAGATGTTCTTCTTGATGTAGTTTGGGAACAGAAGCTTCAGATACTTGGTGTCTGCAAACACACATTGGAAACTGCTTTCAATCACAAACATACAGAAGTTTCTTCAATTTACAGCCCACTCTGTTACACAAGTACAACTGTTTCTTTAATTTACAGCCAATTCTTTACACAAGTACACATGTTTCTTCAATTTACAGCCCAGTCTTTACACACATACAGATGTTTCTTCAATTTACAGCCCATTCTCTACACATTTTTCTTCAATTTACAGACAATTCATTACATATGTACACATGTTTCTTCAATTTACAGCCCATTCTGTTACACATGTAGAGGTTTCTTCAATTTATAGCCCATTGTTTACACACATTCACATGTTTCTTCAGTTTACAGCCCATTACACATGTACAACTGTTTCTTCAATTTACAGCCCATTCTTTACATATATACAGATGTTTCTTCAATTTAAAGCCCATTCTTTACACATTGTGATGAGATGACACCTAGATCACTATGCAAACATCATGAATACTATGGTAGCTGATTTTTAAATTACATTCTAAATCTCCTATAGCTCAATATAACAAATAATGACATCATACTAGGGACACAGATGTTGTTGAGGGTAAAACTATACACAGCAGTAATAGGAATGGCATTTATTTCCACATCACTGATTTCAAAAGTGGCGAATTTTGCCTTCTCTGTCTTCCAACCTTTATTCTGCTCCACCAAGTCCATTTGACTTGGGATATTATTTTAACATTCACCTCTGCACCCAAGGGAAACTGTGATAAGTGCACAGAATGATAATACGGGAAATGAACAACTATCAACTTTTGCCTGGCTCACATACAGAGTAGACGCTAGAACAGTGGTTCTCAACCGGTGGAAAATTCCCCCCTAGGGGGGAATTTGAGGGTTTCCAGGGGGGAATTAAGATGATTTGAGATTGCATTAATACAAGAACCGATTAATTGATATTGTTTTTCTCTTCATACTGTACGGTTCTGTACGTCTCATCCTTCTAAAATTCATTTTATAAAGTAAGTAGACCCACAAATCACATTTTATGTGGATGTCTAGACTTGTTTTAGTATGTGCTATTAAATTTAGCTTCCATTATTACATATACTGCGTAGGGGCGGGGGCGGGATTTTTGGTAGGAAATACAAAAGGGGGGAATGATGTTCTGAAAATATGGTGAAGGGGGGCACGGGCCAAATTTTTAGGTAGGAAATACGAAAGGGGTGAGAGGGGGGGGGGGGGGGAGGAGGAGGGAATGACGTTCTGAAAATATTCTGAAATGGTGAAGGGGGGCATGGGCCAAAAAAGGTTGAGAACCACTGCGCTAGAACAAAGATGTGTTAATGATCTTCAGTTTGCTAATCCTATCTGATCCTTGCTAGATGAACACATAAAGAGCCTGAACTCTACAAAAAGACTGGGGGTAAGTGTAATAACACAATAGTTAAGATTAAGTTAATGAGTTTGTACGACCTGACCTAAGGGTTAACAACTTTCTCCGTAATCCTGTATATTCTCGTAACGTAACCTGCGCGAAAATCGGTAGCGGTTCTCGCCGTGTTGGTAACTTACGGGGTATGTGAGCCGGTCGCTCAGAAAGCAATGGCAAACTACTGAGCGTAATCTTGCCTAGTACATCATCAGCAGCTGAAAAATGCTGATGTTGACTGCAACATCCTGTAAGGGATATGCAAAAAGAAAATAAAAAGAAAAAAGAATTGTGAAAACGAATAATCTCCCGATCATGTATATTTATGACACATGGGATGTAAAATGGGAGAAATGGAGGTGAAACATACGTTGTACCCAAAGATTATTTATAAACCACAATGATTATTTTGTAAATGTATTTATGTATCTATTTTTAAAGAATGAAAAACATATGTAATGATTTCACCAATGAAGAAAAGTCTGAAGCCAAAACCCGACGACTGCATGAATAGAGTGGTAGAAGATATGTGGAAATGGATTCTCACATGCCAGCAATATTACCAGGCCGATTTATAATAAAATATAAATTTACTTAACCCTCATCCAGTACCATGCCGAACCGCGTGACATTGAAGGCCAGAAGAACAATTCATAAACCATGTGTTGGGGAATCTGAATTTGGGGAGTAAAGAATCAAAAGGGCATAACTGAGACATACTAAAGCAAGACTTTTCTTGAATGCCTCAGTCATTTTTCCGGATTGCCTTATTCTTAACTACTAGCTAGTATATTCATTCAGGTACACTTCACGACTTTGTGGCGACAATTGATTGCTTATGTATAATGTTTGATGTGTGAGGAGGCTGTATTATTGTTGGCATTTTCTTAGCTATCTAGGGAACCAGCCTGGCTACCCCAGGACTTCCCCACAATGTTATTAAGAAATTAGGTGTAGGTTATTTACACACCTGAGCCACACCAAGTTTACAACTATGTACATTTTGCAATGCCTTTTCACACTAAAATGTGTATACTTGTTTTAATCCAATGGATAAACTGTCTTCAGATATATCCACATTGGGAACCTTTTTCTCATTGGTAACTATCCTGCATCACCTTTGGTAAGGATGACTCATTGGTACGTATCACCTTTGGTAAGTATCATCATGTATTACAGAGTATCAAGTATATGGGTGGATCTTGACTCCTAAACCACAAGAGTAGGAACGAGTTCAGCTCTAGCACTAGATGGGATTCTCAATAAATAACCAGACAGTAATTCTGGGCTTAAATAAATAATCACCCAGCAATTCTGGGTTTCAATAATTAGTCACCCAGTAATTCTAGGTTTCAATAAATAAGCAGACAGTAATTCTGGGTTGTAAGGAAGGTTTCGTGTGGAATGGCTCTCGTCGCTTCAGAGGTCACAGATTGTGAGACTTGTATGCATATTTTGCCCTGGCCATGCGGGTGTACGGGGGAATGAACAGACTGATAGGCTAGCAGGGAATGCACCTCTTGGTGGTATCTTGCCTATGGACAAGGGGGAGGTGGTTGTGTGCTCGTGGGACCAGGTGGAGAAGGCGGAGGAACAGACTGAGAACCCATATGTGGAAAGAATGTGATTGCGGGGGATCGGCAGGGATTCTGGAAGAATCTCAAAACTGAGAGGGAAGACCAGGAGAACTTTTAATCAGATAGCGGTGGGAACGATTAGTAGTATGAGTCTTCTGTGGCTGTTGAACGAGGGGACTGAGCATGTATGGGAATGTCCTGAGTGCAGTGATGTTGGTTCTTAACTCAACTCAACTCTGGGTTGAAATAATTAAAACAACACAGAACTTGTTTCTTGTTTTAAAACTATCATACCGCCATATTGTCCTGCTAGAGGAGAGCTGAGGCTGATGAAGGTTTCCACATTGTGTTCAACAGTGGCCAGTAGAGCCCGGCAGATCAGTCCACCTGTATATACACATGCAAGAAGAGAAGTTAACACGTAAGGTCACTCATACATACACAGGAAGAGATATTAACACATAAGGTCACCAATACATACACAAGAAGAGAAGTTAACAAATAAGGTCACTGATACACAAGAAGAGAAGTTAATAAAATAATATTTTTTTTAAAGTCGCTTAAAAGTCGACATGGTCGACTTCATTGCACCGGGTTTTATCCCATATGGCTCGGTCTCTTTCCGCAGCACGGAAAGCGTCGCATCAAGCACGAACTCCGTAGATTTTAGCGACGACCCACAGGAGTCTCAGAAACATTTAACTCGTAAACCGAAGGGTGCGGCCCGGAATCGAACCCATAACCTTCGGAGCACGAGTCAAACGGCTTGACCACTTTGCCACAGAGAGTTAACAAATAAGGTCACTGATACACAAGAAGAGAAGTTAACATAAGCACATGATATTTATGTAACACCAAAAAAAAAAACAATTCAGGTTCAATGGTCAGTTGAAGGTGCATGTTTCCACAGACATGCACCAGCAGAGTTCACACAACCCCATGAAATGGGTTCAGTTGGTTGCATGCCATTTACAGCATGTTATATGCAGGATTAAGTTAGTTGCATGTCATATACAGTACATTGTATGCAGGGTTAAGTTAGTTGCATGACATTTACAGCATATTATATGCAGAGTTCAGTTAGTTGCATGTCATATACAGCATATTGTATACATGGTTGGAAACCAGACTGGACCGCACTGTACAGCACACTGACTGGCTGGATGAGTCCTGTATATGACTGTACAGCACACTGACTGGCTGCATGAGTCCTGTATATGACTGTACAGCACTGTACAGCACACTGTCTGGCTGGATGAGTCCTGTATATGACTGTACAGCACACTGACTGGCTGGATGAGTCCTGTATATGACTGTACAGCACACTGACTGGCTGCATGAGTCCTGTATATGACTGTACAGCACTGTACAGCACACTGTCTGGCTGCATGAGTCCTGTATATGACTGTACAGCACACTGACTGGCTGGATGAGTCCTGTATATGACTGGACAGCACACTGTCTGGCTGGATGAGTCCTGTATATGACTGGACAGCACTGGACAGCACACTGTCTGGCTGCATGAGTCCTGTATATGACTGGACAGCACACTGACTGGCTGCATGAGTCCTGTATATGACTGGACAGCACACTGACTGGCTGCATGAGTCCTGTATATGACTGGACAGCACACTGTCTGCCTGCACGAGTCCTGTATTTGACTGGACAGCACACTGTCTGCCTGCACGAGTCCTGTATTTGACTGGACAGCACTGTACAGCACACTGTCTGCCTGCACGAGTCCTGTATTTGACTGGACAGCACACTGTCTGCCTGCACGAGTCCTGTATTTGACTGGACAGCACTGTACAGCACACTGACTGGCTGCATGAGTCCTGTATTTGACTGGACAGCACACTGACTGGCTGCATGAGTCCTGTATATGACTGGACAGCACTGTACAGCACACTGTCTGCCTGCACGAGTCCTGTATATGACTGGACAGCACTGTACAGCACACTGACTGGCTGCATGAGTCCTGTATATGACTGTACAGCACACTGACTGGCTGCACGAGTCCTGTATATGACTGGACAGCACACTGACTGGCTGCACGAGTCCTGTATATGACTGGACAGCACACTGACTGGCTGCACGAGTCCTGTATATGACTGGACAGCACACTGTCTGGCTGCATGAGTCCTGTATATGACTGGACAGCACTGTACAGCACACTGTCTGGCTGCATGAGTCCTGTATATGACTGTACAGCACACTGACTGGCTGCACGAGTCCTGTATATGACTGTACAGCACACTGACTGGCTGCATGAGTCCTGTATATGACTGGACAGCACACTGTCTGGCTGCATGAGTCCTGTATATGACTGTACAGCACACTGACTGGCTGCATGAGTCCTGTATATGACTGGACAGCACTGTACAGCACACTGTCTGGCTGCATGAGTCCTGTATATGACTGTACAGCACACTGACTGGCTGCACGAGTCCTGTATATGACTGTACAGCACACTGTCTGGCTGCATGAGTCCTGTATATGACTGTACAGCACACTGTCTGGCTGCATGAGTCCTGTATATGACTGGACAGCACACTGACTGGCTGCACGAGTCCTGTATATGACTGGACAGCACACTGTCTGGCTGCATGAGTCCTGTATATGACTGGACAGCACTGTACAGCACACTGACTGGCTGCACGAGTCCTGTATTTGACTGGACAGCACACTGTCTGCCTGCACGAGTCCTGTATTTGACTGGACAGCACACTGTCTGGCTGCATGAGTCCTGTATATGACTGGACAGCACTGTACAGCACACTGTCTGCCTGCACGAGTCCTGTATATGACTGGACAGCACTGTACAGCACACTGACTGGCTGCATGAGTCCTGTATATGACTGTACAGCACACTGACTGGCTGCACGAGTCCTGTATATGACTGGACAGCACACTGACTGGCTGCACGAGTCCTGTATATGACTGGACAGCACACTGACTGGCTGCACGAGTCCTGTATATGACTGGACAGCACACTGTCTGGCTGCATGAGTCCTGTATATGACTGGACAGCACTGTACAGCACACTGTCTGGCTGCATGAGTCCTGTATATGACTGTACAGCACACTGACTGGCTGCACGAGTCCTGTATATGACTGTACAGCACACTGACTGGCTGCATGAGTCCTGTATATGACTGGACAGCACACTGTCTGGCTGCATGAGTCCTGTATATGACTGGACAGCACTGTACAGCACACTGTCTGGCTGCATGAGTCCTGTATATGACTGTACAGCACACTGACTGGCTGCACGAGTCCTGTATATGACTGTACAGCACACTGTCTGGCTGCATGAGTCCTGTATATGACTGTACAGCACACTGTCTGGCTGCATGAGTCCTGTATATGACTGTACAGCACACTGTCTGGCTGCATGAGTCCTGTATATGACTGGACAGCACACTGTCTGCCTGCACGAGTCCTGTATATGACTGTACAGCACACTGTCTGGCTGCATGAGTCCTGTATATGACTGTACAGCACACTGTCTGGCTGCATGAGTCCTGTATATGACTGTACAGCACACTGTCTGGCTGCATGAGTCCTGTATATGACTGGACAGCACACTGTCTGGCTGCATGAGTCCTGTATATGACTGGACAGCACACTGTCTGCCTGCATGAGTCCGTATATGACTGGACAGCACACTGACTGGCTGCATGAGTCCTGTATATGACTGGACAGCACTGTACAGCACACTGTCTGGCTGCATGAGTCCTGTATATGACTGTACAGCACTGTACAGCACACTGTCTGCCTGCACGAGTCCTGTATATGACTGGACAGCACTGTACAGCACACTGACTGGCTGCATGAGTCCTGTATATGACTGGACAGCACACTGTCTGGCTGCATGAGTCCTGTATATGACTGGACAGCACTGTACAGCACACTGTCTGGCTGCATGAGTCCTGTATATGACTGGACAGCACTGTACAGCACACTGTCTGCCTGCACGAGTCCTGTATATGACTGGACAGCACTGTACAGCACACTGACTGGCTGCATGAGTCCTGTATATGACTGGACAGCACACTGTCTGGCTGCATGAGTCCTGTATATGACTGGACAGCACTGTACAGCACACTGACTGGCTGCATGAGTCCTGTATATGACTGTACAGCACACTGACTGGCTGCACGAGTCCTGTATATGACTGTAAAGCACACTGACTGGCTGCATGAGTCCTGTATATGACTGGACAGCACACTGTCTGGCTGCATGAGTCCTGTATATGACTGGACAGCACTGTACAGCACACTGTCTGGCTGCATGAGTCCTGTATATGACTGTACAGCACACTGTCTGGCTGCATGAGTCCTGTATATGACTGTACAGCACACTGTCTGGCTGCATGAGTCCTGTATATGACTGTACAGCACACTGTCTGGCTGCATGAGTCCTGTATATGACTGTACAGCACACTGTCTGGCTGCATGAGTCCTGTATATGACTGTACAGCACACTGTCTGGCTGCATGAGTCCTGTATATGACTGTACAGCACACTGTCTGGCTGCATGAGTCCTGTATATGACTGTACAGCACACTGTCTGGCTGCACGAGTCCTGTATATGACTGTACAGCACACTGTCTGGCTGCATGAGTCCTGTATATGACTGTACAGCACACTGTCTGGCTGCATGAGTCCTGTATATGACTGGACAGCACACTGTCTGCCTGCACGAGTCCTGTATATGACTGTACAGCACTGTACAGCACACTGTCTGGCTGCATGAGTCCTGTATATGACTGTACAGCACACTGTCTGGCTGCATGAGTCCTGTATATGACTGTACAGCACACTGACTGGCTGCACGAGTCCTGTATATGACTGGACAGCACTGTACAGCACACTGTCTGGCTGCATGAGTCCTGTATATGACTGGACAGCACACTGACTGGCTGCACGAGTCCTGTATATGACTGTACAGCACACTGACTGGCTGCACGAGTCCTGTATATGACTGTACAGCACACTGACTGGCTGCATGAGTCCTGTATATGACTGGACAGCACTGTACAGCACACTGACTGGCTGCACGAGTCCTGTATATGACTGTACAGCACACTGTCTGGCTGCATGAGTCCTGTATATGACTGTACAGCACACTGTCTGGCTGCATGAGTCCTGTATATGACTGTACAGCACACTGACTGGCTGCACGAGTCCTGTATATGACTGGACAGCACTGTACAGCACACTGTCTGGCTGCATGAGTCCTGTATATGACTGGACAGCACACTGACTGGCTGCACGAGTCCTGTATATGACTGTACAGCACACTGACTGGCTGCACGAGTCCTGTATATGACTGTACAGCACACTGACTGGCTGCATGAGTCCTGTATATGACTGGACAGCACTGTACAGCACACTGACTGGCTGCACGAGTCCTGTATATGACTGTACAGCACACTGTCTGGCTGCATGAGTCCTGTATATGACTGTACAGCACACTGACTGGCTGCACGAGTCCTGTATATGACTGTACAGCACACTGACTGGCTGCATGAGTCCTGTATATGACTGGACAGCACTGTACAGCACACTGACTGGCTGCATGAGTCCTGTATATGACTGGACAGCACACTGTCTGCCTGCACGAGTCCTGTATTTGACTGGACAGCACACTGTCTGCCTGCACGAGTCCTGTATTTGACTGGACAGCACACTGTCTGGCTGCATGAGTCCTGTATATGACTGGACAGCACTGTACAGCACACTGTCTGCCTGCATGAGTCCTGTATATGACTGGACAGCACACTGTCTGGCTGCATGAGTCCTGTATATGACTGGACAGCACTGTACAGCACACTGACTGGCTGCATGAGTCCTGTATATGACTGGACAGCACTGTACAGCACACTGACTGGCTGCATGAGTCCTGTATATGACTGGACAGCACACTGTCTGCCTGCACGAGTCCTGTATTTGACTGGACAGCACACTGTCTGCCTGCACGAGTCCTGTATTTGACTGGACAGCACACTGTCTGCCTGCACGAGTCCTGTATTTGACTGGACAGCACACTGTCTGCCTGCACGAGTCCTGTATTTGACTGGACAGCACTGTACAGCACACTGACTGGCTGCATGAGTCCTGTATATGACTGTACAGCACTGTACAGCACACTGACTGGCTGCACGAGTCCTGTATTTGACTGGACAGCACACTGTCTGCCTGCACGAGTCCTGTATATGACTGGACAGCACACTGACTGGCTGCATGAGTCCTGTATTTGACTGTACAGCACACTGTCTGGCTGCATGAGTCCTGTATATGACTGTACAGCACACTGTCTGCCTGCACGAGTCCTGTATATGACTGGACAGCACTGTACAGCACACTGACTGGCTGCATGAGTCCTGTATATGACTGGACAGCACACTGTCTGGCTGCATGAGTCCTGTATATGACTGGACAGCACTGTACAGCACACTGTCTGGCTGCATGAGTCCTGTATATGACTGTACAGCACTGTACAGCACACTGTCTGCCTGCACGAGTCCTGTATATGACTGGACAGCACTGTACAGCACACTGACTGGCTGCATGAGTCCTGTATATGACTGGACAGCACACTGTCTGGCTGCATGAGTCCTGTATATGACTGGACAGCACTGTACAGCACACTGTCTGGCTGCATGAGTCCTGTATATGACTGGACAGCACTGTACAGCACACTGTCTGCCTGCACGAGTCCTGTATATGACTGGACAGCACTGTACAGCACACTGACTGGCTGCATGAGTCCTGTATATGACTGGACAGCACTGTACAGCACACTGACTGGCTGCATGAGTCCTGTATATGACTGGACAGCACTGTACAGCACACTGTCTGGCTGCATGAGTCCTGTATATGACTGGACAGCACTGTACAGCACACTGACTGGCTGCATGAGTCCTGTATATGACTGTACAGCACACTGACTGGCTGCACGAGTCCTGTATATGACTGTACAGCACACTGACTGGCTGCATGAGTCCTGTATATGACTGGACAGCACACTGTCTGGCTGCATGAGTCCTGTATATGACTGGACAGCACACTGTCTGGCTGCATGAGTCCTGTATATGACTGTACAGCACACTGACTGGCTGCATGAGTCCTGTATATGACTGGACAGCACACTGTCTGGCTGCATGAGTCCTGTATATGACTGGACAGCACTGTACAGCACACTGTCTGGCTGCATGAGTCCTGTATATGACTGGACAGCACACTGACTGGCTGCACGAGTCCTGTATATGACTGTACAGCACACTGTCTGGCTGCATGAGTCCTGTATATGACTGTACAGCACACTGTCTGGCTGCATGAGTCCTGTATATGACTGTACAGCACACTGTCTGGCTGCATGAGTCCTGTATATGACTGTACAGCACACTGTCTGGCTGCACGAGTCCTGTATATGACTGTACAGCACACTGTCTGGCTGCATGAGTCCTGTATATGACTGTACAGCACTGTACAGCACACTGTCTGGCTGCATGAGTCCTGTATATGACTGTACAGCACACTGTCTGGCTGCATGAGTCCTGTATATGACTGTACAGCACACTGACTGGCTGCACGAGTCCTGTATATGACTGGACAGCACTGTACAGCACACTGTCTGGCTGCATGAGTCCTGTATATGACTGGACAGCACACTGACTGGCTGCACGAGTCCTGTATATGACTGTACAGCACACTGACTGGCTGCACGAGTCCTGTATATGACTGTACAGCACACTGACTGGCTGCATGAGTCCTGTATATGACTGGACAGCACTGTACAGCACACTGACTGGCTGCATGAGTCCTGTATATGACTGGACAGCACACTGTCTGCCTGCACGAGTCCTGTATTTGACTGGACAGCACACTGTCTGCCTGCACGAGTCCTGTATTTGACTGGACAGCACACTGTCTGGCTGCATGAGTCCTGTATATGACTGGACAGCACTGTACAGCACACTGTCTGCCTGCACGAGTCCTGTATATGACTGGACAGCACTGTACAGCACACTGACTGGCTGCATGAGTCCTGTATATGACTGGACAGCACACTGTCTGGCTGCATGAGTCCTGTATATGACTGGACAGCACTGTACAGCACACTGACTGGCTGCATGAGTCCTGTATATGACTGGACAGCACTGTACAGCACACTGACTGGCTGCACGAGTCCTGTATATGACTGGACAGCACACTGTCTGCCTGCACGAGTCCTGTATTTGACTGGACAGCACACTGTCTGCCTGCACGAGTCCTGTATTTGACTGGACAGCACACTGTCTGCCTGCACGAGTCCTGTATTTGACTGGACAGCACTGTACAGCACACTGACTGGCTGCATGAGTCCTGTATATGACTGTACAGCACTGTACAGCACACTGACTGGCTGCACGAGTCCTGTATTTGACTGGACAGCACACTGACTGGCTGCATGAGTCCTGTATATGACTGGACAGCACACTGTCTGCCTGCACGAGTCCTGTATTTGACTGGACAGCACACTGTCTGCCTGCACGAGTCCTGTATTTGACTGGACAGCACACTGTCTGCCTGCACGAGTCCTGTATTTGACTGGACAGCACACTGTCTGCCTGCACGAGTCCTGTATTTGACTGGACAGCACTGTACAGCACACTGACTGGCTGCATGAGTCCTGTATATGACTGTACAGCACTGTACAGCACACTGACTGGCTGCACGAGTCCTGTATTTGACTGGACAGCACACTGTCTGCCTGCACGAGTCCTGTATATGACTGGACAGCACACTGACTGGCTGCATGAGTCCTGTATTTGACTGTAAAGCACACTGTCTGGCTGCATGAGTCCTGTATATGACTGTACAGCACACTGTCTGCCTGCACGAGTCCTGTATTTGACTGGACAGCACACTGACTGGCTGCATGAGTCCTGTATATGACTGGACAGCACTGTACAGCACACTGACTGGCTGCATGAGTCCTGTATATGACTGGACAGCACTGTACAGCACACTGTCTGGCTGGATGAGTCCTGTATATGACTGGACAGCACACTGACTGGCTGCATGAGTCCTGTATATGACTGGACAGCACACTGTCTGGCTGCACGAGTCCTGTATATGACTGGACAGCACACTGTCTGCCTGCACGAGTCCTGTATATGACTGGACAGCACTGTACAGCACACTGTCTGGCTGCATGAGTCCTGTATATGACTGGACAGCACTGTACAGCACACTGTCTGGCTGCATGAGTCCTGTATATGACTGGACAGCACTGTACAGCACACTGTCTGGCTGCATGAGTCCTGTATATGACTGTACAGCACACTGTCTGCCTGCACGAGTCCTGTATATGACTGGACAGCACACTGTCTGCCTGCATGAGTCCTGTATATGACTGGACAGCACACTGTCTGGCTGCATGAGTCCGTATATGACTGGACAGCACACTGTCTGGCTGCATGAGTCCTGTATATGACTGGACAGCACACTGTCTGCCTGCACGAGTCCTGTATATGACTGGACAGCACACTGTCTGGCTGCATGAGTCCTGTATATGACTGGACAGCACACTGACTGGCTGGATGAGTCCTGTATATGACTGGACAACACACTGTCTGCCTGCACGAGTCCTGTATATGACTGGACAGCACACTGTCTGGCTGCATGAGTCCTGTATATGACTGGACAGCACACTGACTGGCTGCATGAGTCCGTATATGACTGGACAGCACTGTACAGCACACTGTCTGCCTGCACGAGTCCTGTATATGACTGGACAGCACACTGTCTGGCTGCATGAGTCCTGTATATGACTGGACAGCACACTGACTGGCTGGATGAGTCCTGTATATGACTGGACAGCACTGTACAGCACACTGTCTGGCTGCATGAGTCCTGTATATGACTGGACAGCACTGTACAGCACACTGTCTGGCTGCATGAGTCCTGTATATGACTGGACAGCACTGTACAGCACACTGTCTGGCTGCATGAGTCCTGTATATGACTGGACAGCACTGTACAGCACACTGTCTGGCTGCATGAGTCCTGTATATGACTGGACAGCACTGTACAGCACACTGACTGGCTGCATGAGTCCTGTATATGACTGGACAGCACTGTACAGCACACTGTCTGGCTGCATGAGTCCTGTATATGACTGGACAGCACACTGTCTGGCTGGATGAGTCCTGTATATGACTGGACAGCACACTGTCTGCCTGCACGAGTCCTGTATATGACTGGACAACACACTGTCTGGCTGCATGAGTCCTGTATATGACTGGACAACACACTGTCTGGCTGCATGAGTCCTGTATATGACTGGACAGCACACTGTCTGGCTGCATGAGTCCTTTATATGACTGGACAGCACACTGTCTGCCTGCACGAGTCCTGTATATGACTGGACAACACACTGTCTGGCTGCATGAGTCCTGTATATGACTGGACAGCACACTGTCTGCCTGCACGAGTCCTGTATATGACTGGACAACACACTGTCTGGCTGCATGAGTCCTGTATATGACTGGACAACACACTGTCTGGCTGCATGAGTCCTGTATATGACTGGACAGCACACTGACTGGCTGGATGAGTCCTGTATATGACTGGACAACACACTGTCTGGCTGCATGAGTCCTGTATATGACTGTACAGCACACTGTCTGGCTGCATGAGTCCTGTATATGACTGGACAGCACTGTACAGCACACTGACTGGCTGCATGAGTCCTGTATATGACTGGACAGCACACTGACTGGCTGCGTGAGTCCTGTATATGACTGGACAGCACTGTACAGCACACTGACTGGCTGCATGAGTCCTGTATATGACTGTACAGCACACTGACTGGCTGCATGAGTCCTGTATTTGACTGTAAAGCACACTGTCTGCCTGCACGAGTCCTGTATATGACTGTACAGCACACTGTCTGCCTGCATGAGTCCTGTATATGACTGTACAGCACACTGTCTGCCTGCACGAGTCCTGTATATGACTGTACAGCACACTGTCTGCCTGCATGAGTCCTGTATATGACTGTACAGCACACTGTCTGGCTGGATGAGTCCTGTATATGACTGGACAGCACTGTACAGCACACTGTCTGGCTGCACGAGTCCTGTATATGACTGGACAGCACTGTACAGCACACTGTCTGGCTGCATGAGTCCTGTATATGACTGGACAGCACACTGACTGGCTGCATGAGTCCTGTATATGACTGTACAGCACACTGTCTGGCTGCATGAGTCCTGTATATGACTGGACAGCACTGTACAGCACACTGTCTGGCTGCATGAGTCCTGTATATGACTGTACAGCACACTGTCTGGCTCCATGAGTCCTGTATATGACTGTACAGCACACTGTCTGGCTGCATGAGTCCTGTATATGACTGGACAGCACACTGTCTGGCTCCATGAGTCCTGTATATGACTGGACAGCACTGTACAGCACACTGTCTGGCTGCATGAGTCCTGTATATGACTGTACAGCACTGTACAGCACACTGACTGGCTGCATGAGTCCTGTATATGACTGGACAGCACACTGTCTGGCTGCACGAGTCCTGTATATGACTGGACAGCACACTGTCTGGCTGGATGAGTCCTGTATATGACTGTACAGCACACTGTCTGGCTGGATGAGTCCTGTATATGACTGGACAGCACTGTACAGCACACTGTCTGGCTCCATGAGTCCTGTATATGACTGGATGTGGCGGGACAGCCCCGGCAGCATCATAATTACACAAGTTAAAAAGGAATTAAAGAGCCCACATTATTTTTCTATCATTCTCTAAAAGCATAAACGTCCACCAGAAAATGATAGAAAGGCAATAAACTTGAAAACAAGAGGAAAATACATTTTGACCACGCACGCCCCATCATTTCTGTAATGCTAGGTCTGAGAAAGCTTTGATGTCCAGATCAAAGTTAAAACCCAGACACCACGGCACCAGTCGGGGCGGGCGCTATCAAAGGTTGAAAACTCATTGTTTTCAGTACAAGGGACGAGAAAGACAAAGTGTGAAATCTAGGCTGGGGCCGACGGCGTTGATACATCGCGGAGCCAGTCAGTTGAGATTGACGTGTTAGTTTACAAGCCTGCGGTTGGAATAGACACCTAACACCTTAGTTCAACAGAACCCCGTGTGATCCAAAAACGGCAATTTAATGCAGGCCTAACACCTATCTAAAAGTCCAGACTTTGTGGAGCCGGGACGTCTGTAATTGCCACCACAAAGGAGCAATTAGGACCAGATGCTTAACACCTCTCCCCAATACTACGGGGCAAAGTAGAAACACATGGCTGACACATTCATGCCAGCAACCGGGAAGGCTGGTGTTACCAGCCTATTGGAATGTAATGACGCAACTGCATTGCCGCCAAAGCAGGTTTCATTGTTTCAGGCGTGGGGGGCATCGGTCAATTTGATTGACAGATGAAACTACCCTTCACAGGAAAGGAGGAGGGGTGAAAAGAATTTGGCACTTAATCCATCTAGGTAAATCATCTTACATGGAAAAATAGGTGGAGCTAACAGGAACTTGGACATATTAATTAACCAACCTGGAAACTAGCCAGGAATTGACTAGAATAAAACTACATGCATGGCCAGCAAGACTTCAGACGCAAATTCACAATAGCATTCTTAGGATACCTACTGGAGAAATATTAACATTTCGTTCTGTTGGACTTCGGTACGAAGTCGTATGACAGGATTTCCTAGCTATAACCCAGGTAAGACCATTACTCTGATTAGTTGTCTGCTAGTCTGAAGGCTTGTGTAGTTTCGTGTTCTGCATATTCTCCCAAACTTTACACTGGTGGATTTTCTTTGTACTTAATGTTCCAGTTCTAGCTTTACGATTTCACTGAGAACTATTTTCTTCTTTCATTCACCACTTGGTTGTCTGATTTGTTGTATGTGATAATTTGGAGAAATCCATTATCCAAGCTACATGAGCGTGTGGCTTATGCATGTACAGAAGATACATTTAGATTCATCCTGTATGATGTTAAACATTGGGGAGACTGACTACTTAGGAGAAATTCCTGAGAGCTCCCAGTCTCTTGATAGCGTCCAAATTAACGTTGATTATTTGGACCAACACTTTGAGTGCCTACCAAGATTGTGGTGAAACCACTTGGTTTGAGGAATGGCACCAGTTCACCTTGTCTGCATGATGTCTGCATGAGGACAGACATGACTTAGGACATTCAATATCCCAGACAGATTCAGGGAAGGCATTTAATGTTCGACAGGACTGTGCGACCAGCCCTTCCGACAAGACAGTATGAATGAATCAGAAAGGGAAAGAGTAAGTGAGGTGAACTTATATGGGAAACACTCCATTACACAAATGTATATGAATATGTATGTTTTGAGCTATAGATGTTCTAAATAGTTTTATTAATATATACATATATATTTATTTATTTAGAACTGATATATGTTTATGTAACATGCCATCATCTATCATCATACCATCATATATTATGACTTGAATGTATGTTTATATGAATGTATAGACATATGTGTTTGAGATGTGTAGACGTAGATACTACCCATCTCCGTTCGTTTCATTCCAGATCTCGTAGGAGCAATGGACAGTCAACAACCCATATCAGGAAGTGACTTAGCCTTGTGAGGGACCAATTTGGACTCCTTCAATCTGACAGTGAACTGCGTCTCACTGGGGGAAGCATGACCTATGTGCTTCTGAGCTTTTCAGCCAGATGAGTTACGTATACCATAATATAATCATCATCATCATATGATCATCAATAGCAATAATAAACACAGTTGTTGTATTTTAAAACTCAATTTGTCCGTATAATTCTAAATGTTTATAAATGTTTGTGTAGCTTAATCAAGTACACACATTATTGTATCATTTAGTGGGGGTTCGCACATATTATCCAGAAGTGGGAATCTATGTCCGGGAGGTATCTTGCCTATGCAGTCATAAGTAACCAGATTACGTTGCATGTCTTAACTCCTCCTTTCTCACTTCTGGTGATACCAAGTACAGCCAAAACTATATAGATATATTCTATCTTCAACGAGCCACTTCTTGGCTGTTTTCTTGAGTATCAGGGACAGTGTCTTAATCAGCATAAAAGACATTTGTTCCACGTTTTCTCTCTGGGATCTGGGTGGTAATTAGTCCCTTCTGACAGAATTAGGGGATCTTAAACTGCATCCAGAACTAAACACCAGTAGAAGAAAATGATGTTGGCTGAGTGGTTGCCCCTCTGGGATCTAACCCCAGCCAGTTGGTGACATATTGGGACGGCTCGTCCGCTATAGAATCCGGGAGTAAACCCTAGAGCCTATTGGTCTGCTCGCCCGCTATAGAATACGGGAGTAAACCCTAGAAAACTTGGTTCGCTCGCAAGGAACGAACCTATTTCAAATCTGTTAGTCTGGTATTATTCCGGTCTTGCCCATGGATAGAACCTAGGTCATTCTCACTTACATTCTTAGCAGCATTAGTTAGTTATAATTTATTTCTAATGTAATAGCTTGCTTGATTGTAGGCAAGATTTTGACACAGGACTTCTCATCCATGATAGAATCAGAGAATAAATTCTAGACTATTGATTTTCATAAACCATTCTTTCATTCTTCACCCATTACATTTGCTAAGTATTAACTTAGGAATTTGTTTCTAGGGAAGTTTGTAGAATTTAAATAACTTGTTAAAAAGTTAATAACGGATAATATCATATGAGTTAATTTACATCATTCACCACTGTAGAATTAATAATCACATTAATTAGTGATATTAATTAGTTTATTGATGATTTACTTGATGATTTTTTGATTACATGCTTTATCATTTGATTTAATCATGAATAATTTGATAATTCTTAGTTAATTCAGTGTATGACGGACTGCTTTGCATCAACTTTCTCACTCTAATTCACTACTATCATTCTCATAGCAGTGTCTGTTCCTCTTGTCACTATCCTGCTCTAGCATAAATCTGACTAGCTCTCTGTAGGGTAATAATATAATTACTTACCTGAGTTTAAGCTGAGAAGAGATCATGGATGCACGCACAGATTTCTTAGAGTCCGCTAGAGGATGGGGCATAAGGCTCGGCTTAGTAGGAGAGAAGCTAGAACTATTTATTAGAGAAGAAATGGATTGGTGGGACAAAGAAGATGAGCAGATGATGAAAAGAGTTGCAGAATTAGAAGCAGATATGCGTCACAAAGCTGAAGAAGATGAGATGAAGAAGAAGCAAATTGAAATACTGAACGTGGAGGAATCTACCAGCTCGATTGAGGAAAAGCCAATCACTCAAGCCGAAACTCTGATAGAAAGCGGGGAAGCTGACCGTCACAAAGAAGAGGCATGCATTCCTTCGCAAATCCCCATGGCTCAGAAAAACAAAAACTTGCACACAGAAAGGCAGATGCTTCCCTCGCCTATTCCTAAAAATATTAAAAATAAACGGAATAGGAATAAATGTACCAAGCGTTCGGTAAACAGTCACAAACGTGATAAATGTTTACACCGCAATGAAAGCGGATTAGCTGGCTTGGCAACCCAGCAATCTCAGGAGCTTCCTAAGACTTCCCAAAGGAGAAAAATCCAGGAAGAGGAGGACCTGAGGAAAACTATTAAAGAGATTGAAGGCGAGACCTTACCCGACTCTTTTATTCCCTTCAGTTCAGAGAAACTAGGAGTGGAAATGAATTCAACTGAGACCGGAATGGATGTAAAACAGGATTCCATTGTTTCTCACGGTGTGGCCACACAAGATGAAATAATTATCAGTTTGAATTACTTATCTCAGGTGAGATATGGCATTGAAAATGACATCCCACAACATTCACTTCTATTGGATTTGGAACAAGAAAACCAGACCAGGGAGAGAATACCTCAATTGGACTTGGCACAAGAGAGCCCAGCCATGGAGGACAAACAAGACACGGAGGAGAATTCTTACGATGTCAGTATCTTGGAGTCTTTCGAAAAGGAAACTCAAGATACACAAAGCATTCATGTAGGTTATACCACGGACTCTGATTCAGGGACGATAAACATGTCTGCTAACAACAAAGAAGAAAATACTTCTTTGGACAGGATGAAGGTAATGCCTATCATCAACACAGCTGAAGCTAACAGGGGATCACAAATGATGGACTCTGCAGCGGAACAAAACCGGAGCGGTTGGTATACTCAACACTCAGGACCTTGTTTACCTTTCACTTCAACCAATGTTGGATGGGGAGAACAGCTGTTTATGTATACTTCTACAAGGAGTGATACAAATTCACAGTTCTTGGGGAACAACATGATTTCTCAAAGCTGGACAACTTCTACTAGCCTTATACTTTCAAACACAGATTCAAAATGGAACTCTGTTGAAGAGGAACGCACCTGGATAAATAATTATCGAAGGAAGAAAACTCTTAAATCAAGAGGTAGTAAAATGACATCCTACCAAGAAAGAGGCAAGTACGAGTTGAATGCACATCATAAAATTATGATGTTTAGCAAATTTCCTGCCAAAAGGAGGAGACTAAAGGATTTTATTATGATCTTTGGCCGACGGAGGAAAAGAAAATGGAGCAACAGTACTGCGACCAATTCTTTTAAGAAAACACTGATGGCACTTCCTCTGCTTATAGGACAAGGGCCAGAAATTGAGTGGAAAATAACAGTCTCTCTGCGGCGCCGGAGAATCTTGTTATACATTTTGCAATTTCCCGGCTGGGAAAAAGTAAAACCTCCAGAGGACAGGACATTACCGATCAATAGCCTGGAAATCCGACACAACACCAGGAGCAAAGATTTGCAAGATTTATCCTGGGAGAATGGACATGGGATATTTCTTTTGACTCATAGAACATCCCACTGCCACAAAGAATATTGGGAATCCAGACTTGGAGGCAGTTGGAGAACGGAGAGAACTTAGATACATTCTTGAATGCTGCCGAGGCTCTGTTATAGGCTTCATTAATGAACCTACTTAAATTGGAGAGCTATGTGGCGGGACAGCCCCGGCAGCATCATAATTACACAAGTTAAAAAGGAATTAAAGAGCCCACATTATTTTTCTATCATTCTCTAAAAGCATAAACGTCCACCAGAAAATGATAGAAAGGCAATAAACTTGAAAACAAGAGGAAAATACATTTTGACCACGCACGCCCCATCATTTCTGTAATGCTAGGTCTGAGAAAGCTTTGATGTCCAGATCAAAGTTAAAACCCAGACACCACGGCACCAGTCGGGGCGGGCGCTATCAAAGGTTGAAAACTCATTGTTTTCAGTACAAGGGACGAGAAAGACAAAGTGTGAAATCTAGGCTGGGGCCGACGGCGTTGATACATCGCGGAGCCAGTCAGTTGAGATTGACGTGTTAGTTTACAAGCCTGCGGTTGGAATAGACACCTAACACCTTAGTTCAACAGAACCCCGTGTGATCCAAAAACGGCAATTTAATGCAGGCCTAACACCTATCTAAAAGTCCAGACTTTGTGGAGCCGGGACGTCTGTAATTGCCACCACAAAGGAGCAATTAGGACCAGATGCTTAACACCTCTCCCCACTACTACGGGGCAAAGTAGAAACACATGGCTGACACATTCATGCCAGCAACCGGGAAGGCTGGTGTTACCAGCCTATTGGAATGTAATGACGCAACTGCATTGCCGCCAAAGCAGGTTTCATTGTTTCAGGCGTGGGGGGCATCGGTCAATTTGATTGACAGATGAAACTACCCTTCACAGGAAAGGAGGAGGGGTGAAAAGAATTTGGCACTTAATCCATCTAGGTAAATCATCTTACATGGAAAAATAGGTGGAGCTAACAGGAACTTGGACATATTAATTAACCAACCTGGAAACTAGCCAGGAATTGACTAGAATAAAACTACATGCATGGCCAGCAAGACTTCAGACGCAAATTCACAATAGCATTCTTAGGATACCTACTGGAGAAATATTAACATTTCGTTCTGTTGGACTTCGGTACGAAGTCGTATGACAGGATTTCCTAGCTATAACCCAGGTAAGACCATTACTCTGATTAGTTGTCTGCTAGTCTGAAGGCTTGTGTAGTTTCGTGTTCTGCATATTCTCCCAAACTTTACACTGGTGGATTTTCTTTGTACTTAATGTTCCAGTTCTAGCTTTACGATTTCACTGAGAACTATTTTCTTCTTTCATTCACCACTTGGTTGTCTGATTTGTTGTATGTGATAATTTGGAGAAATCCATTATCCAAGCTACATGAGCGTGTGGCTTATGCATGTACAGGAGATACATTTAGATTCATCCTGTATGATGTTAAACATTGGGGAGACTGACTACTTAGGAGAAATTCCTGAGAGCTCCCAGTCTCTTGATAGCGTCCAAATTAACGTTGATTATTTGGACCAACACTTTGAGTGCCTACCAAGATTGTGGTGAAACCACTTGGTTTGAGGAATGGCACCAGTTCACCTTGTCTGCATGATGTCTGCATGAGGACAGACATGACTTAGGACATTCAATATCCCAGACAGATTCAGGGAAGGCATTTAATGTTCGACAGGACTGTGCGACCAGCCCTTCCGACAAGACAGTATGAATGAATCAGAAAGGGAAAGAGTAAGTGAGGTGAACTTATATGGGAAACACTCCATTACACAAATGTATATGAATATGTATGTTTTGAGCTATAGATGTTCTAAATAGTTTTATTAATATATACATATATATTTATTTATTTAGAACTGATATATGTTTATGTAACATGCCATCATCTATCATCATACCATCATATATTATGACTTGAATGTATGTTTATATGAATGTATAGACATATGTGTTTGAGATGTGTAGACGTAGATACTACCCATCTCCGTTCGTTTCATTCCAGATCTCGTAGGAGCAATGGACAGTCAACAACCCATATCAGGAAGTGACTTAGCCTTGTGAGGGACCAATTTGGACTCCTTCAATCTGACAGTGAACTGCGTCTCACTGGGGGAAGCATGACCTATGTGCTTCTGAGCTTTTCAGCCAGATGAGTTACGTATACCATAATATAATCATCATCATCATATGATCATCAATAGCAATAATAAACACAGTTGTTGTATTTTAAAACTCAATTTGTCCGTATAATTCTAAATGTTTATAAATGTTTGTGTAGCTTAATCAAGTACACACATTATTGTATCATTTAGTGGGGGTTCGCACATATTATCCAGAAGTGGGAATCTATGTCCGGGAGGTATCTTGCCTATGCAGTCATAAGTAACCAGATTACGTTGCATGTCTTAACTCCTCCTTTCTCACTTCTGGTGATACCAAGTACAGCCAAAACTATATAGATATATTCTATCTTCAACGAGCCACTTCTTGGCTGTTTTCTTGAGTATCAGGGACAGTGTCTTAATCAGCATAAAAGACATTTGTTCCACGTTTTCTCTCTGGGATCTGGGTGGTAATTAGTCCCTTCTGACAGAATTAGGGGATCTTAAACTGCATCCAGAACTAAACACCAGTAGAAGAAAATGATGTTGGCTGAGTGGTTGCCCCTCTGGGATCTAACCCCAGCCAGTTGGTGACACTGGACAGCACACTGTCTGGCTGCACGAGTCCTGTATATGACTGGACAGCACACTGTCTGGCTGGATGAGTCCTGTATATGACTGGACAGCACACTGTCTGGCTGCACGAGTCCTGTATATGACTGGACAGCACACTGACTGGCTGCATGAGTCCTGTATATGACTGTACAGCACACTGTCTGGCTCCATGAGTCCTGTATATGACTGGACAGCACTGTACAGCACACTGTCTGGCTGCATGAGTCCTGTATATGACTGGACAGCACACTGTCTGGCTGGATGAGTCCTGTATATGACTGGACAGCACTGTACAGCACACTGTCTGGCTGCACGAGTCCTGTATATGACTGGACAGCACACTGTCTGGCTGGATGAGTCCTGTATATGACTGTACAGCACACTGTCTGCCTGCATGAGTCCTGTATATGACTGTACAGCACACTGACTGACTGCATGAGTCCTGTATGTGACTGGACAGCACTGTACAGCACACTGTCTGGCTGCATGAGTCCTGTATATGACTGGACAGCACACTGTCTGGCTGCACGAGTCCTGGTGACCAGGACATTATACGTTTCTTCCTACAAGATGTCAATTTACAGGCACACCTCTGGTTAAAGCATACACAGAAATGACATCTGACACAATGTGCTTTAAACCGAATGCTTGCTGAGTTCATATTAAACCTGTTGATGTGACACCTGAGAGAAATCTTAACGTACTTCACCCATATAAAGAGACTTAGGTGCTTGTGAAAGGATGTGATGGAGAGAAAAGTAGAGGAGAAGGGTGCAAGAGAAAGAGAGCCTTATATTCGGGTGGACAACATCCAGAGATAGACTGAAAGAAGCCTGCACGAATGTGATGATATAGAATGGAGGTTCATTAAAGCCAACCTTCAATGTGCAGATGGCACTTGATGATGCATGTGATGACCAAGAGAATTTAATGCACGTATGTCCATCTGGGCTGACAACAGACAGGTCAACGGTAAGCATCAGATAATACAGAAATTGAAAGCTGAATGCACGTCTGCCTGGAACCATCATCACTAAATGATGTCACTGCTACATTGATAGTGGATGTCTAGTTGGTCAAGCATCAAAGTACACAGGTTCCTTCAGTGAGACAACAGCACCATTTGGAGTTGACACGTGTTCAGTCTGGTGCACCTATTGTTTGAAGTGTTTCTCTTGTCTTCTGTGTCCTCTGGTATTTACTGCTGTTGTATTCTGTTTTCTATTCACGCCAGTATCAATGAACTGATGTCTCTAATCAGATGGCCCTGAGGTTCCCCAATGCTTTCAACACATTTAGTGGAGTCATTTCTTCCTACCCTGTCCAAATATAACAATAACCACAGAAATTCCTGAGAACACAGACAGCCCCAGTAACAAATACATGAATTCAGAAACTGACATGTAACCAGTTGTAAAAAAGAATCATAATATTTGAAATAACATGTTATAGTGAAGGATGCTGAAGACAGCCTAGACAGAAAAAAAGAACAATTAAGCCCACTAAACATATGGGAAACTAGACTACTGAAGACTTTCACCATAAAGCAACAGATATCTTAGGTTATAATAAAGGACATAATCATCTTGAGAGCTCATACTGGGTATTGTACCCCCCCAAAAATAGATATGGGGGTAACTTGAAAGCAGTGAGACTCTGAGTGTTGTTGGGATAAGAAGGAAAACTTCTCAAGAGTATCAAGCTTCCAGCAACAGTTATGGAATAACACTAGAAATAATTTACCACGTGATGATGATGATGTCAGAAAGGGCTGCAGAGCTTTCCTCTACTTTTATGAGTGCTGATCAATACCTGTGTGTTTATTTCTCATGCTGTCAATCTAACCTTGAGAATAACAAACCAGTATAGTTCCTTCCGAAGATCTGTTGGTCAATATGGGCTTGAGTAGGGCTGAAATATTGGCAACTTGCAGCCACATGTTGGTCAGACTTGCCGCATGGTTGTACAGGTTGACCTGTGTGGTTGGGGTGCCCATGTGGTACTGAAAGGACAACCATAAAGGTTTTGAATGATAAATCACACATTTATAGCTAACAAAACGGGGAACTCTGGAGCCAGGGTAGTGTTGGGGTGCCCATGTGGTACTGAATGGACAACCAAAAAGCTGATGAATGATAAATCACACATGGCTAACAACAAGGAACTCCGGAGCTAGTGTAGTGTTGGGGTGCCCATGTGGTACTGAAAGGACAACCATAAAGCTGCTGAATGACAAATCACACATTTATGGCTCACACAACCGGGAACTCTGGAGCCACGGAAGTGCAGTGGCTAGCACGTTTGCCTGCTGGCCAGGTGATCATCTGTTGGAATGCCAAATGTAGCGGGGATTTTTAAAAATTGACCTGTGCTTACAGGTCACCCAGCCTAAACTGGCTAGAGGAAATGTTCTGGGAAGCAAGAGTGGCCAGTACCGTACTGACCACACCACCTTTGAGTGCTGATTGGTCAATATGTGTTAAGCATCATGTACCCAGTACCACAGGAAGACATGTTTCTTCTGGCACCAGGCCGTCTTGACAGACGATAGTTTGTTACACTATGTCTGCCTCTAGTTTGCTGGCTATGTGGGTGACAGAACAGGCAGTGTCCAGTTATCATATCATCATCTTGTCTCTTATCATATCATATATCATATCTTACCTCTTGATTCTCTGGCATTTGTTTAATTCTTTCCTTGAGCTGCAGATGTTTTATTCTGTCATACCATTTCAGTCCTATTTAGTGCAGGGACAAATGAATGAATGTTTGTGGTTTATTGGTAATTGTTTTAGTCATTCACTATGTTTCTGACCCATACTTTAGTACTCATTTAACGTCAGAGTTAAAACTTCAAAGTGTGGTGCTTGGTGTCATTTCAGAGTTAACGCTTCAAAGTGTGGTGCTTGGTGTCATTTCAGAGTTAACGCTTCAAAGTGTGGTGCTGGGTGTCATTTCAGAGTTAACGTTTCAAAGTGTGGTGCTAGGTGTAATTTCAGAATTAACGTTTCAAATTGTGATGCTAGGTGTCATTTCAGAGTTAACACTTCAAAGTGTGGTGCTAGGTGTCATTTCAGAGTTAACACTTCAAAGTGTGGTGCTAGGTGTCATTTCAGAGTTAACACTTCAAAGTGTGGTGCTAGGTGTCATTTCAGAGTTAACACTTCAAAGTGTGGTGCTAGGTGTCATTTCAGAGTTAACACTTCAAAGTGTGGTGCTAGGTGTCATTTCAGAGTTAACACTTCAAAGTGTGGTGCTAGGTGTCATTTCCTGTGACAAATATTCAAGCGCTATGAAAGCTACTCTAGCTTTCTGTATTCTTCTTGTAATATCTCTACCACCCCCACCCCACCCCCACTGCTACCTAAACAGGTGTTAACTAAACATCTAACACTAAACTATCGGGATGCAAAGTCTGGAGGCCTAAAGTAGCAGCCATGTCATGCAAAGCAACACTTCCACACATAGCAACCCTTCCACATGCAGCAACCCTCCCTGACACAGCACTCTTCCACACACAGTAACCCTTCCACATGCAGCATCCTTTCCATATGCAGTATCCCTTCCACACACACACACAAGGCATCATTTTCACACACATACATGGCATCCCTTTCACACACACACACACATGGCATACCTTCCACACACAGCATCCTTTTCAAACACACACACACACACACACACAGCAACCCTTCCACACACAGCATCCCTTCCACACAAATGGAATCCCTTCCACACACCACACGGCATCAATTCCACGTACAGCAACTCTTCCACACACATCAACTTTTCCACACACATCAACTCTTCCACAAACATCAACTCAACTCTTCCACACACATCAACTCTTCCACACACACCAACTCTTCCACACACATCAACTCTTCCACACACATCAACTCTTCCACACACACCAACTCTTCCACACACATCAACCCTTCCACATACAGCATTCAAAAGTAGACATCCTCCACAGACCTACCTCCTGGACAAGATAATTAAAATGGTCAAACTCCTTGGGACCAGCCAATATTCCGTGCATAAAAACAACGTGCTTGTAGCCTCCAGCCTGGCCTACCAGTGTGACAACAACGATGCCACTTAGCAGAATGACAACTGACATAGCTTGGTACGGCATTTCAGAGCTACAACAGTTGTCTGGTCACTGTCAAATAGAATAAACAGACTACTACAATAAGCTACATGAATCAAGTTTCTCATCTCTGACACTTGCCATCAACACGAATCAGACTAAACACTGGTTTACTGTCGTGTGTGTTTTATACTTTATTTGTGCTATTTAAGTGCCACAAGAAAATGTCATTTTCTTTACTGATGTCAAAGTAAAATGTACAAGAATCTTTGTTCTAGACCTGAGATACACTGAGTGTTTGGTCTTTTAGCCCCATATGCGAATAGACCAATCGGCACATTTAGCCCCATACGTGAATAGACCAGTCAGCACTTGATGGGTGACTTTTAGCCCCATATTTACATAGACCAATCGGCACATTTAGCTCCATATGTGAATAGACCAATCGGCAGTTAGCCCCATATTTGATTTATATTATTATATATATTAATGGGGCAGTTAGCCCCATATTACTTTTAATCCCAAATGGCTCAATCTCTTTCTGCAGTCGCACAAAGTACAAACTCCGTAGCTCCAGTGACAACCCTCAGGAGCCTCCGAAAATATGCACTCGTAAACAGAAGGATGCGGCCCGGAATCAAACCCACAACCTTTGGAGCCTGAGACACACGGCCTGACCACTTTGCCACGGAGACTCCTAAAATTTTGAATAAACTTTTGAAGTTTGCGTCCAATTTTACATATACTTGAAGAGTTTCAACATTTACCTCCTTTTACTGTGTTCGGGAGAAAATATTCAGCACAGCCATGAAAAAGAGATAGTGCAATCATAACTCACTCAAAATTCAAAATGGCGGCGTCCTGACTGTACTCATTACTATAGTGGACCTGTATTTATTTATAATTAGAACTGGCAATTTAACTACTAAAATTAAACAGAATACAAGTTTCATTTGTAGCAGTAATTTATCTGTGTTTGTATAATTTGTCACCCTTTGACATGACTGAAAATAATTTTAAAAGCCAGTTTTCAGACCCGTCTGTAAACTTGTAAATAGTGTAAGGAGTACTTTATGTTCTTAGCAGTGCAGCAGTAAATAATTAGTTAAATTTAAATAAAATACTGTGAAATGAGTTATGTTTTTTTTAAAAGGTTAGTTTTTAATTATTAATTGCTCACTTTTAGATACAGAACAGACTAATTATAGAGCAGAAGTAGAAATCAATTATTAGTGAAAGTGACTGCTTAATTTATGCAGCAGTTACAAACTTATTTACTTACATTAATGCATGATATTTAATCAATAAAAGAAAGCTGTTGCAATACAGTGGTTACATTAAGACAAATTGAGTACATTTTCATGAATTGTTCTTTCACTAACGACAAACATTTCACATGACATTTAATTAATATAAATGGGCAGCTATTTTTAACTGTTAATTAGGTCACAGCATATCCTATCGAAAATTCTTAAAAGTTGAGTGCATTTTTCTCGGAGACTCAGAGACTCTCGTTCTTTGTGCGATTCTTTCAGCAGGCTTGCCTTGCGGAAAGAGACTGAGCCATATGGCGTAAAACTGGGTGCAATGAAGTCGATCCTCTCGACATCTTATCAAAAGAGGAATGTGACCTTTACTTTCCTTTTACCAAAACACACAATAAAATATACATCTTGCCAAGTTCGTTAGCAATGTGACAGACTTTTAATGAATGATACACAATTGGCAACCATTTTTAATTGTTAATTAGGTCATGGCACATCCTATCGAAAAATAGATAATATGTCGTGTTAAGCCTCGCCACCCCGGACACAATGATATATGGTACTATGTGGTTTGTCTAAAAGTAAACATGCCACAGTAATAGAAGGCAGAGTTTCTCAGCTCCCAATTGACTGGGCCGCGAGCAGAACTGCTTTTATTTCCTAAAGATTCATTTTGCACTTCCTGATTGTAGATCAGGACACAAAAATATTAATAACTCCGCTTAGAATTGACGTACGTAGGATTCATTAAGATACCGTTGGGTTCGCCTTGTCAAGCTGTGTCCAACTGTGATTGTTTCATTAGTTAAAAAATGAATGTTAAAATATTGTCTATATATGCTAATATACGTTTAAAACGATATCTATGCAAAATAAACATAAAAATTGAAAAAATTGTAGTTTTAAAAAAAAAATATAGTATATTTGAAATACACATCCTAATAAACAATTGAACCAGTGAAAGCAAAACTGTTTACATATGACGATGTTGAGTTATACTGAGAGGCATACCAATAACAAAGATGGGTGGATTCAGATTCTCTCAAGCAGACAAGACAGACGCCGTTATGTCAACAACAACAACAGATGGGATGGAGACTGGAGACTTCCTTGTCCTTGACCTTGTATCCGCCAGCCAGGACCGACATTGCCAGCTGCCTACTTTCACTTTCACAATAGCCCGCCCATTCAAATCTACATATTTACTTTCTCATGAACCGTAATAACGGTCACATCTCAAATATTGTATTACGTTTTATTCATCTGAATCTGCCTAGAATTAATTGCTGTTTGTTCAACTGTTTACATTGGCTTCATTGTTATTGTTTGCGCATTCATTAAGTAAGGTGGTTATGTCAACAAGTTTTCCACAGAATGAAAGCATTAACAGGCATAGTGAAGGACGAGAAAGTCCTGTATATATTCCTTACAGGATGTTGCAGTCAACATGAGCTTTTCTCAGCTGCTGTTAAATTACTAGACAAGTCTTACGTTCAGTAGTTTGCCATTGCTTTCTGAACGACCGGCTCACATATCCTCGTAAGTTACCAGCGCGGCGCGAATCGTTGCCGATTCTCGCAGCTGGTGTTTTCCCCACGTGGATATACGGGATTACGCACAATGTATATATATATTCGGCTACCCGATTCGCTAACTGTCTTTTCGTACTTCTTCTTCTTCTTCTTCAGCGTTCCGAGCCATTGAGGTTCTTTGCTGCAAATACAATCCGTCTCCATTCGTCTCTCTGGTGGACCTTCTCTTGCCAGTCGTTGATTCCAAGTGCTTGTAGGTCTGTACATGTATTATCTCTCCACCGTCTTCTTGGTCTACCTCGGGGTCTACGGCCATTTATTTCCTGAGTGTAAGCGAGTTTTGTTTCCCTATTATCTTCCATTCTTTCTATATGCCCCAGCCATTGTAGTCTATTAGCCTTCATGATACCAGTGATTAGCGGGGACTTAAACAGATCATAAATGTCTTTGTTACTTCTTCTTTTCCACTCTCCACTTTGTGTATCCCTAATGGGTCCAAAGATGCGTCTTAAAATTTTGTTCTCAAAGGTTTGTAACAAGGCTTCGTCTCCTTTCGTTGTACTCCAGGTGTCAGAGCCATACAGCACAACTGGTCTGATCAGTGTTTTGTATATTGTGATTTTGGTGTTACGAGATAGCGCCTTTGATTTTAGTAGATGTTGTAGTGCATAGTATATCTTATTTCCAGAGTTGATTCTAGTTTGTATTTCTTCCCTTATGATGTTGGAGCAGTTGAAGATCGTACCCAGGTATTTGTATGTTTCCGTTCTTTTAATGGTCATATTATCTATTTGTATGTGGCCAGAGTTTCTAGCCATTCCGTCTCTTGAAATTACCATATATTCTGTCTTATCTTGGTTGATAACCAGCCCCATCTGTTGGGCTTTTTCCTTTAAGTGAGTCAATATTTCCAATGTCTTTTGTTCACTTTGCCCTATAATATCTATATCATCTGCATAACCAAGCAGCTTGGATGTTCCTCCAATATCACATTCCTCCTTTACCTTCCTTACAACTTTCTCTAGAGCCAGATTGAAGAGTAGCGGCGATAGTCTTTTCGTACTACCTATGTAAATTGCTTGGCACTCACACTGGAATTGATACGGGGAAGTAAAGAATAGTAACACTGTTGCCTACCATGCACATGGTAAGAGGCGACTAAGGAGGCTATTGTTCCGTAGCCCTGCTACTGAGTGAGTGCGCTGCGAGACACTGTGAGCTGTGAATTTCGCGTGGAATGCTTTTGTATCTGTCCTCGGTTGTTGTTCGCGTGAACTACATGTTCGGAACGATGACGGCCGGCTGTTGCTGGATTGACTGGTGTGCCTTTTCGGTTCACGAGTGTATTTTTCAGGAGACTCCTGGGAGTCGTCGCTGTAGCTACGGAGTTCGTGCTTTGTGCGGCGCTTTCGGTGGGTCGCCCTACAGAAAGAGACCGAGCCATATAGGATAAAAACCCGGTCAATGAAGTCTTTCTAGTGACCGCCGTTTTCATCAACGATGAACTGCATTTTTCGTGGAGGACTTTTGTGTTGGCATTCTGGCGGCGGTATTATGCACAGTGTACCTGTGCGGGCTGTTGGCTTGCCGACACTCCTGTCTATTCCATTGTTCACATGGGGCAGTGAGGAGCATTTTGTGATATTCACTGGCACAGGAACGGAGCAATATGGGGACGACCCGTTGCCGTGAAGTTGGAACCGCGACTAACTAACTAACTAACTAACTAACTAACTAACTGACTGACTGACTGACTGACTGACTGACTGACTGACTGACTGACTGGCTGGAATTGATAAATGCAGTTTGATTTGGTGTTCGGTGAGAATGATTCTTGTTCACTATAACAGCGTGGGTGAAAGAGAGTTAATAATCGGTCTTCATGAATCACTGTGCAGTCTAAAGGCTCTAAAACGCCGTCCTCGTCGATTTCTCAACACTTCATATAAACTATGTATAAATGCACCATATAATTTCGTGAAAAGAGAACTGAAATGTAATACAGAAGCTGTTCTACTGTAAGACATTGAATACAGAAACGTGAACGAACGAAAGGGGGCTGAGTGATCTCGAGGTATGGTGTCCGCCTCGAGTGCTGGAGGTCAGGGGTTCAAGCCCCGGTGATGCCGTGATCTTTTTTCGTGGACTTCTAGTAATAAATTTCCCCTGGTCTCTGGGTAGTGAGATCGGACGCCCGTGTGTATTGTTGCTCACGTAAATAAATCCCTTGGCATTTGAAAATCGAAAAAGAGTAGCCTAACGGCGCTACCCGGGCAAAATTTCGAGTTAAAAATCTACCCAAAGTATTTCAGGATCCTCGCCGGTGCTACGGAGTTCGTGCACTGAGCTGAGTTTCTCCAGACTCAGGTTTGAGCTAGGAAGAGAACGGAGCACTTATGAGTTGCACCCGCGTGCCGTAATGTTGATCCATAGACTAAACTAAACTAAACTAAACTAACGTGAACGAACAAAGTAGTAAGAACTTGATAGCAACGGAAGAGTGGTTTATCATACGTTTGTTGCCAGCGCCTGGGCAACTAACAAGTGCCCGGAAAGACCAACGACCGGAGAACATTACTAAAACGGGTTCAAGACAAGAGGTTCGACTGCATTGCACCTGTGCTATCTATACATCTCGATCCTCTTTCTGCACAGCGACTGGCTGAAAACGTTGCACAAAGCACAAACTCGTAGCTCCAACGACGACCCCCAGGAGTCTACGTCTACCGAAAACTGCACTCATGAACCGAACCATCGAGTTACAACTCTCATCGCGCGAAGCACACTGTTTACCATATAGGCCATAGCCACCAACACTTCAGATATAATAAATAACAGTACAGACAACCATCAACAGGAGACAAGCGGTGTTGGCGGGTCATGTCACGAGAAGGGCGGAGATAGTCATGTCACGAGAAGGGCGGTGCTAGTCATGTCACGAGAAGGGAGGCGCTAGTCATGTCACGAGAAAGGAGGCGCTAGTCATGTCACGAGAAGGGCGGAGATAGTCATGTCACGAGAAGGGCGGCGCTGATCATGTCACGAGAAGGGAGGCGCTAGTCATGTTACGAGAAAGGAGGCGCTAGTCATGTCACGAGAAGCGCGGAGATAGTCATGTCACGAGAAGGGCGGCGCTGATCATGTCACGAGAAGGGTGACACTAGTTACGTTACGAGAGGGCGGTACTGGTGGACATCGGGACGGCTGAAACAATCAGGGGTATGAGAGGCAGGGGCAGACAGAGAAGTGATGCTGGACATACTGATACTGGGCATAAATATACTGGACATACAGATACTGGACATACAGATACTGGACATACAGATACTGGACATACTGATACTGGACATACAGATACTGGACATTCAGATACTGGACATTCAGATACTGGACATACAGATACTGGACACACAGATACTGGACATACAGATACTGGACATACAGATACTGGACATTCAGATACTGGACATTCAGATACTGGACATACAGATACTGGACATACAGATACTGGACATTCAGATACTGGACATACAGATACTGGACATACTGATACTGGACATTCAGATACTGGACATACAGATACTGGACATTCAGATACTGGACATACAGATACTGGACACACAGATACTTGACATACAGATACTGGACATTCAGATACTGGACATACAGATACTGGACATACTGATACTGGACATACAGATACTGGACATACTGATACTGGACATTCAGATACTGGACATACGGATACTGGACACACAGATACTGGACATTCAGATACTGGACATACAGATACTGGACATTCAGATACTGGACATACAGATACTGGACATACAGATACTGGACATACAGATACTGGACATACAGATACTGGACATACAGATACTGGACATTCAGATACTGGACATTCAGATACTGGACATACAGATACTGGAATACAGATACTGGACATTCAGATACTGGACATACAGATACTGGACATACAGATACTGGACATTCAGATACTGGACATACAGATACTGGACATTCAGATACTGGACATACAGATACTGGACACACAGATACTGGACACACAGATACTGGACATTCAGATACTGGACATACAGATACTGGACATTCAGATACTGGACATACAGATACTGGACATACAGATACTGGACATACAGATACTGGACATTCAGATACTGGACATACAGATACTGGACATACAGATACTGGACATTCAGATACTGGACATACAGATACTGGACATACAGATACTGGACATACAGATACTGGACATTCAGATACTGGACATACAGATACTGGACATTCAGATACTGGACATACAGATACTGGACATACAGATACTGGACATACAGATACTGGACACACGGACACTGGACACACAGATACTGGACATTCAGATACTAGACATACAGATACTGGACATACAGATACTGGACATTCAGATACTGGACATACAGATACTGGACACACAGACACTGGACACACAGATACTGGACATTCAGATACTGGACATACTGCGTCGGTACATCACCAATAGATTGATCCAGATCTGTGCAGACGATGAACGCCTGCGTCACTTGGCAGGGCACATAACTCTGGTGGTCATATTACTGTGTAGGTATATTAACTCTGGTGGTCATATTACTGTGTAGATATATTTACTTGTGAAGTTATCTCTTAAGGTATCATCGTCATATATAGAAATCCGAGCTCTGTTACTCATCCAGCCGGCGCTAGTGTATAGAACAGTGGTTCTCATCCATCCATCCATCATGTGCCATGCCGGTAAGCGTGGGCGGTTATGTTTTGCCATCTCACTCGATCACCAGAGGAGTGGATCAGCGTCCACACAACATGATTTTCTTGGCATCTGTAAAGAAGGTAGTTTGCCATTGTTTTCCTTCCTAGCAGTGACCATACTGGTCAGTGACCGTAGCCATTGTCTCCTCAAAATAGAGATCCTCTGCCTACCGCCGTGAAGGTGGAGACCATAACCTACAACTATCTGTTGGCTGCTCTCCATCTTCATCCACCACCTGCACCCATGGCTTCACGTAACCCTGATCGAGGGGCTAAACGGGTACTCCACTTGCCCAAGGGTGTCCCGTAGGCTAGCGGAGGGAAGGAGGCGCCTTACTTCTCCTTTAATAGGGGATACCCTAGTGGTTCTCAACAAGTGGGGAATTCCCCCCCCCCCCCCGGGTGGAATTTTAGGGTTTCCAGGGGGGGGGGGGGGGAATTAAGATTATTTCAAGATCGCGTTAATACAAGAACCGATTACTTGATATTGTTTTTCCGTTCATTCTGTACGATTCTGTACGTCTCACCCTTTTGAAATTCATTTTATAACGTAAGTAGACCTGCCAATTACGTTTTATGTAGACGACTAGACTTGTTTTAGTATATGCTATTAAATTTAGCTGTGTAGGGGCCGGGGGGAGGGGATGGGGGGATGACGTTCTGAAAATATTGTGAAGGGGGCACAGGCCCAAAAAAAAGGTTGAGAACCACTGGTATAGAAGATTAGTTGATACCCTCGAGTTGAAGAATTATGCACAACACATCATCTATGACGGCATCCAACGCACAACATGAAACCACAAAGCCTTTTTCCTTATTTCTTATTTTTAGAGAGGTCCTTCTACAGAGAGAGGATAAACAATTCAGTTGTCAACTACTCTAGCTAGTCACCCTGTGGTCTCAATGATGCCCCCAAAGAAACACATCCAAATATAATTCAATGAAAGAAGTAAAGATGATATTATTGTGATGTAATGCATTTCATTTCTACAGATACGCGCTGGGGGACAACAACAACAAGAAGGCGGCATCGCACCAAACGTTATTCAGAAGCCAGTGACAAGACATTCATCTTTACAGTAAAACATATCCCCTTCAGCCCTTCTCGGTTATATATGTGATGTATATATTTCAGAATGTGAATTTGTTGGTTTGATGTGTTGCATCTTTCCAGTAGTTAAGACAATCAGGCACTCTTCCGACAGACGGGTCTAAATAGTTCTGCAGTGAATAATTTTATATAACTAACACTAACCCTCACACTAACCCTAATCATTTATTCACTGCAGAACTATTTAGACCCGTCTGTTGGAAGAGTACCGACAATCATAACTATCTAATTCTGCATAAACAAACATGTCTTACTCAATCAATTACTTGTCTTGAAAAAGCCTTGCTCCGAGAACGTATTCATTAGATAATCTCTGCATGGTGTTGACCTTTGAACACCTCTAGTCTCTAGTGTTCCAGATAAAGGATCGAACAGTGCTTCACGTATTGATTTCTTGCCTCGGCTACAGCCACACACATGAGATGTGCTTGGGCTGTTCTTACATGAAACGGCAGCTGAAAGGTCAAGCTCCGCCCAGTTCAGAGAAGGCCCCGCCCACGGTGTCAGCAGCCTATCACATCGCTGTATCCACTCGGCGCTCACTCAAGCTCGGTAGGTGTATTCAGTTTTGTGTGAGATTGACTGATTGGTCCACAACGCCTTCAAACAAACACGTAGCCTGATGAGGGTCTTGTCCATCCTTAAGTGGGCCAACGTCATCAATGACCCAACAAGGTCCACTTGCCACCGGACAAGGTGATGGTTAAACACATTGTATCATGTTTCATCAAGGTCCACTTGCCACCGGACAAGCTGATGATTGTTTAATGTTTAAGGGGTCCACCTCTTCAACGACCCACAAAGTCCACTTGTCACCGGACAAGCTGATGGTTTAAACATATTGATATTGTCTAATGTTTAAGGAGGCCCACTTCATCAAGGACCCACAAGGTCAATTTGCCACCGGACAAGCTGATGTTTAAAACATATTTGTTAATGTTTCATCAAGGACCCACAAGGTCCATTTGCCACAAGACAAGCTGTTTTAAACATATTGTTTAATGTTTCATCAAGGACCCACAAGGTCCATTTGCCACAGGACAAGCTGATGTTTTAAACATATTGTCTAATGTTTAAGGGGTCCCACTTCATCAAGGACCAACAAGGTCCATTTGCCACCGGACAAGCTGATGTTTTAGACATATTGTTTAATGTTTAAGGGGTCCACCTCTTCAACGACCCACAAAGTCTACTTGTCACCGGACAAGCTGGCACCCTGGCCAATCCACCACTGCCCCGTTGCTATTCCGGAGTGGACATTGTGATTATGGAAGGTACTTGTACGAGCTTCACTGTTCATTCGGCGCCCCATAGAGTTTATCTTCCACTGTTGTTTCTTTAGGCCACAAAGTTCACCTAGATATAACCTGTCTTGAAGTATGTGATCTGGTGTCTGCGGCGTTAATCCACTTGTGCACATGGCTGATTCGCCAGCCTAGAATTGTATATACATGTAGTTGCGTAATCTATTGTGTCCTGTTCTGAGGTGCAGAATGGTGATTTGTTCTGGTCTGCCCATAAAGTTGTAATCGTCTCCTGCTGGTGATGGTGACTATCTGATTGATTTGATCATTCTTTTCTTTTAGTGGTATTTAACAGTCAAATTAGGTTATTCTTCTGTTGTCCCTTCCTTAGCCAGTCGATCAGCTCTTTCGTTTCCAGGTACTCCACAGTAAGATGGTATCCATTAAATGGTGACCTTACGCTGACTGCCTAGTTCAGACAGTAGTGTCCGTAATAATGGCAATTTCCCAGACAGGAGCGCGTCAAGTTTTGATTTTGCAACTGTCAGTAGCACAACAGTCTGTGTACCAGTATTGGTACAGTATTCACTAATTTCTCTGTAGTCCATACACACTATTTATAGTAGTGGTGATGGACTGAATTTTTCATGTGGGTTAGCTTTCCCTGGTATCAGTGTCCTTCGCCAACAGGCGAATCGACTCCGACTTCAGAGGTACTTGTAATTTATGTCCTCAAGTCAAGGACGAGAAGTCAATATTTTAGTCCAGCTGTTTGGTGTAGGGGTTAGTTAGTTAGTTAGTTAGTTAGTCGACAGATCATCCTCGCTGCACATCGAACCATTCAGTCCATAAGTGCTCGGATCCCCTCCTCAGCAAATCCCGCAGCGTGTAGCGGCTAACGACGCCAGTTCTGTGTTGGTTTATCAATCTTCTTTGGCTTCCTGCGTAGTGTTCTTGTTTGGCCACACCTCTTTTAATTTGATGCTCTAGCAGTCTGGCCATTGTTGTAGATTCACAGTCATCACTTGGTTCTCGCAAAAGTCTCACATCACGTAGAGCATTCAGAATGTCAGCCTGGTCCATGGCGCGTCCGCCCTCCACAGTAGCCTCACCTGCGAGCTTGTCAGCCCGCTCATTTCCTTGTACTCCCGCATGCCCTGGCACGAAGATGAAACTAATCTTTGCCAGCCGAGACCGCTTCAGAGGCAGCAACCATTCTCTTCGGATCGACCCCTCCTCTATCCTCTTGATCATGTTCATTGAGTCGCTAAGGAAACAAGCCCTGGTGAATGTCTGTGTCTCGAGCCATGTTATTGCTTTACTTACTGCCATGACTTCCATGGTCAGGCTACTTGTGGTTTCAGTGAAAGCACCAGAGTCCTCCTTCACAATTCTCCCTCCGGCCCGAGCTGTAAAGGCCCATGAGCTTCTCACATGTCGGACGACCGACCCATCTGTGTAGATGACCGCGTCACTGTCTAGCGAATTCTCGAAAATCAACGCTTGTACTTCAGCCTCAACAGCAGCCGGATTTTCTTGTCTGCATTTTCTATCTAATTGGATGCAAACTGAAAAGGATGTGCAGAAGTCTGTTGGCACTTGCACCCACTCCTCGCCAGGTTCTAAGTCCTCAAGTGAACACACCTGTTGAAGAATGTCTTCGGCTTGACCCATCCACGACCGTCCTCTTTTTAACCTGCTGCCCTTCACCTTCCTAATTTCACTATGCAGTGGATGTTGTGTGTTTGCGTTAATTCTGAGGTAGGCGCGTGCCCTGCAAACTTGTATTCTCTCTTCAATGGTTGGAAAATCAAGAAGGTAGCGCATCGCCCTGCATGCTGTATCTCTTGTACATCCAAGAATAATGCGCATAGCTTCATTCTGTATCCTTTCCATCCTTTCTATCTGCTTATGGCTGAGAGTCAAGATTGCCATTGCATACTCCAAAACAGACATGACCAGCCCCTCGTACAGAAGGCATAGATGGCGCTGCTCACAGTTTGCTGCCGCCATCACCCGCATCGCTGCCAAACCCCGCTTTGCCTTTGTTATCACCTGGTCTATGTGCACATTATAAGCAAGGCTTCGATCAAACCGTATCCCCAGGTAATTCATTGCCTGCGTTCTTTCCACCGTCTCTGAACACAGCATTACAGTTGGTGTTGGATTGTTGACAATATGATTATTCAACGAGAACCAAGTCACTGTTGCCTTTGTTGGGTTAACCATTGCCCCAGCTTCATCACACCAAGTACTTATGCGATTGAGTTCGGTTTGTAGTTCCCCAGCAACCTCCTCTCTATCCTTACCCTGACGATACACTAAAACATCATCGGCATATGACAATGTCCTGCCAGGTCCAGTGATCTGCTCACTGGTGATTCTCACTGTGTAGGCGTTGAACAGTACCGGAGATAATGGTGATCCCTGTGGTAGGCCAGGATATATTGTTGTTGGTTCCGAAGTCCAACTGCCACATCTAAAAACTACTTTCCGTTGGAAGAGGGCTGCAGCGATCCAACTAAGGAGGAATGGACTTACGTTTAGTTCAAGAAGCTGAAACATTAAAAAATCCAGTGGTACTCTGTTGTATGCGTCCTCAAGATCAATCGCTGCAGCAACGGTTTCAGTGCCTGAGTGGAAACCTTCATAGACATCCTGGGCAAAGACTGCTGCATTGGTCCAGGTTTCTCTTTTTGGACGGTACCCACCCAGGGTAGGTGGGAAAACACCTTGCCTCTCTAGTTGGCTTGATATTTTCCTGGCAATTACCTTCTCCAGCAGCTTGCCTATTGTATTCTGCATGGTTATAATTCGATATCCCTGAATTTTTTTGTGGTCTTTGTCAGGCTTCGGCAAGGGAATCAGATAGCTGTGTAACCATTCCTCCTTGATGCTAGCACTCCCTATACTGTTGTTGTACATGTCTGCTAGTTTCTCTAGCTCATTGTCGGTACACCTATTTATGTCGTCGTATCTTATGCCATCAGGACCTGGAGCACTGTTTTTTGATCGTCGAAGCACAGCCTTGATTTCTTTCACTGTCACTGTGTCTTCATCCGGAGTGTTCTGGGCCTTGCATCTGTCTGAGGTGACCTCCTTGGTCAGATTTCGACCTCCCATGTCTGTCTGGTTGCCCTGCTCAAGGTAGCGTTCAAAGAGGGCTTTGCCCTTGTCTTCGTCAGTCCTCTGCCAGATGAGGTCAGCACCTTGGAAGTCAGAAATGCTCTTATTCTTGACTACACCACTCATGCTTTTATGTAGTCGCCAGAACAATTTCAGTGACTTGTCTGTGCTTACCCTTTGACACACCTCTGCCCATTTTTCCCTTTTAACCACCGTGACCAGTTTTTTGAAATAGCTTACTTTTGTGTGCATCTCTCTTTCTAAGTGCAAGCAGGGACTAGGATGACCAGCTCTGTTCTTCTTGGCATTTTGCCATCTCCTTACAGCACTACGCTTATCCACCCACGCCTTATCCACCTCGAAACTCCACCACGGTGGCTGCTCCCAGCTTTTTTTCCTGCCCTGAAACGTTCTGCGCTTGTCACGTCTTATTTTACTCACCACATCTTGCCCTGTACTGTCATACTGGAACGTCTTTACCTTTAGCTTGTGCTGCCTGGTTCTGCCTTTCTCCACCAATATGCTGCAAGGGTGGTGGTCGCTGCCATGGTGTCCTAGGACACCCCATCTGGTGTAGGGGTTGAACTTCTTACCTCGTCCCTGGTATTATTTGGGTATTCTATGTACACTCCCGCTCTTCCATTTCGAAAGGCATTTTGTGCTGAAACATCTGTGTAAAGGTTCTGTGTATATTCTTCAATACATACCAGGTGGAGAAGGCGTAGGAACAGATTGAGAACCCATATGTGGAAAGAATGAGATTGCGGGGGATCGGCAGGCGTTCTGGAAGAATCTCAAAACTGAGAGGGAAGACCAGGAGAACTTTTAATCAGATAGCGGTGGGAACGATTAGTAGTATAACTCTTCGCTGGCTGTTGAACGAGGGGACGGAGCACGTATGGGAATGTCCTGAGTGCAGTGATGTCGGTTCTTAACTCAACTCAACTCTTCAATACATTCTTCCTTCTCGAATACGCCTTTCACGTATTCCAGTTGTGACGTAGGCGGGTCAACCCACAGTGTTCATGCATGATGCTCTTGTGTGTGGTTACAGGAAACCATTAAACACCGCCGCTGCCCATCAGTAACAAGAAAACTAGAAATCTGACTTGTTCTACCAGTGTTTCCGCTTGATTTATTCACGGCGTCACTCGGCGTCTGCGACACGTTTTACTGCGCTTGGTTAGCGAAACGCATGGCCGACCAGACGAAACTATTTCGTGCTTTCATGCCGCCTTCATAATTTACTTGATATTTTCATGTTCTACACAACCTTTCACTGCGTTAGACAAGAACTATGAACCCCGTCTGGCTTGTCCAAACATACTGAAATTAATCGTTTCCTTTAACCACTGGAAAGTGGCGATGGCTAAAAATACAACATTATGGGTAGCAAGCGAATACGATTTGATCTATCCCTTTGAAGTCCAGGATTGACATTTTATGTAGTCAAAAGCACCGTGTGACACATTCGCTAGTGTACAGATACTGAAGCACACAAGATGTGATCACTACCGTGTGTCATGTCGACAAGTGTGGCCCGACATGGGTCGCCATCTCACACGACCATGAGAATCTCGGATTATCTCTGTGGTCTTGTCTCGATGATGGCATGCAACGAACCCATTCAAATATTTATCGCTCTGCCTTCCCCTGGCTCTGTCCCCATCAGTCTTGCCAGTTGATTTTCTGTGTAATTTTATGTTGTCTATTGCGTCCTATAATTTCTTCTACTTCCTTCTTTATTTGTTAACTGTCTTAGTGGCCTCAAATGGTTCTCAAATTGATTTTCAGTTGTCACTATGTATTCTAGTTTATTGCTCCTCATCTTCTTATATATAAATTAGGATCTCTGTCTGTCTGTCTGTCTGTCTGTCTGTCTGTCCGTATGTCTGTATGTCCGTCTGTCCTTTGTGCGCTCGCGAACGGCCCATCCGATTGAGATGAAATGTTCTACACGCCTTTCTTTCATTCCAGAGCTGCCCACTGTCATATTTTGTTAGTGTGAAATCGCCTGCTTACTCAGTATTATTTCATTTTTCATTTTTCATCATAATTTCATATATTTCAGGGGACCTAACTCTGTAAAAGTTATTTCAAGGGGCATAACTTTTCTGTATAACTTATAGTCATATTGTGGCATCGTTTTCAAAGATTTATAAACTCTTTGTCCATAGTTATGTACCGGCATATGAGTTATAATAAATAATGATACAATCTGTAAGGCATTTTCAAAGTTTTCATAAAAATAATGCACAATGCATAACATTGTAACTCATCTTTTTTTGCTTAAGAAGTTACTGTAGTCATTCAGGTGATTAGAAAGAGTTTTCATTAAAAATAATGGATGGTGTGTGGAAGAACGTTCCTTTAAGTTACTTTTTTTGTTGTATGAATTTAATGAAGCCGGACAGGGTCAGGCAGACAGATAGACAGACAGATAGACAGACAGATAGACAGACGGGAACTTATATGACTACTTATATGAATTAAATGAGATGCTCCCCACCAGGGTCTGGGCGAAGCCGGGCAGGGTCAGCTAGTATTTGATATACGCCAATAGCGGAAAGAAGGGCGAGGACCTACAAGGGAAGAATGGACGCGGAAAAAATGAGTTGACTTATATGGGAAAGAAGAAATGGAACTTATATGGGAGAGAAAGGAAGAAACCTACGTGGGAGAGAAGATATGTATGTCACCATATCGAGGCTACAGGTTCGGACTATGAATGCACATGGCATGTGATTTTGATGTTCTCTAGTTTATCCAGTCTGCCTGCCTGCCTGCCTGCCTGCCTGCCTGCCTGTCTGTCTGCCTGCCTGCCTGCCTGTCTGTCTGTCTGTCTTTCTCACACCCAGCCACCCACCCCAGGTTAAGTGGTCCGACTACGTCTGTGTTTGTGGAAGGTTAACGTTCTCTAGACAGATTCCATGCCAGGTAGTGGGTTCTCTCCCCCATGGGGAGATTTTCTTCCATAACAATTTTGCCAACGCAACGGTCTAGCGGCCTACTCTTTGTGAATTGTATTATATATATATATATATAAACATTTACTCAAGCGTAACAAGGTAGAAATTAGACTGAAGTGAAGCAGACGTGGTGTGCTCGACCAGGTGCAATAGGAGTAAATGGTATATCTACAAGATATTCACTGTACATGTGAGAGTGTAGTGTGTAAATGGTGTAACTATCAAGATATTCATTGAGCACGTGAGAGTATAGTGTGAGTAAATGGTGTATCTACCAAGATATTCACTAACTATGTGAGAGTATAGTGTGAGTAAATGGTATATCTACCAAGATATTCATTGTGCACGTGAGAGTGCAATGTGAGTAAATGGTGTATCTACCAAGATATTCACTGTACATGTGAGAGTATAGTGTGAGTAAATGGTGTATCTATCACGATATTCGCTTTACATGTGAGAGTGTTGTGTGAGTAGACACCAGGCGATATTCTTCTCATATCTCCCAAGCATCGATGCCATGTTTGATGACGTATGTTTCTTCTGAACTTGAAAAGCTGGTTAAATGTGTGCACAGAAAACAACACAAACTATACAGACATACAGCACAAACTGAACAGATATAAGATACAGCTGCCTTCGTTATGAACAGACTGAATAAATTGGGTTCACTAAACCGAGTCAATCAACACGCACCCACGCACGCACGCACGCACGCACACACACACACACACACACACACACACACACACACACACACAGAAGTTGCAGAGTGGGGGTGACAGAATAAAACGAAGATGAAATATTGTCAGAGCCCTAATCGCTTCATCTAGTTATTCATTTAGTATGCGAAAAGCCCATACCTGCCCTACTGGAAGTCACTCTACCGCGACCAACGCCACACTAGCTGAATCTGAAAGCTTTGGATCTCCAAGCGATAGCGGAGCTTCGCCGAAGACAAGACCCCCATTGGCGATCAGTACTGCAGCACATCTCAGACAGGAATATCCGGATAGCAGTAGCGTCACTTAACTGTCTAACTGCCATTATCGCTGACTGTCAGACAGTGTGGTTGCTTGTTTCACCCACAGCTCCATGTCAACAATGTTAAACTCAGAACTGGATACGACATTATGTTCGTGTAAACATCGCTGTGAAACATCGAGATCGTCGACAGAAAATAGACAAGTGATTACAGGCTGGCGTGCCGAGCTTCTTGTGTGCGGTGACTGACTCTCACGACTATTATTGTAGTGTAGACTTTTTCCAGCAAGTGTTGTGTTTATCACTTACAGGCAGAGGGTAATTTTTTGGAGCAGGCATTTCAAGCGTTTAATATGTGAAAACTTGCTAGCTCCCCCCCCCCCCCCCCCCTCGCGTTACTCTGGTTATAGTGGTTACATATCTCCCTAACCATGCCGACGTGGGCTAGCAATCACGGAAATAATGAACCGTGATTATGTGACAGTAAATTAATAATTATAGGAAACAAACTCCACCCCCGAGGCATCACGTCCGTGAATACAAAGGTGACTATGTAGACTATGTTCTGGTGCTTGTCTGCCGGTAAGCATCGTTGAACCTATTGAGCTGTCTCTTGTGCCGTGTGACGAAGTACGCATCTTTTAGGAACATTGTGACGAAGTACACATCTTCAAGGGATCGCGTGACGAAGTACACATCTTCAACGGATCGTGTGACGAAGTATACATCGTCCACGTTGTCAAATTAGTCCTTATGACGAAATACACTTGTTCATTCAACGAGATGCAATCATTAGTTGGTGGCGACAGGTTCGAATAACCGTGTGTCTAAAGCTTTCAATTGGTATAATTCTGTTCTATAATTTCCTTGCCGCGTGTTGAGTGTCTATCAGTACCCATGAACTGATCTCTCAGAGCGACCCCCTGAACTTCTGCAGCAAGTTTTGGTGAAGTTTCACCATTGTCTTCAATATTTGCATCAATCTATTAAACTATTATTATTATCATTCTACAACTCTTTTACGTATTCTTTCCTGTTAATTATTCTATTATTTTGTCCTATTAATATTCGTCCAATCTTTTATTTCAAATTTCCAGTGTTATTTTGTACTTTCCTACTTGTTTAGACTTGTTACATGGAATTTGAGTCTTTCCTATGATTTGTCATAATTTCTGCGCAGTTCTGATTTAGATAGATTTCTGTAACCTTATGTAAGCATATGTTTATTGTTTCTTTATGCACTTAATCATATTCTCTCTTCTTTCTCGAACATTTTGAGAATTCCATTTGTCACCTAGTTTTAAAATGCAATTCTATATATAGAAGGAATGATTTATTGTGATGTCTGATGTATTGTTTTACCCGAGTGTTCGTCAATAGTCAGTATTATCTCAATGGTATTATATTATATCTGTTCCTGAAACTAACATCATTCCCGTCCATAATGTCTTTGTCTGTTTTAAGTGATACCAGCTCTAACTTGGTGCTCTATGGTGTCTTCTTTATGGTCTTCAGTTTGAACCTGATCGAACCTATAGGGAACATGCTCACTATGGCAGCTGCTCCTGGGGAACATGCTCACTATGGCAGCCTGCTCTTGGGGAACATGCTCACTATGACAGCCTGTTCCTGGACTAGACTTTCCTCCCACTAAACCGTCTAGACCCGTGGTTCTCAACCGGTGGGGAATTCCCCCCCCCCCCCCCGATACTACGTCTTAAGCCGACTTCTGCGGGCGTTTGTTGACCGGGTTAACCTTCCCAGTCTTCGGAATCAATAAACAGTCGTTGTGATTGTGAACACCTCCCTCCCCCCCCCCCCCCTTTCTCCCCACCCCTAACTGACAAATCCACAAATTGCTGTGAAAGACCTTAGACTTGTAAAAAAGAAAAAAAACATTGGAAACAAGAAGATGCCATAAAAATTGATAATGAAGTAAGTCAATATCAGCCTATTAAGAGTGAAACAGCGATGAGTAATGTCTCCATATCTTTTTTCCCCTATACGTTTAAAATATGAGAAAAAAATAAATCAGAGAACTTGGTGACAGCTGGCAAGATTGAGGGGAAAAGAACAAGGGAAAGGCCGAGAAGTACATATCTGGATGACTCGGCTACGGGTCATGGTCGAGACAAGAACACGCAGCTAATCCGCGACTCTGGTGATCTTGTGAGATGGCGAAACATGACCGCCCACGCTTATCGGCATGGCATATGATGAATCAATTATGGTGTCTGAACCAGGTGTTACCTATTATCATATCACCAATGCCATCAATATGTCAATCCTTTCACTTAGGTCATAGCCACCTGTCAGATAGATCATCGTTGGGTGGCTACAATGTTATTATTCTGTTTCTCTCAAGGAGGCCCTAAGTCGCCTCGAGCCAGATTGTGCCGTACCCCGCCCCAGTACTCACCAGACCCACTACCTATACCAGTCTGAGTGTCTGCCATCATTCCACAGTGCCCTTACTCTCGGCGAGCTATCATGGCGGACAGGAACGTTGCAGAGTCGATAGGTCAGATAGTAAATATCGGTGCATGAATTCTATAAGCCTACGTTTGCTGACACCCCGCACGACTACAGTGTGAACTGTGTGTGTCCAGTCTGGCAGTGATGAGCCATACAAAGTGCTTAGATCAGCTCTGAAATCGATACACCTCAGAACCCCTGGTTGCGAAAGTGAACTGTTTATGTGTAGTCTTTTCCCGGACGTGACGTGTTCCCGTGCAATGACATATCGATGCAGGTGTGTCGAGATTGGCGATGGCGATCAGGACTAGGCGTGACTCTACAGACAGCTGTCACACAACACTGGGCTGACTGACCACCGACATGGCACAATGACCTCTCATTATCTACGATTGGCTAAAGTAAGTGGAAAAAAGTGCTGTCTCTTTTCTTGTCTCACACAGTAAGCCATTTCAGGTGTCACACATTTGTAAGGAAACATAAAAAGCCACTTCAGCTGACACATCTGTAATGACAAATAAAGGCCACTTCAGAGCGAGCTTACGAAGAAACATCCATCCACGGGGAAGCCTCGATGACAATGAAGAAACACAAGAACAGCAGATATAGCAAGGAAATCCTTGAGAAACAAATAGAATGATACTATGAAGAAGTATTTGTGTTTCAAGAGACCTAGCCAGTTTCTGTATGTGTATTTCCCATTTAAGGATGAGCTCATCTTGTCACTGAAGCTAAATATGAGGATTTTGTAGTCGGCTTGCCATTCCAAGGTTGTGTCCCCAGTCAAGCTTTTATATTATTAGATCGATGGCATCACAAGCAATTTAGTGATTGTTGTGTTGGTTGTGTTAGATCGATGGCATTATCAAAAATTTAGTGGTTGTTATGTTGGTTGTGTTAGATCGATGGCATTATCAAAAATTTAGTGGTTGTTATGTTGGTTGTGTTAGATCGATGGCATTATAAAAAATTTAGTGGTTGTTATGTTGGTTGTGTTAGATCGATGGCATTATCAAAAATTTAGTGGTTGTTATGTTGGTTGTGTTAGATCGATGGCATTATCAAAACTTTAGTGGTTGTTATGTTGGTTGTGTTAGATCGATGGCATTATCAAAAATTTAGTGGTTGTTATGTTGGTTGTGTTAGATCGATGGCATCACAAGCAATTTAGTGGTTGTTATTTTGGTTGTGTTAGATCGATGGCATTATCAACAATTTAGTGGTTGTTTATGTTGGTTGTGTTAGATCGATGGCATTATCAAAATTTAGTGGTTGATATGTTGGTTGTGATAGATCGATGGTATTATCAACAATTTAGTGGTTGATATGTTGGTTGTGATAGATCGATGGTATTATCAACAATTTAGTGGTTGATATGTTGGTTGTGTTAGATCGATGGTATTATCAAAAATTTAGTGGTTTTTATGTTGGTATACATGAATACATACAATATAGATATACATGAATACATACAATACACATATACATGAATACATACAATATACATATTCTTCTTCTTTCGTTCGCTTGAAATATGTCTATAACTGCAATGTTGTCTCTTGTATGAATTTAACTGTCGTTTTTAGTTCACACAGCGGCCCAGAGAGTTTATCTTCCACTGTCTTCTCTCTAGGCCAGAAGGTTTGCCTAGATATGTTATATTTTGGGCAGTCTTGGAGTATGCGCTCTGCTGTCTGCGACGCCAATCCACATGTGCACATGGCTGTTTCACCAATCTTGAATTTTGTATACATGTGATTGCATAATCTATTGTGTCCTGTTAAGAGGCGCAGAATAATGACTTGTTCTGGTCTGTCCATAACGTGGTAGTCATCTTGAGCAGGTTTTGGTGGCTTACTGACTGATTTGATCATTCTTTTCTTTTGGTGGAATGTAACGGGCACATCAGGCCATTCTTCTTTGACTCCTTCCTTAGCTAATTATTCAGCTCTGTCGTTTCCGGGTACTCCACAGTACTGGAGTACTTATGCTGACTGCTAAGTTCAGAAAGTAGTGTCCTTAGTAGGCCTACTGGCAATTTCCCAGACAGGAGTGCGTCGAGTACTGATTTTGCATCTGTCAGTAGCACCACCGATTGTGTGCCATTGCTGGTATTTAGTAATTTCTCTGTTGCTATCTTGATTGCCTCAATGAACATGATCAAGAGGACAGAGGTGGGGTGGATCCGAAGGGAATGGTTGCTGTCTCTGGAGCGGTCTCGGCTGGCAAAGATTAGTTTCATCTTCGTGCCAGGGCTTGCGGGAGTACAAGGAAATGAGCGGGCTGACAAGCTCGCAGGTGAGGCTACTGTGGAGGGCGGACGCGCCATGGACCAGGCTGACATTCTGAATGCTCTACGAGAAGTAAGACTTTTGCGTGAACCAAGTGATGACTGTGAATCTACAACCATGGCCAGACTGCGAGAACAGCAAATTAAAATAGGGGTGCCCAAACAAGAACACTACGCAGGAAGCCAAAGAAGATTGATAAACAAACACAGAACTGGCGTAGTTAGCCGCTACACGCTGCGGGATTTGCTGAGGAGGGGATCCGAGCACTTATGGACTGAATGGCTCGATGTGCAATGAGAATGATCTGTCGACTAACTAACTGATTGCCTCAATTTCAGCATCATAGTTATGGCAGTACTTTCCTGTTGGAACTCTGGCTGTGTCCCTAGTATTATTTGGGTATTCTATGTACACTCCCGCGTCTCTATTTCGAACAGCATTTTGTGCTGACCCATCTGTGTAGACACGTATAAAGAGGTCCTGTGGGTATTCTTCATCTAAGAAGCTGAGAGTGGCTGTTCTGCGCTGCACACTGTTTTGTTCTTCCTTGTCAAATATTCCTCTCACTTTTGTCTGGATTAGTAATGATAGTCTATGTTCATCTTTCCATGGAGTTCGCTCTGGAATAGTTGTTAGGGGGATAACAACCGTGGACAGATCGGTGGTTTCTCTGCAGGGTCGTTTGGCCTGGTGGATAAAACTACTTCTTTTCAACCGCCCCAAAGCTAGGTTTTCAAATCTGTTCTTCATAGTGTAACCCAGCAAGCTGGGGAACTTTTCTGCTTGTATTAGCGTTTTCGTGTCTCTGCGCTCTCTCAGAGCTTGTGTCCTCCCCATCTTCTCCATTTCCACTATAGGGGTTGATCTCATCCCTCCTGTGGTGACTCTAAGTGCTTGATTTTGCACCTTGTCCAGCTCTTGTAGTGTGGTTTTTGATGCCGAACACCACGCAGTTGACCCGTATTCTAGGTGTGGTCGTATGCTCTGTTGATAAACTTTGCTAAGTATTTTCCCATTGCCTCCCCGTGTGGTTCCACTTAGCTTTCTCAGGATGGCTATTTTCCTTCTGGCTTTTGCTACTGCTTTGTTGATGTGCTTTCTCCATGTCAGCTTGCCATCAAATGTTACTCCAAGATACGTTGGTTCTTTATCTTCTCTTAGGGGTGTTCCATTTATCTGGATGATCCCTGCCTTTTGTTTTGGAGAAAGGGTAAATAGGGTGGTGCTGCACTTGTCAGTGTTTATGCTGACACACCATCTATTTGCCCATGCAACAAATGTATCTACAGCTCTTTGTAGCAATCTGGTGGCCGCTGATGCATGTTCATTTGTGCTCCATAGAACCAGGTCATCGGCGTACATTGCCGCTTTAATTCCATGCGGTAGGTGAGCAACGAGATCATTGATGAAGATTAGAAAGAGTGTGGGGGACAATACTCCGCCCTGGGGAACTCCGTGACGCAGTAGTACTTTCTTGCTCTTGAGTCCGTCTATCTGTGACGAAACGCGTTTATCTGTCTTGGGTCGTCAAGTTCCCGCACTATTTTGGCGCGTCATCGGGGACTTTCCCAGCTAAAAATAGACTGAGGGAAGCCGATGGAGGACTTATTATCTAGAATCGTCTCGAAACACTGGAATTCGAGTAACCCGTGATGTTGGGTATCGCTCTAAATTCCCGTGCAGAGAGATCTAGAAACTCTAGGCGGGGAATGACGTTTTCCCGAGAAAGTATCTTTTCTCAAGAAGCACTCGCTTCTTGTGCGCATCGAGTTGGCACGAAGCGGGAAATTGGCTAAACCAGCCATTCACTTACTTTTGTTCGAAGAGAACAGACGCTGGCCTGAATGTGAGCCATTTTTGTGTTGCGTCTCACCTCAACCATGATTCGGCTGACTGTTATGAAAAGGAAGCTGAGAAGCCCTTGAACAGTTCGGAAGCTGACTGGAGAGCTGGTTTCACCATCCAGGTAGATATTTGGTTAAATCATTTAACTTTGTACGTGTGTTCCACACGCCATTGTTCTAACCTCATTACCTATGCGGATGTCCTCGCATACTAATTAGCAAACCGATCGATAACGCAGGTGACAATTAATCGTGGGTTTGTTTACTGTGTGCTCGCGAATCAGCTGTTAGGAACGCCGTAATGTGATGTGGGCGATTTGGGTTCCAAATATATGTACTATATATTGCCAATCGTTGCATCTATTAGGTTGCTGGGTTAGAATAAAACATAGTTACTTGTGCCGGATGGAAACTTAGAGTATGTCAGTCAGTTGCTGAAGCCAGAAGAACGGTTAGAAAACCAGGTAAGTTGGTAGGTGGAGATTCAGACAAAATTGTGCTGAGTTACTAAGTAAAGGAAGAACTTAGTTCTGTGCCACCAGGAATGATGTAACTATTGTGTAGTAACTTAATAGTGAATTCATTGTGTGGAACAGCGGATTTCTGTGGAAAGGTAAGTGGCTTTGGTGCTATATCTATATATATATGATGTGACATTGGGTATATATATTAGGTCATGGCATGTGATACTTCCTGGGGGAATTCCGAACGCCGAATAGTTCGACGCGTGATAACACTGCGTGCCGTCGCGATATAAATATGCGTTCTGAAATCTTGTCTGAGCTATCCTGTTTCTTTCATACTGGCGCTAGTGCGAGTGAATGCTAAGGTGCTGGAAGTATGGAAGGATGCAGGCGGCGGTATGAGACTGGGGAAATATAGAATATGGGGGATGTGAAAGCAAGTTATGAAAGTATGTGTTGGTAGACCAAACCAACGATGAAGTTCAGTCCAGGCCAAGGCTAAACCACTTGGGAGGACAGAACTGGAACAGTACCCTTGGAACATGGGGGGGGGGGGGAACATGTATTCTCAAGAAGGCTTCTTGACTCTAAGGCAGAGTCTGATAAGAAGAGTTTGCTGTGGCGTGGGCAGGTGGTCCCACCAGCAAACAGGCTTGTGTACATATTGGATGTGATCATGTACTATTCCTATATCCCGAGGGATGGTATATTGATCAAGATTGTTTCTTAATGTACATTGATGATGTTAGGAACGAGTCTAGGGACTCTTTACCTATTTGTTTAGTTCGATTAAATTAGAACAATAACAGCCTTGTATCACTACTGACGTTAGCGACGACTGGTAGATGATTAGGGATAGGTGAGACCGATGATCAGACTCGTCATTCTGATTTCTTGCTCTGTTTGACGGGCTGTTCTGTGAGGCCAGATGACATTTGTGAACCCATGCTTTACTACTCTCCATATAGAGATAATGCTTTGGTTATATGAATAACTAACTAGCATGACTGAGAATTGAGTAGTTTTGGTAGGATGCATGTGAACTAATGTTTGGGCCAGTGTACTCTCACCGGTCGCTCTTCCGTTTCAGGAGTTTGCCTGTTGAGGAACCAGTCAACTATAATTGTTGTTGGCAGGAAACCACTTCGTGTGACAGAGCGAAGGGTTCAGTTCTTTACTTATCACGCCAGACTCCATCACACCAGGTACCCAATGTGATTCACCATGCGTGAAGGTTGCTTCAAGACATACAACTGCCCTGAAGGTGCACGTGTGGGAAGTGATGGTTTGTGATCGTTTAAAATAGAAGATACTCTGTTTTTGCCAGGAACATTTCAGCATGTTGAGTAACCATGCTCGACAGGGAACACCGGTCCGTCTGGTTTGACGGGGGTTCTGCCTAAACGCAGAAGTAACTAATCTTCAGACACTTGAATGGTTCGTTGGACAGCTCTAGTGGCAGGTCTTGAGAAGAACTACACCAATATTGACGTGTGTCAAGTGTAACACGGTGGAAGGGACTATGGATTATAGTCCAACCTGAATTGTTTCCGTAAAATAGATGTCTGATTCTATTATTGTACTGTTACCGTATCCAGATTATCAACTGTGTTCTAGAAGGACTCAGTAACTTTTCAGTAGCCATATCTGATCCTACAAAGTGTGACTGTAAGAGACCATTGAATTGGTCAATGCCATATCGGTTCTGCAGTGGGACTGTGCTATGAGTGACAGACCATTCGGTTGGTCAGTGACTATTTAGTTCATCGAAGTAACCAATACTTGGAGCCAAGTCCAGGAAGATTGTCTCCAACTCGGTTGTGTTCGAGAACTGTATTACCAGTGACTCCGTGGGAGTGTTATAGATGCAGTTGGTCCAGTGAAGTGTGGTCCAGCAGTGACTCTATTGTTGTGGTTCCACGTTCGGGAGACGGAGTGGTCTCCAAGGTTCTAGTCATCTCACTGGAAGGAAGCCGGGTGAGTGGCGGACCGACTGGACGGGACATCTGCATCCAAACTACTTCTCAACTCGATGAAGACACCTACATCTCTAATTCTGTCTCTACTCTATCTTCTATTGGTGTAAATAGATTCTTCTATCAGGATGTTCATTTCAGTTCTATATTCTCAAGGGTAGAATAAACTTTATGTAAGTTGACTTGCTCTTTGTATAATGATTGAGTGTGGTCTCGGACGATGCCTAAGTGTTCATTGTTCAACAGGTGTAGGTAGTTAGTAGGGGTCTAGAATCTGGAGGGGTGTGTAGACGTAACTAAATAACCTGAGATCAACCACAGAAAAAAAAAAGTGTATCTGCTCGTCCAACCCCTGGGGCTAGAATACACGGGAGTGCTAGAGACACCTCGGGTGTGGTTCACTCTCACTACCCAAGGTGAACCCGAAACACGCCGTTACAGAGTGGGGGCTCATCCGGGATTATTCCAAGATCTTTGTGTGTTGTAGACCTCTCACTTAGGGATAGGGACTTTGTCTTTATCCTCTACTACAGTCTACATAAGATTCTACTACTTCTACCTATTTCCTAACTGTCTGACGGACATTTGTGTTGTGGTGATTAGTTAGTACTATTGATTATTGATTCATTGTATTGCTTCACCCACACATACTTGAGTACCCACCTATCATAGTCAACATGTCTACCCAAGAGTTAGACTTGGACAAAGTTCAGGAAACTGGACGTAAGTCTGGTCTTGAAGGAGATGCTTTGAAATCCTATGTCCAAGAGGTGGAAAGAAATTTTCGCCAAGAGGAAAGAGAGAGGAGGAGAGCAGAAAGAGAACTGGAAGCCAGTAAAGTGGCTCTTGAGGAAAAGAGGATAGCGGCTGATACTGAAATGAAACGGCTTGAGTTGGAAGCCGAGAAAGAAAAACGTGACCATGAGTATCGAATGAAGCTACTTGAGGCACAAGTGCCTGCTACAGGTGTAACTGATGGAGCTATGGGAGGAGGTGTACCTCCTGGCTCAGAGTCAACCAGTAGACGTGACTACCAGGCTATGAAATGGCCTTTACAGCCGTTCGAACCCGAGAAGGAACGGATAGACCAATACTTAGAGAAGTATGAAGCCATGTCTATTGCAATGGGTCTAGACAAACAGAAATGGTGTTTGAAACTCTCCCAGGGACTCCGTGCAGAAGGTTATGAGGTGTATGCACGCTTACCACCGGGGTTACAGAATGATTACCCGGCATTGAAAGCGGCTCTCTTGAAGAGATTCGAGATCACAGCGCACTCATACCGAAGGAAGTTTCGAACGGCGAAGCGAGAACCTGGTGAACTGTTTTCAGCATACAGTGTGAGATTGAACTCATACCTTCTTAAATGGATGGCCTTGGCCGGATTTAAGGAGGAGTATGAAAGTTTGCGTGAGTTGATGGTTGTAGATCAGATGCGAATGCAAATGTCTAAACCCTTGCGAAACTTCTTAGGTGAGAATGGGGCTGAGAGATTGGATATAGTCACCAAGTTAGCCGAAAGATACGTTGAAGTCTATGGCGAGACTGGGGACACCAGTCCAACAGATCCGAGATCGAAAGATCCGGATCAAGGTAAGTCAAAGAAGAAGTCAAAGAAGACCCAAGGTTCTGATGAACCAAAGAAACAGGTAGGCTCTTTAGAGAAGATCTCTAACGTCAACCAAGGTAAGAATAGCCCACCTAGTTCTCCAAAGAGGAAGTGGAGTGAACGTTGGTGCAAATTCTGCAAGTCCAGCACTCACAATACGAGTGAGTGTAAGAGTAAGCCCAAGGACTTTCACGTTGCTTGTCTTGCTGAGGTTAGGGATAGATCGTGCAGGAAAGTGAAGTCGGTTGATGGGAATGGAGAAACTAGACGACCTCCAGTGGTTGAGAGAGTAGAAGTGAATGGGCGACAGGTGTTGTGCCTCTACGACACGGGATTGCAATTTTCAGCTGTAATTGCATCCCACCTGACAGGCCCAGAGCAACTCACCGGGGAGATGACGGAGATACAGCCAGCCAGTAGGAGTGCTGTGGCGTTACGTTGCCCGATTGCCAATGTGGAGATTCGGAGCAAGTACGTTACTGGACGCATTCAGGCGGCAGTCGTACCGGATCCTCTCTATCCCCTAATTCTGGGCCGGAAGTACGTGTTTCTGGGCGAACCAGAACACCCTAGCATCCCTAAGTCTAGGCAGGTCAGAGATACAGAGGAAGAGGGTCTTGAAAAGGTAAGTCTCCGAAATACTCACCCGGATAGAATGAGTAATGCTCGGAGCAAGGATGCGACGGAGTGTCCTTGTTCGGAATGGTTGCCCAACAATGGAAACCCGTTAACTCAGGGTAAGTTCAACTCTGATAACCAGTCAGAGTTAATTCAGACTGGAACAGAGAAAAGGCAGAGGGGACGTAAGTTGGTTCCTGAGAGCTTCAGAGCTAATCTGCTGCGAACGGTACATGTCAGGTCCCCAACCCGACATCTGACTGTAGGGACAACCAGTAAATGTCTATCCCGGTACTATTGGTGGCCGGGAATGACAGGCGACGTGCGCAGGTATATTAGGTCTTGTCCGGAGTGCCGTAAATGCACACCTGAGAAACGGACGAAGACGAAGATATCCTTAGAGGTTGGAGACCGAGTTCTAGTACTCCTCCCAATCGAGGGGAACGAATTCGAAATCGGGTGGCAGGGCCCATTCCTAGTGGATAAAGTGGGGCTCCACAAGCACTATGGAGTGGTGATCCTGGGAAAGTCTACTACTTTCCATTCCAGTCTCCTCATGCGCTATGAGGGGAAGCCCGATGATAAGTCCACCAGCCCAAGGGCGCAGAGATTCGCTGAAATAACGGTTCGGGGTTCAGGTCAGGTAGCGGAAAGCCTGTCACACCATAGGAAGTCCTATATGTATGTGCAGGTACCTTCTTCGGTTCAGCCCGGTGCTCGGGGGAACATGACCGGCCAAAGGAACACCCGCAGTGCTAGCTACACTGAGAACCGAGGTAGGAAGAGGTGGGTTGTGTCGGAACGGACACATACCCTTGGTCCCTCAATCCGACCGACTGCAGTCCAGCTGGGTCCTCGAAAGGGGAAGCTGGAGTTGCAGAAGTCCAGTAAACTCTGGCAGGAACGATCGTTAAATCAGGTCGAGACGGGAGCTCTGGTCCGCAAGATACTGCGAGATGCCCGATCGCAGTAGCGGAGTAGGCGTTGATCACCCGTGATACTGAATAGCTTGCCACCCCACCGAATGTGGTAAAAGTATTCTATACAATATTGACGGGTTAGACTTCCTCACCCGCCATCCGGTCTCTTAGAAAGAGGAACGAACGACATAGACAGCTTCTGCGTAGAAGTGGAACGACGGGGTCGATCCTCTTAAAGTGGGGGCCTATGTGACGAAACGCGTTTATCTGTCTTGGGTCGTCAAGTTCCCGCACTATTTTGGCGCGTCATCGGGGACTTTCCCAGCTAAAAATAGACTGAGGGAAGCCGATGGAGGACTTATTATCTAGAATCGTCTCGAAACACTGGAATTCGAGTAACCCGTGATGTTGGGTATCGCTCTAAATTCCCGTGCAGAGAGATCTAGAAACTCTAGGCGGGGAATGACGTTTTCCCGAGAAAGTATCTTTTCTCGAGAAGCACTCGCTTCTTGTAGGCATCGAGTTGGCACGAAGCGGGAAATTGGCTAAACCAGCCATTCACTTACTTTTGTTCGAAGAGAACAGACGCTGGCCTGAATGTGAGCCATTTTTGTGTTGCGTCTCACCTCAACCATGATTCGGCTGACTGTTATGAAAAGGAAGCTGAGAAGCCCTTGAACAGTTCGGAAGCTGACTGGAGAGCTGGTTTCACCATCCAGGTAGATATTTGGTTAAATCATTTAACTTTGTACGTGTGTTCCACACGCCATTGTTCTAACCTCATTACCTATGCGGATGTCCTCGCATACTAATTAGCAAACCGATCGATAACGCAGGTGACAATTAATCGTGGGTTTGTTTACTGTGTGCTCGCGAATCAGCTGTTAGGAACGCCGTAATGTGATGTGGGCGATTTGGGTTCCAAATATATGTACTATATATTGCCAATCGTTGCATCTATTAGGTTGCTGGGTTAGAATAAAACATAGTTACTTGTGCCGGATGGAAACTTAGAGTATGTCAGTCAGTTGCTGAAGCCAGAAGAACGGTTAGAAAACCAGGTAAGTTGGTAGGTGGAGATTCAGACAAAATTGTGCTGAGTTACTAAGTAAAGGAAGAACTTAGTTCTGTGCCACCAGGAATGATGTAACTATTGTGTAGTAACTTAATAGTGAATTCATTGTGTGGAACAGCGGATTTCTGTGGAAAGGTAAGTGGCTTTGGTGCTATATCTATATATATATGATGTGACATTGGGTATATATATTAGGTCATGGCATGTGATACTTCCTGGGGGAATTCCGAACGCCGAATAGTTCGACGCGTGATAACACTGCGTGCCGTCGCGATATAAATATGCGTTCTGAAATCTTGTCTGAGCTATCCTGTTTCTTTCATACTGGCGCTAGTGCGAGTGAATGCTAAGGTGCTGGAAGTATGGAAGGATGCAGGCGGCGGTATGAGACTGGGGAAATATAGAATATGGGGGAATGTGAAAGCAAGTTATGAAAGTATGTGTTGGTAGACCAAACCAACGATGAAGTTCAGTCCAGGCCAAGGCTAAACCACTTGGGAGGACAGAACTGGAACAGTACCCTTGGAACATGGGGGGGGGGGGAACATGTATTCTCAAGAAGGCTTCTTGACTCTAAGGCAGAGTCTGATAAGAAGAGTTTGCTGTGGCGTGGGCAGGTGGTCCCACCAGCAAACAGGCTTGTGTACATATTGGATGTGATCATGTACTATTCCTATATCCCGAGGGATGGTATATTGATCAAGATTGTTTCTTAATGTACATTGATGATGTTAGGAACGAGTCTAGGGACTCTTTACCTATTTGTTTAGTTCGATTAAATTAGAACAATAACAGCCTTGTATCACTACTGACGTTAGCGACGACTGGTAGATGATTAGGGATAGGTGAGACCGATGATCAGACTCGTCATTCTGATTTCTTGCTCTGTTTGACGGGCTGTTCTGTGAGGCCAGATGACATTTGTGAACCCATGCTTTACTACTCTCCATATAGAGATAATGCTTTGGTTATATGAATAACTAACTAGCATGACTGAGAATTGAGTAGTTTTGGTAGGATGCATGTGAACTAATGTTTGGGCCAGTGTACTCTCACCGGTCGCTCTTCCGTTTCAGGAGTTTGCCTGTTGAGGAACCAGTCAACTATAATTGTTGTTGGCAGGAAACCACTTCGTGTGACAGAGCGAAGGGTTCAGTTCTTTACTTATCACGCCAGACTCCATCACACCAGGTACCCAATGTGATTCACCATGCGTGAAGGTTGCTTCAAGACATACAACTGCCCTGAAGGTGCACGTGTGGGAAGTGATGGTTTGTGATCGTTTAAAATAGAAGGTACTCTGTTTTTGCCAGGAACATTTCAGCATGTTGAGTAACCATGCTCGACAGGGAACACCGGTCCGTCTGGTTTGACGGGGGTTCTGCCTAAACGCAGAAGTAACTAATCTTCAGACACTTGAATGGTTCGTTGGACAGCTCTAGTGGCAGGTCTTGAGAAGAACTACACCAATATTGACGTGTGTCAAGTGTAACACGGTGGAAGGGACTATGGATTATAGTCCAACCTGAATTGTTTCCGTAAAATAGATGTCTGATTCTATTATTGTACTGTTACCGTATCCAGATTATCAACTGTGTTCTAGAAGGACTCAGTAACTTTTCAGTAGCCATATCTGATCCTACAAAGTGTGACTGTAAGAGACCATTGAATTGGTCAATGCCATATCGGTTCTGCAGTGGGACTGTGCTATGAGTGACAGACCATTCGGTTGGTCAGTGACTATTTAGTTCATCGAAGTAACCAATACTTGGAGCCAAGTCCAGGAAGATTGTCTCCAACTCGGTTGTGTTCGAGAACTGTATTACCAGTGACTCCGTGGGAGTGTTATAGATGCAGTTGGTCCAGTGAAGTGTGGTCCAGCAGTGACTCTATTGTTGTGGTTCCACGTTCGGGAGACGGAGTGGTCTCCAAGGTTCTAGTCATCTCACTGGAAGGAAGCCGGGTGAGTGGCGGACCGACTGGACGGGACATCTGCATCCAAACTACTTCTCAACTCGATGAAGACACCTACATCTCTAATTCTGTCTCTACTCTATCTTCTATTGGTGTAAATAGATTCTTCTATCAGGATGTTCATTTCAGTTCTATATTCTCAAGGGTAGAATAAACTTTATGTAAGTTGACTTGCTCTTTGTATAATGATTGAGTGTGGTCTCGGACGATGCCTAAGTGTTCATTGTTCAACAGGTGTAGGTAGTTAGTAGGGGTCTAGAATCTGGAGGGGTGTGTAGACGTAACTAAATAACCTGAGATCAACCACAGAAAAAAAAAAGTGTATCTGCTCGTCCAACCCCTGGGGCTAGAATACACGGGAGTGCTAGAGACACCTCGGGTGTGGTTCACTCTCACTACCCAAGGTGAACCCGAAACACGCCGTTACTCGGGCTCTTCTGTTGTGCAAGTATGCTTTCACCCATTTGTACATTCTTCTATTGACTTTGCAGTTTCTCAGTTTCTTCATCAGACCTTCTTTCCAGACTTTATCAAAGGCTTTCTTCAAATCTATCCATGCCGCAAGCACCAGCTTCTTCTCTTGGAATGCATCCTCAATTTCTTGAGAGAGGTAGTTTGTCTGATCTTCCGTAGAGTAGCACTGCCTAAAGCCAGCCTGCTGTGGCACAAGGATGTTTTTACTTTCAATGTACCACTGCAGTCTGTGATTGATGATGCGCTCCAGTGTTTTGCAGAGACAGCTGGTGAGGCTAATTGGTCTGTAGCTAGAGGCAATGGAACTATCTTTCCCTGATTTTAGAAGGGGTATCATGATTGCTTCTCTCCAGGCTTGTGGAACACTGCGTAAGGCTCAACTGTTATTGAAGATCTGCAACAGCTTTGCTTTGGCCTCTGTTCCTAGGTTCCTGATCATTTCATTGGAGATACCATCAGCTCTTGGTGATTTTCTCATTTTCAGATATGATATGGCTAGCTCCAGTTCGCTGATTGTGATGGGTGCCTCCATAACCTCATGTACAATTTCCTTCTTTACTGTATGTTGCCGTTTCTCTCGAATCTCTTGTTGTTTCTCTGTACTAATTTTGATATTTCTCTCTGGCTGTGGGGTTACAACACTTTCTCTCTGTGTCACGAGCTCGCCATGAGTTAACCAGATAATAATAATACCGACGTTTGCGTGGCGTATATTTTCTAGGCCACAAAAGTCGTACTAACAGAGTAAACACAGCTGCACAGGTTACATCGTGTCAGCCCATAAACACATTTGGTGGTGAGTGAGAAGGAATGGATACATCGAGTTGGCAGTTCATTAACAGTTAGAATCACATATGATTGTCGGCTTAGGATATGGAATGGTTCCGTTTGTCATCTATACTGCCGGACATCAGACGGAAATGGCTGCTGGGATTGTCACCACGGAACAGAAGATTGACAGTTTATCAACAGGTCGGAAGTGCCCGACTAGGGAGAAAACAGTGCATCTGTCAATTCTTGGTTTCCGGCACATCGAGAGGATTGACGGGATTATTTGCAACTCTTTGTTGTAACTCGACAGAAACTCACTGGCTTGTTTGATAATCTAAACAATTGATGACAACTTTGACAATGACTCAAGCCAGGAAAAATCGATTCCTGACAATGGATGATATGCGCAAATAACACCTGCAGGACGTCACCCATATCACGTGACCAATTTTAGGGGTTTGCCAGAAAACCATGATTGGAGATGGGGAGTTGACCAAAACCCGTGGATTAGGATGGACGTGTTTGTGGGAGAGCTCTACAGTGTTAGAATAATTTCACATTAGCTAGCATGTGCCGTTATGGCAAAGTGTAGTAGCCATCCCGGGAATGAGGCGGTTTTTACATAAGGTAGTCAATATAGTCTATTAGTTCTAATTAATATAGACTGTAGCCGTGTTAAACTATAGTGTGATGATTAGCACTGTTAGTGGAAACTAGTTAGAGTAGAATAGTGATATTAACTCTGCTAGTTAAGAATAGATTAGTGAAGTGTTGATAAGCTTTACTAGTTGAGAATTGAGTAATGAGGGATAATTGGGATCTTCCCGTAGGTGTCCCTGGTGGGCGGGGTTCCGCATTCTGTTTGCTGATTTTTTCTTTGTCATAGCCTGATTCGGCTCTAGGTGGGTAGCTAATCTGCTCTATGACTAAGTCTAGTTAGCTAAAGATCATTAAGCAAGGTGATAGGCTTACACTCAGCCGAAAGGATCAGTGACTAGTACTATCACCAGATGTGTTGTTTCTATCCTAGGTTCCCTACCAGATCCAAGGAAACTCAACAAGTTTTTGGGAAAAAATCAAATCCAAAAGGGAAGAACACCAGTTCAAGAGTCACTAGAGATGCATACAGAACGTAACTTACGCTAGAAGGAAATTGATTCATCAAAGAGAGTGATGCATACTGATGCACCACACAGCATCATACAGTAGTAACGAACCGAGAACCGGCTAAGAGTACCTAGTGTTAGTACAGTAACAATTAACATTAGTAATTAGCACTTATGGACTGAATGGTTCGATGTGCAACGAGGATGATCTGTCGACTAACTAACTAACTAACTAACTGCGTACACACTACAAAAGACTTGTGCAGTTTGTTAAGGAACGTTAGGAACGGACATTGTGTAGAGTGCAACCGGTCCATGATTAACTGTAAATACCACCGGTGTCTATTTCGGATGTTCATGAAATTGGATTACCAGAGGTCTACAGAGGCAAAGCAGTATCCGGCAAGATGGTTTCGGCAACGGGTGAGAAGTACATGTTCTGACGTAACGTGCTGTGGTCTATCTTTGCTGGGATCAGCTGACTGGGTTGCTGTCTGAGAGTCAGAGTCTACACACTTTATAGAACACGTCACACATTTTCTTCACATACACGTCTCATATACGTTACACTTTTATTTTAATAAATTACTCTTTATTAATTTCTAGAAGCAAGAGTTGTTGAGTATGTTGCGTTGGGGAAGTATGAGAAGGGGGCATAGTACGACAGTGAGAGAGTGATAGGAAAAGGTGTCCATAGGCTGATGGAGTGTGTTGGACGGAAGCTGGTGGATTCTCCAGAATATTGAGAGGAAAAAAAATATTATAATGTGGGTGTCGACTCTCTTCACTCCAGGGACGACACTGTAAAGGAGGACACGACATTATTGGGAGCTCGATAACGGGATCTTTGGACAGCGGGATCTCTCATAAACGGAATCTTTGGACAGCGGGATCTCTCGTAAACGGGATCTTTGGACAGCGGGATCTCCCGTAAACGGAATCCTTGGACAGCGAGATCTCCTGCAAGCAGGAACGTTTGACAGGGGGATCTTCTGACAACGGGGTCCTTTGACACGGGATCCTTAGTTATAAGAGGGAGATATCATTTTGGAGAATCCAGCTAGAGTGAATGTGGATAGGGGTTAGGACTAATATCTTACCTGTTCACACTTCACACGTCTGCATAGGTCTGTGGTCCTGATTCTACTCTTGTCACTGAGTGAATGTGCTGTGTGTGGTATATCTAGATTTATAGTACTTGTTCATATATCTGTATAGTAATTTGCAGTTATATTGTACTAGACCTGCTAGCTTACCTTTCTGTATAATGGCCACCCCTAAACTTAGCACGTTAGAATTAAAGGCAAAGGGGGAAGAAATGGGATTGGGGGGTTCTGCTCTAACGGATTACATACAGGAAGTGGAGAGAGAGTATCGTCAAGCAGAAAGGGAAGATCGAAAGGCCGAGCTGGAATTGAGAAGGATGGAGTTGGAACAAGCAGCTAAGAAATTGGAAGCTGAGCAAGCAGCTAAGAAATTGGAAGCTGAGCAAGCAGCTAAGAAATTGGAAGCTGAGCAAGCAGCTAGGAAATTGGAAGCTGAGCAGGCAGCTAGGAAATTTGAAGCTGAGCAAGCAGCTAGGAAATTAGAAGCTGAACAGGAAGCACAGAAAAGGGAGCACGAGTACCGGATGAGGGAACTCGAGTTGAAGAGTCAATCTAATGGAGAAACTGAGGGAGCAGTTGGAGGTTCCTCCATCCCAGGATCAACACCAGTAGGTGGACATGGGTACCATGCTATGAAGTTTCCTTTAGCGGTCTACGAGGAGGACAAAGAGAAGATTGATCAATACCTTCAACGCTTCGAGGCTATGTCAGTTGCTATGGGTCTGGAGCGTAACAAATGGAATCTCAAGCTATCCCAGGGTTTACGCGAGACCGGATACGAGGTTTATTCTCGCCTGCCACCAGGACATGAGAACAATTATGACGAGTTAAAGACGGCTCTGCTGAAACGATTCGAGGTTACGTCACATACCTACCGGAAAAAATTTCGAGCAGCGAAACGAGAACCGGGGGAGTTGTTTGCCGCCTACAGTTTGCGTCTAAAATCTTATCTCCACAAGTGGATGGATTTGGCTGGGTTCGCACATGACTATGAGAGTCTGGAAGAGCTCATGGTGGTCGACCAGCTGAAGAAGCAAATGTCTAAACCTCTCAGGACGTTCCTGGGAGAACAAGGAGCGGAACGTATTGACCTCGTGACTAAATTAGCAGAACGGTTCGTCGAAGTACATGGGGAGGCAGGGGAAAACCTTTCCACCAACTCCAAAAGTCAAGAGAAACATGACAAGAAGAAAACCAAAAACTCAGGAACAAAAAAGTGGGAACCTTATGTGCAAAAATCAGAGGATAGTTCAGAGAAGAAGAAGGAGGGAAGCAAGAGCACTTCAAGCTCTACACCAAAACGACCGTGGTCGGAGAAGTGGTGTTCAATTTGTAAGTCACCCTCTCACAATACGAGGGACTGCAAATCGAAGGCTAAGAACCCTCACTTCGCAGCATGTCAAGTGACTTCCAAGGAGGTTGTCAGGGAAAATGCCAAGGTCAACAAGGAAGCTCACCACCAGGAGAGCTCACTCAAGTCTGGCAATAGAACATCTAGGACAGGGAAATGGTGCAACCAAGGCCAGTCGAATACGCACAATGCTATTGACTGCAGAGGAGAGTCAGGAGACACTCAATTCGTCGTGTGCTCAGGGAAACCTAAGGTGGAGCCCACCGAACAGGTCGAGGCCGAGGAAGAGACTCCAGACCAGGAAAAACCACCTGTAGTGGAATTGGTAGAGGTTAACGGTCGTCAAGTGGAGTGTTTATACGACACAGGACTGGACGGGGAGGCCGTGATTTCTGCGGATCTGGTACATCCAGAACAATTCACAGGTGAAACCTTGGATATACAGCCTGCACAGAAGAGTGCTGTAACCATGAAGTTGCCCATTGCTAATGTGGAGATTCGGTCAAGGTACGTCACCGGCACCATCAAGGCCGCTGTATTGACCGATCCCATTTTTCCAGTCATACTAGGTTGCCGGTATGTCTTTCTGGGAATGCCCAGGGAGCCAATCCATATGGGAGCAATGCAGACTCGCTCTCAGACGAAAACGGAAGAGGCAGACGCAATTGTAACTAACCCAATGCCGGGGGAGCTACGAACTGCCCAGAGTGAGGATGATACTTTACGTCCTTGCTACAAAAAGCTGCAGAAAAGTGCTGATCCACCAGGACGGGGGCAGTACTACATGAAGAATAGGATACTCTACAGAAGAGCAGGAAGGGGAGACAACCTATACGGTCAGTTGGTCGTCCCGAAAGCTCACCGGTCCCAGATTCTTCATATGGGGCATACCATCTCCTTTAGTGGACACATGGGTATTGCCGCCACCATGAGCGGATTTCCTGCCACTACTATTGGCCGGGAATGACAGATGATGTGCGTCGGTATGTGAAGTCATGCCCTGAGTGCCAGAGGGTGGCACCGAAACACTGGACAGCACCGGTGGTGTTGGGTGAGATGCCCATCATGAACTCTCCTTTCGAGAGGGTAGCCATCGATATCGTGGGTCCACTTCCCAGGACTAGGAAGAGGAACATGTATATACTCACAATGGTGGATTGCTGTACAATGTGGGGTGAAGCCATACCGTTGACCACGATTGACTCGAAAAGAGTGGCGGACGCACTGATGGAGGCCTTTACCAGATTAGGCTTTCCGGATCAAATTCTGACGGATAATGGATCTCAGTTTTGTGGAAAACTCATGGAGGAGGTATTTAGGGTGTTTCACTCTAACCACATACATACCAGCCCTTACCACCCTCAAGCCAATGGACAAGTAGAGCGTTTCAACGGCACGTTGATGACAATGCTCAGGAAATTAGCGCAGGAAAAACCTGATAGGTGGGATGAATCTATCCCAGCAGCACTCTTTGCCTATCGGGAAGTTCCTCATGGCTCAACAGGACTACCACCCGCTACGTTGCTGTTTGGTCGTCCAATCAAAGGACCGTTGGAAGCCATGTTGAGGAGTTGGACTGAAGAGGGGACGTCAGAAGAAGTGATCTCATCCTACAAATACGTGGAGGAACTGAAAGAAAAACTCCACAAGGGATGGACTCTGGCAAATCAAAACTTGAAAAAGGCCAGGAAAAGACATGCGGCTTACTACAACCGTAGGTCTAAAGAAAGATCTCTAGAGGTGGGAGATAAAGTCTTGTTGCTACTCCCAACGGGAAACAACAAACTGGAGATAGGTTGGCAAGGACCATTTCCCGTGGAAAGGGTGATATCCAGAACCAACTATCAGATCCGGATCCGGGGAAAGTCGAAGATTTTCCATATCAATCTCTTGCGGAAATACGAAGAGAGACCCGGAGACAAGGCAGCTCACCTCATGGCAATGGCAGTTGCAGTGGAGACAGAAGTGGGAACCAGCGAGGGCAGGGAATATCCCTTAGTACACCAGGAAACTTATAGGGATGTGCAAGTGAACCCTGATCTGACCTCCCAGGAGAGGGCAAGGATAACCCAGGTTCTCAAGTCTCATAAGGAGATACTGACTGATAAACCAGGACGAACGAGGTTGGTTGAGTTCGAGATGACTTTGACCACACAGGAGCCTGTTCGCCAAAAGGTTTACCCAGTGCCATTCTCTAAAGAAAAGGCCCTGGAGGAGGAAATACAAAAACTGCTGGAGGATGGCGTGATTGCACCATCCACATCCCCATACAATGCGGGGGTAGTTTTGTTACGCAAACCAAGTGGAGAACACAGGTTGTGTATAGATTACCGACTGCTGAACAGTCATACACAGTTTCAGGTGGAACCTTTGCCGAATCCAACTCAGTTATTCGCTAGGCTCCATAAGGCTCGGTACTTTTCGAAGGTGGATCTGAGTCGGGGGTACTATCAGATACCAGTCAAACCGGAGATTCGACCACTGTTAGCTTTCAGTACACCCAGTGGACACTACGAATTCAAAGTCATGCCCTTTGGACTCAGCAATGCACCCAGTGTGTTTACACGCATGATGAGGACTTTACTCGATCCGTTACAGGATCCATCCATCATCTCATTCATGGATGATATTCTGATTTCCAGTGACAGCTTGGATGACCACTTACAATCCTTGGAGAGAGTGTTTAATAGGCTCAAGGAAGCAGGGCTTACTGCTCGTCCAACCAAGTGCATGATTGGTTACCAGACTCTGGAATTTCTAGGTCACACCATCACTCCAGGACACATTGTCCCAGAAGAGAAGAACCTGGAGAAAATCAGAAATGCACCAAGGCCACAAACGAAGAAGGATGTGCGATCTTTTCTCTCGTTGTGTGGGTTCTACCACAAATTTATCCCACATTTCACGGAACTGGGAGCTCCGTTGACGGAAACCTTGAAAAAGGGATTCCCGGACCAAATCATTTGGACACCAGAATGTGAGAATGCCTATAGTCAGTTAAAGGAGGCCTTGGTCAGCAAACCTGTATTACAGCTCCCTGACCTTTCCAAACCATTTGTGTTGAGAACAGATGCGAGTGCGATTGGAATTGGAGCTGCTTTGTTACAGGAAGGAAAAGACGATGCTTCAGTTTTGAAACCTGTGGCATACGCAAGTAAGAAACTTCTACAGGCGGAGAGGAATTATTCAACCGTCGAGAGAGAGAGTGCTTGTCCCTCGTATGGGCAGTGCAAAAATTTCAGCCATATTTGTATGGAGTTAAGTTTCGGGTCCAGTCGGATCATCAGCCTCTGATGTTCCTGGCTACTTCTCAGAAGCTCAATGCACGGTTGATGCGGTGGTCGTTGTTACTTCAACCTTATAATTTCACAGTGGAGTACATTCCTGGGAAGGAAAATGTTGGAGCGGACTTCTTGTCAAGACACCCAGCTCCTGAAGAAGAGGAATGAATCATCTGGATTTAACTCATGGTGGAGAAGAGTGAGATGGACTACTCTCTTAAGAGGGGGCCTATGTCACGAGCTCGCCATGAGTTAACCAGATAATAATAATACCGACGTTTGCGTGGCGTATATTTTCTAGGCCACAAAAGTCGTACTAACAGAGTAAACACAGCTGCACAGGTTACATCGTGTCAGCCCATAAACACATTTGGTGGTGAGTGAGAAGGAATGGATACATCGAGTTGGCAGTTCATTAACAGTTAGAATCACATATGATTGTCGGCTTAGGATATGGAATGGTTCCGTTTGTCATCTATACTGCCGGACATCAGACGGAAATGGCTGCTGGGATTGTCACCACGGAACAGAAGATTGACAGTTTATCAACAGGTCGGAAGTGCCCGACTAGGGAGAAAACAGTGCATCTGTCAATTCTTGGTTTCCGGCACATCGAGAGGATTGACGGGGTTATTTGCAACTCTTTGTTGTAACTCGACAGAAACTCACTGGCTTGTTTGATAATCTAAACAATTGATGACAACTTTGACAATGACTCAAGCCAGGAAAAATCGATTCCTGACAATGGATGATATGCGCAAATAACACCTGCAGGACGTCACCCATATCACGTGACCAATTTTAGAGGTTTGCCAGAAAACCATGATTGGAGATGGGGAGTTGACCAAAACCCGTGGATTAGGATGGACGTGTTTGTGGGAGAGCTCTACAGTGTTAGAATAATTTCACATTAGCTAGCATGTGCCGTTATGGCAAAGTGTAGTAGCCATCCCGGGAATGAGGCGGTTTTTACATAAGGTAGTCAATATAGTCTATTAGTTCTAATTAATATAGACTGTAGCCGTGTTAAACTATAGTGTGATGATTAGCACTGTTAGTGGAAACTAGTTAGAGTAGAATAGTGATATTAACTCTGCTAGTTAAGAATAGATTAGTGAAGTGTTGATAAGCTTTACTAGTTGAGAATTGAGTAATGAGGGATAATTGGGATCTTCCCGTAGGTGTCCCTGGTGGGCGGGGTTCCGCATTCTGTTTGCTGATTTTTTCTTTGTCATAGCCTGATTCGGCTCTAGGTGGGTAGCTAATCTGCTCTATGACTAAGTCTAGTTAGCTAAAGATCATTAAGCAAGGTGATAGGCTTACACTCAGCCGAAAGGATCAGTGACTAGTACTATCACCAGATGTGTTGTTTCTATCCTAGGTTCCCTACCAGATCCAAGGAAACTCAACAAGTTTTTGGGAAAAAATCAAATCCAAAAGGGAAGAACACCAGTTCAAGAGTCACTAGAGATGCATACAGAACGTAACTTACGCTAGAAGGAAATTGATTCATCAAAGAGAGTGATGCATACTGATGCACCACACAGCATCATACAGTAGTAACGAACCGAGAACCGGCTAAGAGTACCTAGTGTTAGTACAGTAACAATTAACATTAGTAATTAGCACTTATGGACTGAATGGTTCGATGTGCAACGAGGATGATCTGTCGACTAACTAACTAACTAACTAACTGCGTACACACTACAAAAGACTTGTGCAGTTTGTTAAGGAACGTTAGGAACGGACATTGTGTAGAGTGCAACCGGTCCATGATTAACTGTAAATACCACCGGTGTCTATTTCGGATGTTCATGAAATTGGATTACCAGAGGTCTACAGAGGCAAAGCAGTATCCGGCAAGATGGTTTCGGCAACGGGTGAGAAGTACATGTTCTGACGTAACGTGCTGTGGTCTATCTTTGCTGGGATCAGCTGACTGGGTTGCTGTCTGAGAGTCAGAGTCTACACACTTTATAGAACACGTCACACATTTTCTTCACATACACGTCTCATATACGTTACACTTTTATTTTAATAAATTACTCTTTATTAATTTCTAGAAGCAAGAGTTGTTGAGTATGTTGCGTTGGGGAAGTATGAGAAGGGGGCATAGTACGACAGTGAGAGAGTGATAGGAAAAGGTGTCCATAGGCTGATGGAGTGTGTTGGACGGAAGCTGGTGGATTCTCCAGAATATTGAGAGGAAAAAAAATATTATAATGTGGGTGTCGACTCTCTTCACTCCAGGGACGACACTGTAAAGGAGGACACGACACTCTGTAATCCCGTTTATCACGCAGAGTCTCGTAGCGGAGCGAGAGCTGAGGCGGTTCGACCCCCGCTCGTGACTTGCGGGATACTGAGCCGGCCGCTCAGAAAGCAATGGCAAACTACTGAGCGTAATCTTGCCAAGAGATCAACATACAGCTGAAAGATGCTGGTGTTGACAGCTAAGTCCTGTAAAGGATATGCTAAAAAAAAAATAAAAAATATTGTGCGAATGAGTCCGCAAAATGGTCAGCTGCTTGCTTTCTTGTTAAGATTTTTCCATCTTTATGTAGTGCAATTTTTGAGTTTCTCCCTGTGCCCTCATCGTTAAGTTGTTTTATTAGCTTCCACAATTTCATTGTCTCTTTCAAAGTTCAGAGACCCCTTTTTCTCCTGCCAGCTTTTCCGCCTAGCCTTCAGCTTGGCCCTTTGTAATTTGGCTTTTGCGTGCTGGAAGTTATTGTGGTGCTCTTGGCTGGGTGTGGCCTCTGCTTGCTTTCTACACACTTCCACATAATTATGCAACTGTTCCAGTTCACTACTCCAGTCTGGTTTATATTGTTTAGGGCTCCTCTAGGTACTGTTTCTCGCGCTTCCTGTAGTATGAATTTCCCAAACTCTTCAACTACTTTATTTATGTCTTTCTCAGTGTTCAGGTTTCTAACCAGTATGCGGTACGATGCTTGTACATCGCCCAGTCTGCTTTCTTGTAGTTCCACCTCGAGAGGGTGCTGCTTTCACTTACAAGCTCAATTTCTACAGTTAGAAAGACTGGGCCAAGTTGTTTCCCAACAATTCGTGTAATGTTCCACTCTATGTCTGGTGAATGAAAAGCCAGGTCAGGTGTAGTTGTAGTGTGCCATGATCTCGAGTAGAAAGTATGTGGGTCGGACGGCTTGTTAATCAAGATGAATCTATTCTTCCTGCCAGTCTTCCAGTCTCTCTCTCTTCTCTGATCCACGTGATCATAGCCCCAGCTGTGTGAGTGGCTGTTGAAATCGCCACACACAATCATTTTTCTGTTAATGGTAGTGCGTCCAGTGCCCGTGGGCGGTCACTTGGACAGTAGTAATTGATCAGATGTAGGTCTGTATTGCCTGTCTTAAGTTTAAGTGTCTGATACTCAGCCCTTTCCATGTAGACTTCGATTTGGGAAGCAGTGATGTTATTTTTTACAAGGGTCAGTATCCCATCTTTTCGCCTGTCCTTTCGATCAGATCGGTAACACTGGTAGCCTCTGATTTTGAAGGCTATATTTTCGTTGAGGTGAGTTTTTTGCAAGCAACATACGCTTACTTTTTCTTGGCCCAATATGTTTGCTGACTCCCTCCGCATTCCAGTGCATTATTTTAAGTCTTTGTTTAGTATGGCCAGCTGTTCTATTCTCATGTCCCCTGGCTCCACAGAACATCTGAGAATGACCTCCAGTAGTTGGGGTTGGACCCTTTCGAGACATAGGGCCCGGCACTGCACCTGCCTGGGGGGAAGGGGAAAGGGGGGGGGGCAAAGCAGGGCGAGAACCAAAACATTTAGCAATAGTCGACATATTCCATTTTGCGTAATGCGTGGCATCCTGATTTCTGTGGTGCGCCTCCTGGCTGGTTGTCTCCGTCTTCACCACCTTTCCTTTGCTAGAGCAGACTGTGTCAGCGCATGGATGTACATGCATACACATCTAGAGCATACTGGTTATTTTTCGGCGCAAGAAACTCGCCGTCGCTCCTTCTCCTGTTAGTTAAAATAGTTCCACCACATGAAGGAGTTGGACTTTTGCTGCAGAGGTTGTATATTCACGAGCCATTTGGGGTATTTAAGCAGTGTTGGGCGCTCACCCCATAGATGAATACATACAATACATATACACATGAATACATACAATGCATGGAAAAAAAGAGTGTTGAAGTGCTACATGGGACCTGTACTTTTGTATGGATGTGAAGCGTGGACAATGAGCAGACAATTTGAAAAAACATCCGATGGGGTTGAAAATGTTGTTTCTGAGGAACATGCAAAGAATACAATGGACAGATAGAACAACCAATGAACAAGTCCTACAAGAAACAAATGAAGACCGTAAACTGATAAGAGAAATTAGACGTAGACAGTCACAATTTTTTGGATATGCTAAGAGAAGAAATAAATTAGAGAACTTGGTGACAACTGGAAAGATTGAGGGGAAAAGTTAAAGGGGAAGGCAGGAAAGTAAATACAGGGATGGCTTGGCCACGTTGTGTGGTCGAGACAAGAACACGAAGCTGATCCACGACTCTTGTGATCATGTGAGATGGCGAAAAATGACCGCCCACGCATATCGGCATGCCACATGATGATGATACAATACAGATATACATGAATACACACAATACACACACACGAATGCACACAATAACATGTGTACGAAGATACTGACTGATTACCAAAACACCTAGAGGAATATTTGCTTGAGAGAAGATATACACTCTACATAAACACTTGAATACACAAATAGAAGAATGCATACAATACACATACATGAATGCATACAATACACATATACATAAATTATACATATTGTATAGCTTTCTGTGTTGAAGTCCCCACCTACCAAGTCTTTAAGCCCGCCAATTTATGTTCGCTTGCACACACACACACACACACACACACATACACGCACACACACACGCGCGCGCGCACACACACACACCCACACACACACACATACGCTGACAACGACCTAACATTTGACTTGAACATGTAGATTGTGTGCATTCAGTCAAGCATGTTACCCCAGACACCACACAAAGCCAACACTTCCACCCACGACAAGTTGCCTCTGTGAAAGGCTACAGAGACGTTGGCCGTTTCCTGCAAACTCATGCTAGGAATTTTTTTAAAAAAAGTATGATCATTCAAGGAACAGGTAGTTAGGGCGAACTTGACAAAGAATGACAACAATCAGCAGCCATTGATGTCCTCAACTGAAAGCGTCGAGCGATGTCACGACACTAGGATACACTTTGAGGTCTTATTTATGCAAATGGCGTTTGAAGGAACGTTATGATACGGGCGGGAATAGAAAATTGCCTTCACAAATCTGCACACATAGACAGATCAGCTTCAGTTCCGTCATTTGACCCCAGATGTTGTTGGTGATCGTATTCATCAGTGCTCTGTATTAACTCTGATCTCGCGTCCCTTGCAAATGGCACGGTTTTTTTCCTGTCTAGATGTTTTTGAAAACGAAATGTGCAAATATCATAAATATTCTTAATATTTGGTTAAGCTCTCTCTCTCTCTCTCTCTCTCTCTCTCTCTCTCTCTCCCCTCTCTCTCTCTCTCTGTCTGTATCTGTCTGTCTGTCTGTCTGTCTGTCTGTCTCTCTCTCTCTCTCTCTCTCTGTATCTGTCTGTCTGTCTGTCTGTCTGTCTGTCTGTCTGTCTGTCTCTCTCTCTCTCTCTCTCTCTCTCTCTCTCTCTCTCCTCTCTGGTGTGTGAGCGTGGATTGCGACCTGGGACATCTATTGTCAGATAATATAGACTGATTAGGAGAGGGTGGGGTGGGAAAAGAACTTCAGAGGTTGACAGGGGACTTGAACCTGAGTTCTCTGTTGTAAGATAACACTGGTAGCGCACCTCAGATGTTATCGTGCTAGATGTTGTCGTGTCAGATGTTATTGAAGCTTAAAATTTACTGGATTCCAATTCTAGTTTAGAAAGTTGTTGCAGAAAATAATAAATGTTAAGGGTTGTAGGAACTATAGTGGAATATATAACTATCAAGCTATAGATACGCAACTATAGATATATAACTATATAATTATAGACACACAACTAGGCACATATAAATATAGACATATAAATATAGACATATAAATATAGACATATAAATATAGACATATAAATATAGACATATAAATATAGACATATAAATATAGACATATAAATATAGACATATAACTATAGACTTATAATCTATACAACTGTAGACATGCAGCTAAGAAATAACTATACAGATACAGCTATATATGTACAACTACAGCTATATATGTACAACTACAGCTATATATGTACAACTACAGCTGTATATGTACAACTACAGCTGTATATGTACAACTACAGCTATATATGTACAACTACAGCTGTATATGTACAACTACAGCTATATATGTACAACTACAGCTATATATGTACAACTACAGCTATATATGTACAACTACAGCTATATATGTACAACTACAGCTATATATGTACAACTACAGCTATATATGTACAACTACAGCTATATATGTACAACTACAGCTATATATGTACAACTACAGGTATATATGTACAACTACAGCTATATATGTACAACTACAGCTATATATGTACAACTACAGCTATATATGTACAACTACAGCTATATATGTACAACTACAGCTATATATGTACAACTACAGCTATATATGTACAACTACAGCTATATATGTACAACTACAGCTATATATGTACAACTACAGCTATATATGTACAACTACAGCTATATATGTACAACTACAGCTATATATGTACAACTGCAGCTATATATGTACAACTGCAGCTATATATGTACAACTACAGCTATATATGTACAACTACAGCTATATATGTACAACTACAGCTATATATGTACAACTACAGCTATATATGTACAACTACAGCTATATATGTACAACTACAGCTATATATGTACAACTACAGCTATATATGGCTGTAAGTCTGGATGAGAATAACAAATCACAGAAATATTTATTAGAATGGAGAGGCTGGACCAGCTTGACCTGGGTTCTGACCGATTCCATCAGAGATGAATTGGGTGTTTCGTAGGGGACTGGTGTGTTAACATTCTGGCGGCGGCATTATGCACAGTGCACCTGTGCGGGCTGTTGTTTGTCGAGACTCCTGTCTTTTCCACTTTTCACATGGGGCAGTGGGGAGCATTTTGTGTGATATTCACTGGCACAGGAACGGAGCATAATGGGGACGACCCGTTGCTGTGAGGTTGGAACTACGACTAACTAACTCTTTGACATCCGTCCTTTCTGAAGAGAATTTCTGATGACGTCAAGAGTTATGACAAGTCAGGCCCACAGACGATCGGCGCTGGCGGAGACACACCGGCACATGATGATGATCAATGGGCAGGCTATCGCAGCGAACATTCCCGTGGAAAAACAATATGTCAGTTGCGTTGACGCCTTTCTGTTCTCATTGTGTCGATTATGTTTCTGATGTACTTTGTGGTTATTGTTGGAGGTCGAGAGAGAGAGAGAGAGAGAGAGAGAGAGAGAGAGAGAGAGAGAGAGAGAGAGAGAGAGAGAGAGAGAGAGAGAGAGTGCCAGAGAAACAGTTACAGAGATAGAGAGATAGGGAGAGCGAGTGCCAGAGAGAAACAGCCATATATATATATATCTATATATATATAAAAGACGATGTATGTATGTGTGTAGGGATGTATGTGTATATATACCTATATATATAAAAGACGATGTATGTATGTGTGTAGGAATGTATTTGATGCGTTCGATAACGGTCCATCCGATTGAGATGAAATTTTCTACATGTATTCTTTTCATTCCCGTGCAGCCAACTGTCATAGTTTGTTAGTGTACAATCAGCTATATACTTACTAAAATTTAATATATAAATTTACGTTATATAGCGAGGGGACTTAACTTAAGAAAAGTTATTTCAAGGGGCATAACTTTTAATAGCATTGCTATATATGTTATATATAGACTAGCTGACCCGGCCCGGCTTCGCCCAGACCCTAGCGGGGATCTATCTATCTATCTATCTGTCTATCTGTCTGCTTGTCTGTCTGTCTGACCCGGCCCGGCTTCGCCCAGCCTCTGGTGGGGAGCATCTAATTTAATTCATATAAGTAGTCATATAAGCTCCCGTTCCCGACTGTCTGTCTGTCTGACCCGGCCCGGCTTCGCCCAGCCTCTGGTGGGGAGCATCTAATTTAATTCATATAAGTAGTCATATAAGCTCCCGTTCCCGACTGTCTGTCTGTCTGACCCGGCCCGGCTTCACCCAGTCCCTAGTGGGGAGGATCTAATTTAATTCATGAGAGGGAGATAGATAGATAGATAGATCCCTGCCAGGGGCTAGGCGGAGCCGGGCCGGATCAGCTATAAATAATATATATATATATATATATATATATATATATATATATATATATATATATATATATATATATATATATATATATATATATATCTGAGCTACCGTATAACAGTAGACGGTACTACCTGGTTTCTGTTAGCGCCGAACGTTGGGCGGCGCTTACCAAACCCGACACCCCACATTGTGCCAACGGCTTCGGGCGGAAGAGCGCAATTGGGAGGGTACAAGCCTTACCCTGGTGCGAGGAAATGCAAGCTAAAGACAAAATTGTCATGGCAGAGCAGACCAGGCCCTAAGCCTTGGTTGGCGACTGGTCTAGGATCGAAGCTCCGACAGGCGGACAGTTAAAGCATTGCTTTGCTGATCCGGCAGCTTCTGCAGCTTGTCTTGTTCCAGATGTAGGGGTGTTACCTTTCCTCTGGAGTGAACTAGGCAGGCCGAGAGAGGGATCATGCTGCATGGGCAACACATGATCTCTATATTTTAGCCCAGGCTTTGTGCTATGGAGAGGCAATAACTCCATCCCTGGTCTTAACTGGTCTCGGAATCAAAGCGAGAGGCAACTGTTACGGGTTATAAGTCCTTGTCAGTTGGCGTAGACATGGGGCGCCACGCGTTGCCTCTGACGGTGGGAGACACCTATAGGTGTCACTGATCAGCTACCGCCCGCCTCAAGCTGGGCAGCCCCCAGCCAATTGGGTGCTGATTCGCCACAGCCTGCCTGCTTCAATGGGTGCTTGGGGCTAGGACAAAATCTGAATCGCAGGCTGTAAAACCAATGCACCAGGTACAAACAAAAATAAAAATAGAAACCTCAAGCTACGGTTTGCAACCTGGAACGTGAGAACCATGTGTCCAGGATTTTCCACTGACTTGACCAATATTGACGATGTGAGAAAAACGGCTGTGATTGATGCCGAACTCAATCGTCTTAACATTGATATTGCTGGCCTGCAGGAGACTCGCCTCGCTGAGGAAGGGTCACTCAGGGAAAACAACTACACCTTTTTCTGGAAGGGTAGAGGGCAGGCAGAAAAAAGGCAACACGGTGTGGGCTTTGCAGTGAAGAATTCGCTACTGGGAATGATTGAAATTCCAGCAGGAGGAAATGAAAGACTATTGTCCCTGCGCTTGGCAACCTCTTGTGGGTTTGCCACCATTATTACTGCATATGCACCGACACTCGATTCCTCTGATGATGTGAAGGATTTGTTCTATGAGGAGTTAGACTCCGTGATCAAGGCAGTTCCAAAATCTGACTACATTTATATGCTCGGTGATTTCAATGCTCGTGTGGGCAAGGACTCGAGTTCATGGCCAGTGTGCCTTGGAAAATATAACATCGGTCGCATGAATGAAAATGGGCAAAGGCTGCTGGAGCATTGCACCAGTAATGACCTATGTATTACAAACTCTTTTTTTAAAACAAAAGAGATGCATAAGGTCACATGGAAACATCCAAGATCCGGCCATTGGCACCAGCTGGACTTCATCATCACACGGAGACAACATCTGAACCATATATCATTGACTCGTAGTTACCACAGTGCCGACTGTGATACGGATCATTCTTTGGTCGTTGCAAGGGTTAGACTGAGACCAAAGAGAATCTACACAGCTAAACACAAATCTAGCCCCAGGATTAATATTATTAACACTCATGATCCTGAAAAGTGCTTTCAGTTTCAACAGCAACTTGAAGATGCTTTCACTGATACACCAGAAAATTGTACAGTAAATGAAAAGTGGGGTCAAATTAAGGAAACTCTTTATAAAACTGCCGTAGGGGTTTACGGCACTGTGGATCATAAGAGGCAGGACTGGTTTGCGGCCAACAGCGAGACTCTGCAGCCCTTGATTGATAAGAAGAAGAAAGCTCTCTTAAGAAACAAGGAAAGACCAACGCGTAACACTCTGAGTGAGCTAAGGCAAGCTAGGAAGGATGTGCAAAAGGCTGCCAGGCAGTGTGCAAATGATAATTGGATCAAGTTATGTGAGTCCATTCAAATCGCAAGTGATAAGGGAGACATAAGAAGCATGTATGCACTCGTAACACTCTGAGTGAGCTAAGGCAAGCTAGGAAGGATGTGCAAAAGGCTGCCAGGCAGTGTGCAAATGATAATTGGATCAAGTTATGTGAGTCCATTCAAATCGCAAGTGATAAGGGAGACATAAGAAGCATGTATGAAGGAATAAAGAAAGCCTGTGGTCCAGTGATCAAAAGAAGTGCACCATTGAAAACCTTGACTGGAGAAATCATCACTGACAAGAAACGGCAGATGGACAGATGGGTAGAGCACTATTTGGAGCTTTACTCAAGTGAGACCAAACTAGCGGATGATGCTCTACCAACTCTTGACCACCTGGACACACTTCCCACCATAACAGAAGTTAAGTGTGCTATAAATGAACTTGCATCTGGCAAGGCTCCAGGTAAGGATGGGATTCCAATAGAGGTTATCAGGAGTGGGCTAGACACACTCACTATACAGATCCACCAGCTAATAGAGCTATGCTGGCGTGAAGGACAAGTCCCACAGGATTTCAAAGATTCAAGCATCATAACACTGTACAAGAACAAGGGCGATCAGAGCGACTGCAACAACTATAGGGGTATCTCACTTCTGTGTATTGTTGGAAAAGTATTTGCCAGAATTGTTCTGCGCAGACTTCAAGTCCTAGGAGATCAAGTCTACCCCGAATCACAGTGTGGCTTTCGACAGAACCGGTCTACCACTGATATGATATTCTCATTGCGACAAATGCAAGAAAAATGCCGTGAACAGAATCAACCACTGTTTATTGCCTTCGTCGACCTCACAAAGGCATTTGATTTGGTCAGTCGTGAGGGTCTGTTCAAGGCACTAAAGAAGATTGGCTGCCCACCAACTCTTCTGTCCATTGTGGAATCGTTCCACACAGGCATGAAGGGTATAATCAAGTTTGATGGTGCAACTTCTGAAGAATTTGAAATCAAGAGTGGAGTTAAGCAAGGTTGTGTACTAGCTCCCACCCTCTTTGGAATATACTTTTCACTTCTACTGAAATATGCATTTCGTGATCAGGATGGTGGTATATACATTCACTCACGCTCAGATGGCGGCCTCTACAATGCTCAGAGATTGAAGGCTAAGACCAAAATTAGGAGGGTACTGATCAGAGAGTTGCTTTTTGCAGATGATGCTGCAGTTACGACCCACTCTGAGGAAGAATTGCAATGTCTACTATCTGCATTCTCCAATGCTTGTTCTGAATTTGGTTTAACAATTAGCAAAAAGAAGACACAGATTATGTCACAAGGTGCACATGGGGTACCATCAATCTTTATTGACGACGCCGAACTAGAGATAGTAGACCATTTTACATATCTAGGATCAGTGGTAAATAGCAAATTATCCCTAGATCAGGAAATCAACATCCGGATTGGTAAGGCAGCAACAACAATGAACAGGTTAAGAAAAAGAGTCTGGGAGAACAGGAAGCTTACTGCCAAAACAAAAGTCCTTGTCTATCAAGCCTGTGTCCTTAGTACTCTTCTCTATGGCAGTGAAACCTGGACAACTTACTCACACCAAGAGAACAATTTAAACAGCTTTCATATGCGGTGTCTGAGAAGAATTCTTGGTATTAAGTGGCAAGACAAAATCACAAATACTGAAGTATTGGAAAGATCAGGTTGTATGACAGTTTATTCCATGCTCAGTCTTCGTAGACTTAGATGGATAGGACATCTTAGGAGGATGGATGATGGTAGAATACCAAAGGATATCTTTTTTGGTGAATTACAGATGGGTAAGAGATCTCAGGGTCGGCCTCTACTACGATACAAAGATGTGTGTAAGCGGGACATGATTGATACAGGCATTGATAATGCACATTGGGAGCAAGTCGCCGCTGAACGTGTTGCATGGAGGGCAAATATCAGGAATGGAATAAAGTCAAAGGAGAAAATTATTGCAGAAAAGTCACACACCAAGCGTTTGAGACGTAAGATGGTGCATGATGGTGGAAATGACCACGTGTTCACATGCACCCACTGTGAACGGACATTTACAGCGCAAATTGGCCTTATCAGTCACACTCGCTACCGCCATAGTTAAAAGTTATTATGCCTTTTTAAAGCACAAACTATCGTCTGTCAAGACGGCAAGGTGCCAATGATGATGATATATATATATATATATATATATATATATATATAGAGAGAGAGAGAGAGACAGACAGACAGACAGTTACAGAGAGAGGGCGTGTGTGTGTTAGATAGAGAGAGTGTCAGAAAGAATAAGTTACAGTTACAGAGAGAGATAGAGGGAGAGAGAGAGAGAGAGAGAGAGAGAGAGAGAGAGAGAGAGAGAGAGAGAGAGAGAGAGAGAGAGAGAGAGAGACATGGATCCATGTCTTCTTCTTGAATAACCCTGGAAAATGAGAGTAAATACAGGAATAATCCGAAGAAAGAACATTGTAAACTAATTAAGAGGGGGGAAAACAGCATCAAGGAGAGCGGAAACTGACAAATGATCAACGTGCACTACGGTAGGCTGAAGTCAGTCAAGTCAAGTACCGTTTATCATACCAAGTTTAGCTAAGTACCGTTTATCATACCAAGTCAGGTAAAGTACCGTTTATTATAAAAAGTCAAGTTAAAAAACCGTTTATCATACCAAGTCAACTGAAGTGCCGTTTATCATACCAAGTTAAGCAAAGTACCGTTATCATACCAAGTCATGTAAAGTACCGTTTATCATACCTTGTCAAGTAAAGTGCCGTTTATCATACCAAGTTATTTAAAGGACCGTTTATCGTACCAAGTACAGTCAAGAACCATTTATCATAACAAGTACAGTCAAGTATCGTTTATCATAACATGTAAGTCAAGTCACATTTATCATAACAAGTATAGTCAATTCGCGTTTATCATAACAAGTACAGTCAAGTAACTTTATCGTACCAAATAAAGTAAAGTACCGTTTATCGTAACAAGCACCCGCAGAGGTCAGATGTGTCGGCCTAACGGCGCAAGAACGCAGCTCTACTGTAAACAGGCACAATGCAATCACATCCGGAAAAAAAAAAAAAAAACTCCCCGGATGAACGCAGAAGAAGGCGTAACAAGTCAAGTCAAGTACCGTGTATCTTACCAAGCCCAGTCAAGTACCGTTTATGATAACAAGAACAGTCAAGTACCGTGTATAGTACCAAGCCAATGATTGATTGATTGATTGATTGATTTAGGAATCGACATCACAGCATTCGGGGCATTCCCATAAGCGCTCCGTCCCCATCCTCAGCAGCCAGCGAAGAGTTCCAACACTAATAGTACCAGTAGCAATCTGATTATATGTCCGTCTCGCCTTTCCATTGAGCGTCGAGCGTCGGTCAGATCCCCTCGTCACTCCTCGCTGCCTCATTCTTGCCAGACCATGGTTATCCATCTGCTCCTCCGAGGTGTACACGTGCTCCCACAAGGCCGCAACCACGTCTGCCTTATCATGCATCAATACACCACCAAGTTTTACCGAGCCAGCCAATCTGTCCGCCTGTTCATTCCCCAGCAAACCAGCATGGCCCGGAGAAAAGATCCAGGTGATGCTTGCTACCCGTGACCTCCGAAGCGAAGCAAGCCACTCTGCACGAAGCCTGCCTGTCCTCACCTTCCTCAGCATGCTTTCTGAGTCAGTTACAATCACGATGTGTGTGTGTGTATATCGTATTCTCCATCCAGCGGAGAGCCGCAGTGACCACCTCCACCTCCATTCTTAAGCTAGATATTGTGGTATCATATGTCAGGCTCTCCTGCACCAAACGTCGGCCATTAGCTTTTGCTATGAACCCCCAGGCACTTCTCCTACCTCTCGACACCGAACCATCTGTGTAGATAATCACATCACCCTAGCGAGCATTATCCTGAATTAGTTGCTGCATTTCCAAGCCAAATCAAGTACCGTTTATTGTAACAAGTACCGTGTATCGCAACAAGTCATGTAAAGTACCGTGTATTGTACCAAGTCAAGTAAAGTAGCGTGTATTGTACCAAGTCAAGTACATTCAAGTAGTGTGTATTGTACCAAGTCAAGTACAGTTAAGTACCGTGTATTGTACCAAGTCAAGTACAGTTAAGTACCGTGTATTGTACCAAGTCAAGTACAGTCAAGCACCGTGTATTGTACCAAGTCAATTACAGTTAAGTACCGTGGATTGTATCAAGTCAAGTACCGTGTATTGTACCAAGTCAATTACAGTTAAGTACCGTGTATTGTACCAAATCAAGTACAGTCAAGTACCGTGTATTGTACCGAACCAAGTACAGTCAAGTACCATGTATTGTACCAAGTCAATTACTGTTAAGTACCGTGTATTGTACCAAATCAAGTACAGTCAAGTACCGTGTATTGTACCAAACCAAGTACAGTCAAGTACCGTGTAATTAGGTAAACAAGCCTTGTGCACGCCTTCGGACGCAGTGGGCATATAGTGGCAGACCGATGTTTGCACAGACCCAAGATCTCTAGGTATGCTTAATTACAAGAAAGACAACAAATTGACGAAGTAGAGTTAAAACTGTTGGAGATGAGAATAATGACACAAGTGCCTACGACTGGAACTCTAGTGGGGACAACACACAACCAGTTACATGACACCTCGTATCTATTCTACAAGCTATCGGGTCACCACAGAGACAGACAGACAGACAGATAGATGGCTGTACACGTACCTCTCACTGTGAGTCATGTCTCCGACGTTTAGTGAAGCCTTGGTAGAAACACGGGCGGCTGAAGTAGGTTCTCGGTGTTCATTCAGGTTTGTGTACAACATTTATGTGCAACATCGTTAAACTGTTCATTCAGGTTTGTATGCAACATTTATGTGCAACATCGTTAAACTGTTCATTCAGGTTTGTATGCAACATTTATGTGCAACATCGTTAAACTGTTCATTCAGGTTTGTATGCAACATTTATGTGCAACATCGTTAAACTGTTCATTCAGGTTTGTGTGCAACATTTATGTGCAACATCGTTAAACTGTTCATTCAGGTTTGTGTGCAACATTTATGTGCAACATCGTTAAACTGTTCATTCAGGTTTGTGTCCAACATTTATGTGCAACATCGTTAAACTGTTCATTCAGGTTTGTATGCAACATTTATGTGCAACATCGTTAAACTGTTCATTCAGGTTTGTATGCAACATTTATGTGCAACATCGTTAAACTGTTCATTCAGGTTTGTGTGCAACATTTATGTGCAACATCGTTAAACTGTTCATTCAGGTTTGTGTCCAACATTTATGTGCAACATCGTTAAACTGTTCATTCAGGTTTGTATGCAACATTTATGTGCAACATCGTTAAACTGTTCATTCAGGTTTGTGTGCAACATCGTTAAACTGCTGCTTCAGATTTATGTTAACATACCACTTTATTTACTGATTTACTCAATTAGCACTTGGTACGGTATGTGTTTTAACTAGTGTGTGTGTGTGTGAGAGAGAGAGAGAGAGAGAGAGAGAGAGAGAGAGAGTTTGTGTGTGTGGCAGAGACAGAAAGAAAGTGAGATGATAAAGAGAGAGAGAGAGAGAGAGAGAGAGAGAGAGAGAGAGAGAGAGAGAGAGAGAGAGAGTTTGTGTGTGTGGCAGAGACAGAAAGAAAGTGAGATGATAAAGAGAGAGAGAGAGAGAGAGAGAGAGAGAGAGAGAGAGAGAGAGAGAGAGTTTGTGTGTGTGGCAGAGACAGAAAGAAAGTGAGATGATAAAGAGAGAGAGAGAGAGAGAGAGAGAGAGAGAGAGAGAGAGAGAGAGAGAGAGAGAGAGAGAGAGAGAGAGTTTGTGTGTGTGGCAGAGACAGAAAGAAAGTGAGATGATAAAGAGAGAGAGAGACAAAGAGAGAGATAACGAAGAGAGAGAGAGAGAGAGAGAGAGAGAGAGAGAGAGAGGAAGATGTCGAAAAGAGACAGAGAGAGAGACAGACAGACAGAGATGACAAAGAGATAGACACAGAAAGTAACAGAGAGACAGACATAGAGATAACAGAGAGAGAGAGAGAGAGAGAGAGTCGCTTTAAAGTCGACAAGGTCGACTTCATTGCACCGGGTTTTATCCCATATGGCTCGGTCTCTTTCCGCGGCGCGGAAAGCGTCGCACCAAGCACAAACTCCGTAGCTCTAGCGACGACCCACAGGAGTCTCCGAAATCGAAATATTTTACTCGTGAACCGAAGGACGCGTCCCGGAATCGAGCCCACAACCTTTGGAGCACGAGTCAAACGGCTTGACCACTTCGCCACGGAGACTCCCTAAAGACAGAGAGATACATAGAGAGGCGACAAAAAGAGAAAGAGACAGAGAGATGACATAGATAGATAGAGAGAGAGAGAGAGAGAGAGAGAGAGAGAGAGAGAGAGAGAGAGAGAGAGAGATGACAAAGAGATAGACACAGAAAGTGAGATGACACGGAGATAGAGACAGAGAGACAAACAGACAGATAACAGAGAGAGAGAGAGAGAGAGAGAGAGAGAGAGAGAGAGAGAGATGATAAAGAGAGAGAGAGAGACATGACAAAGAGACAGACAGACAGACAGACAGAGATGACAAAGAGAGAGAGAGAGAGACAGAGAGAGATGACAAAGAGAGAGAGAGACGGAGATAGATGACAGAGAGAGAGAGGGAGAGACAGAGAGAGATGACGAAGAGAGAGAGACAGACACACACACACAGATGACAAAGAGAGAGACAGAGACACGACAAACAGAGGGAGAGAGACATGACAAAGAGAGAGATGACAAAGAGATAGTTCACAAAGAGAGAGAGAGAGAGAGAGAGAGAGAGAGAGAGAGAGAGAGAGAGAGAGAGACAGACAGACAGACAGACATAGAGATGACAAAGAGACATAGACAGAGAGATAACTAAGAGAGAGAGAGAGAGGGAGAGAGAGAGAGATGACAAAGAAAGAAAGAAAAAGAGACAGAGAGACAGACAGACAGCCAGACAGACAGCCAGACAGACAGACAGACGACAAAGAGAAACAAAGAGAGAGACGGAGATGACAAAGATATATATATATATATATATATATATATATATATATATATATATATATATATATATATATATATATATATATATATATATAGAGAGAGAGAGAGAGAGAGAGAGAGAGAGAGACATGACAAAGAGAGAGATGACAAAGAGATAGTTCACAAAGAGAGAGAGAGAGACAGACAGACAGACAGACAGACAGACAGACATAGAGATGACAAAGAGACATAGACAGAGAGATAACTAAGAGAGAGAGGGAGAGGGAGAGAGAGATGACAAAGAAAGAAAGAAAAAGAGACAGAGAGACAGACAGACAGCCAGACAGACAGACAGACAGACAGATGACAAAGAGAAACAAAGAGAAAGACGGAGATGACAAAGATATATATATATATATATATATATATATATATATATATATATATATATATAGAGAGAGAGAGAGAGAGAGAGAGATGACAAAGAGAGAGATGACAGAGAGAGAGAGAGATAGAGAGAGAGAGAGAGAGAGAGAGAGAGAGAGAGAGAGAGAGAGAGAGAGAGAGAGAGAGAGAGATGGAGATAGAGACATTTGTTCTTTACTTTCTCAGAATATATTCACTAAAAAAATGTAAGGTTTTCCATTTGAAGCCCCTCGTCTGTGCATTAGAGATTTGTGCATTATAAATCTGTGTATTAGAGATCTGGGCATTATAAATCTGTGTATTAGAGATCTGTGTGTTATAAATCTGTGTATTAGAGATCTGTGCATTATAAATATGTGTATTAGAGATCTATGCGTTATAAATCTGATTATTAGATATATGTGCATTATAAATATGTGTATTAGAGATCTGTGCATTATAAATCTGTATATTAGAGATCTGTGCATTATAAAACTGTGTATTAGAGATGTGTGTGTTATACATCTGTGTATTAGAGATCTGTGCATTATAAATCTGTGGATTAGTGATCTGTGTATTAAAGATATGTGCATTATAAATATGTGCATTAGAGATCTGTGTATTGTAAACTTGTGAATTAGAGATCTGTACATAATAAATATGTGTGTCACAGATCCGTCTATTATAAATCCATGCAGTAGAAACATATGCAGTTGAAATTGCCTCAAAGGTGTCCTTAAAAGGAATGTGTGACACAGATCAATCATGAGAAAAGTCGGTGCTGCCATCATGTGATAGATACAGGGATGTAAATCACGTGATCGATGAGATATACATCTAATGTGAGATATGTCTCCATGTAATCGATGAGATATACATCAAGTGTGAGATATGTATCCATGTAATCGATGAGATATACATCAAGTATGGGATCTGTCTCCATGTATTCGATGTGATATACATCAAGTGTGAGATCTGTCTCGATTTGATCGATGAGATATACATCAAGTGTGAGATCTGTCTCCGTGTAATCGATGAGATATACATCAAGTGTGAGATCTGTCTCCATGTATTCGATGAGGTGCTAACCAAGTTTCAGGTCTGCAGTGACGAGACTCCTGGACAGACAAGTTATCTGGCTATGATTGTCCAAACGCAATTCTTGCTCAATCTCACCAAGAACTGTGTGTGGACATCAGTGCTCGAGGCTTGACCCAACTGTCTACCTGCCTGCTGCCACAGCGCTGCTTACAGTCTTTAAGACAATACCATAACATACCACACTATAGCTTACCATAACAGAATATATCATCCATACCCTACCCCCAACCATCACATAACATATCATACCATAACAAAACATAGCATAGGATACCATAATATATCATAATACAGCTTACCATTATTTGGTGGCTCTCACCTGTGGTTGCTCTTTGCTGAGCGTCCCGGGTGGCCGGCGCGTTTACTTTGAAAAAATTAGAGTGTTCAAAACAGGCCTCGGCTGCCTGAATAATGGTGCATGGAATAATGGAATAGGATCTTAGTTCTATTTTGCTGGTTTTCGGAAATGATTGACAGGGACAAACGGGGGCATTCGTGTGGAAAGCTTTATATGTGAAATTCTTCGATCGCCGGAAGACGATCTACTACAAAAGTATTTGTCAAGAATGTTTTCATTAATCAAGAACCAAAGTCAGAGGCGCGAAGACGATCAGATACCGTAATGCCGTAGTAGTTCTGGTCATAAACGATGCCGACTAGCGACCTTAGTGGCACACACTGGCTTGGCTAGCAAACCCACAACGTGGAAAGACCGAATCGTGTGGGCGTCGACAAAGGTATAAGCGTCCTAGTGGCACGACATGGATTATTGCTCGGCTAGCAAATCCACCACGAGAAAAGTCAATATCGAAAGCCCATCGAGTGAGCGTTGTCAAAGGTGGAAAAAGCGACCCATTGGCGCACAATGGAATATTGCTTGGCTAGCTAATCTATCACGTGGAAGTCCAAAGCGAAAGCTCGCTGTGTGGATGTCATCTGCACACTGGTCCCTACTGGTCTTCGGTGGAACAGCCTGTGGTGCAGGACGTGACGATTCTTTGGGTGAGCCCAGTACCAGAGCGCTACGTATTGGCTCTGCAATTATGGAAGCCTCCTTGGATGGCGGGGAATGCCCATGGTCTGCCCCTGCCTTCCCTCAAGGGCTGACCGGGATGTCTTCTGCCGTTCTAACTTGATCAGCTGGAATGTAGGTGACCCCACAACAGTGAGAGTCAAATGTCCTTCAAAACACCAGGTAAGGTTAACCCGGTCAACAAATACCCGCAGAAGTCGGATGTGTCGGCCGAAAGGCGTATGTATCGCAGATATGCTGTAAACAGGCACAACGCAATCACGTCCGAGAAAACACTCCGGATGAACACACAAGAAGCTTACTATTACACAACACATCATACCATAGCATGTCATACCATACATGTGGGATGTGGATTTTAATTCCTGAGAATAATTCGTTACAATGTCTAGGGGGTATTATTGATTCTCTGTCACTGGTAAGAATGCAGGGTGATCAGGGATATTTACCACAAATCCCAGGAGGAAAGAGTTCCATCCTTGAAACAATGGCATCTGTGTGTAGGTTTCCCTTCCCACTTCATCACCCTTTAAATTACTATAGATGCTAGAAGGATATTGATTGCTCACAACATATAAACAACCACTTGTTGGACACCACATTTACTTGATGTACACAACACTTTTGGACAAACAGTTCAGGTATTAACTCAAGATCTGTAGTTACATATATATATATATATAGGTGTAATAAACACTATGCATTTTCAGACAGGCATGGGAATGATATGCAGTATTACAACATAGTACCCAGTGACCCCAGAAAAAAACAAGGTTATTACAAACAACACAACAACCACAAATTGGTTCTGCTAACTTGACTCATTGTACCTAGATAAAATCACATTGGTCTAGGTGCAGAAACCCAACATACATACATTTATTTCTGACACCATGTACAATTCTCATATTTAAAAATAATGAGTGGGTGTCAAAATATTATACATATATGTCATAACATAACCCTTTAGGTGTACACCATTACCATGTAAAACAATCTTTACCCTTTTCCTGTCATTGAAGAAAACCACACTCATGAAAACAGTTGATACTAATAATTAAATTAATTAATTATAGTGTTCATTTAGGCGTTGCGGATGGCATTCTTCTCCAGTGCAAAGCAGTTAATGTCCATAATTATCCGTGCAGAATTATACTCACAGTCATTTTCTACTCACAGTATGTCCACCGAAGTTGGCTGGCGAATGTTTCTAATCCATAATCCAAGAATAGAATTATACATAAGCACATATTCTCTCCATGAGACTGAATTTAAGAATACTCGGTTGCCATTTGGGTTGTGTTCCAATTGAAATTGATGCCTAGGTCTGTCATACTTTCAGGAGATGCAACTTAAGCTCTGCAGAAGGTTCTTCCCTATATCATCTTATCGATGAAAAGATGACGACTGTCCAACAGCTCGGTTTATGTTAACCGTTTCCCAATTTAGTTCAAAAGGCTTTGTCACACACCCGGTTCATGTTGATAGGCCATCCCACACTTGATGATGGGCAGTTAGGCTGACATGGGACCAGCATAGAGTTCTCATTCATTCCATTTCTGTGTAGAACATACAGTGGTGAATCATTCATTTGGTTTCATCTGAAGATTCTGCTGCAGGCATGTAACTGAAGAATATTATTCCACCACATATCCAGGTTTTCAAGCCATCAGGTGATTCCTTTGGTTGCAGGCGTAAAGGCATTTACTCATCTAGCTGCTTTCATATGGTTCTTTTGATGGTGTTCAGGTTTTGGACCTTGAGGTAATCTGGTGTAGTTATGGTTCAGATGTTCTGAAGTTGGTACATTTGTTTGTATTGGCTATAATGTTGTTTCAGTGTCTCTTCCCATTTGGTTGAGTTGGTGTCTAGTATTCTAGACTTTGGTGTTGCATGGCTGGAACCTTATTTTTGACTGTTGCAGCTGTGAGATGTTCTTTCGAAGACTTATCCATTGTGGATATTAACTTGGTAATCCAACCAACAGTTGAAGGTTACTCACTGTTGTTAGTTTTAGTAACTTGAAGAAGGATTGTCCCAGTTTCACTGACTTGGTTGAATGATGAGGCCATTGGTGATACTTCTCAGAAGTAACGCAAACGATACACTGTTGTCAGTACTCTGATGATCTTCATCTTTGTAGATTATTAGATCTTGAAGTCCATCCTGGATATTCCTACTAAAATAGGACTTAATCACTCACCCAGTCAGTTGTCTTCGAATTTATCTGTTGCTCGCTATGGAGCTATTGAGCGCCGCAGTAAACATTGAGGTATGGCTAGATCCAGACTATGGTTTGGACATTCACTTTATGGCTGTTTACCCAGGATCAAGTGTTAGTGATATAGTCCCACCAAATTCAACCACCACCTGCTTCTCTTCTATAGAAAAGGGATGACCAAGAATACAACACTCGCATTAACCTACTGTGTTATGATAAAAGGTTTACAACACAATTACAAACACAAATACAAAACAACAAGGGGAGAAGGGGAAAGGAGTGGGTGTCCATGTTCCACTGTCCCTCATTGCTGAGTTGAGCCATTCTGACTCTTCATAGTGAGTAAGATATTTTCTCACTTATATTTTGTTCTGTTGTTACTGGGACTATTAGATGGGTGAAGTCATTCTGTCCATCCAACATGTTGATATTGTCTCTCTCATTACTTGAAGAGAATAGCCTATACAGAATCCCTGTGGTTTCTAATGCCGCGTCTTCCTTTCGGCACTATAATCATCATTAGGTCAAGACTATTCAACCTTGGCTTCTTAAAGTACTGACAAACACATGGATTCTTACATCAACATCCTCTAATCCCAAGGTGCAACATTAAAATGTATCTTCCCACAGTAAAAAGTAACAATCAGAACAGAGAAAATTCTCATACCAAAAAAAAACATACATGTACATTTCTCTGATATTAAGTACATGATAATCATACATAATAATCATAATGATGATGCAGGGAGCCTAGGTTTTTGAATTATCTTCATGAACTAAAACATCCATTGTTTTCCCCCACTGCGTACAGCACATGAGGATAGTAATCGCTGTGATATGTTTTGCCAATGACTGCTATTATTCGGAGGGTATTTATAAGAATAACTTATGCCGCATGGTCCAGTCTTCTGAATATTGCAAGCAATTTATTCACATCAATCTTCGTTTCTGTTTCTACTACGGTGAGGCGATGCGGAGTGAATCCTATCCGAACATGCACTTACATCACGCGTTTAATTGTTCATGAATTTATATTCAACCATGGCCTGTCCCTAACACTATTTTATGAAATGATTATATGTTCACCCTCATAAGGAGTGGTTACTAATCTGTTAACAAAAGAATGGTACTAAAATTTAGCACTATATTTCCAAGTTACAGATTATAATGTGGCAAAATATTTTATCCCCTGACTAAGTAAGAGTCCGGAATATGCGTAATCATTTGTATGTCCCCGCATGGATAAAACAAGTTAAGAGACATCCTTACCAGTGCATTTACACTACATAGGATATTTGAAGGTGGCAGACACCAGTTCTCTACTTGTGCAGTATGAAATCAAGAGTCTGCTCCTACATTGAGAAAATGTTTCTTTAAAGTCCAATCTCTACAGTACATAAATTATTTGCAGATTTCTAAGCATTGATAGGGATATATAGTTCCATTGCCTAGAAGTTATTTTTCATAGGACTATGAAATTGGCAGAAACGAGTTTTCTTCTCTGAAGTATGAATCAGGAGTCTTTCCTAAATTGAAAAGAGTTTCTGACATGAGAGTTGATACTCTATGTACTACAGTACACATACTATTCATAGGTTATAAACACTATTTAGTTAGATATAAGTTCATAATGCCTATAAAAGATATTAACATAGGGATTTGAAGACATAGGAAAAATTACAGCGTGGCGCCCACCTGTGTTTCCTTAGTAAACATCATCCAGCCTGGTTTAAGAGAATTGTAACTAATTCTTAACTCTTTCACTACCAAACAAAAACTGGGCTGTGACCAAACAGAAATTTATGGCAGAAAATTGGAACTAGGGGTGTGTTACAATAATGCTTTTAAAATGGTTAAGATGGTAGCAGATCTATTGCATTACATATCAAATTAAAGAGGATTGCACAAGGAACATGACAGTGTTAATAATTAATTGATAGGTTACAAATATTATGACAATAATGAGAGGTTTAATAATAACAACTGAAATTAAAGAGGTAAAAATTATTTAAAAAACTGCACTTATAAGGTGTTTTCTACACTCCTATACTGCTAATCATGTTTAATTTACTGAATAATCAAACAAACACCACTTGTCTTCAAGAATATAAACAGTATTGCTCATTAAAGTAACCCAAAAAGAAGTTTTGGTTCATATTCTGAACCATGTCTTTTTAACAAAAAATGACAAAAAATAATGGCTGAAATCTGGAAGGTGGGGTCTCTCACAGTAAAGTTATGAAAATGGTTAAAATTATAGAAGAAATGTTGTATTATATATCAAAATAAAGGGGATTGCACAAGGAATATGTTGGTAGGAGAATTTCTGCTTTAGGTTGTAAATAAAATAAAAATAATAATATAATTTGTAAAATAATTGGACAAAAGTAGGTAAAAATAATGTAAACATTGCACTTAGAATGTGTTTTCTACACTCCTATACTGCTAATAATGTTTAATTTACTGAATAATCAAACAAACACCACTTGTCTTCAAGAATATAAACAGTATTGCTAATTTAAATCACCCAAAAGGAAGTTTTGGTGCATATTCTGAACCATGTCTTTGTCACAAAAATGAAAATAACTAATGGCCGCAATCTGGAAGTTGGTGTATGTCGCAATAATATTATGAAAATGGTTAAATTTGTAGCAGAAATGTTGTATTATATATCAAAATAAAGGGGATTGCACAAGGAATATGTTGGTAGGAGAATTTCTGCTTTAGGTTGTAAATAAAATAAAAATAATAATATAATTTGTAAAATAATTGGACAAAAGTAGGTAAAAATAATGTAAACATTGTACTTACCAAGGGGGCGTTGTTATCCAATATCCTGATCACTGCTAATCCTGTTGAATTTACTGCACAAACAACACTTTTCTAAACTATAAATACAATTGCTCCGAATCAATCATCCGAAAAGAAGTTTTGCCGCAGATTCTGAATCATGTATTTTTCTTTTTTCAGACAAAAATTAGGAAAACACTTGGCAGATTTACATTTAATTGTCATGTCTGTTTGTTTTTATTTACTATATGTGGCAGTCTATTTGTGATAGGCTGCAAAGCAAACTTTGGCGCACAAGTCTGGTCTATTAGTGCAACCGGAGCAAACAAAAGATGATATGTGTCGTTTAGTTCGAGTGCTGCAAAAAACACAGTCTCTATTGACACCGACAAATTCTATTATTTATATTATATTATTTCTATTATAATTCATTAAATTAAATGCTTGGCTCATGTAAATCTTTCGGCATAATTTCCTGCAACAGACTGAAATTCTTCGGCAGGCAGAGTGTCAAACTTTCAGGAATACTCTGAGCTACTTTGCGATGAGCACTTTCCTTTACTTGAAATCCTTCTATAACAATTTTTATCCTCCTTTCTCTGTTTGCCATATGGAATGTAGGATGTGAGCATTGATCTGTGCAATTTCAAAGATCTAGTAGTAGATCTTCTTCCACCACTTAATGGTTTTCCTATCATGGATATTATAATATCCAACCATTTGGTCCATTCTGTCGCAGCCATTCATCGCCGTGTTATTTTCATGGAGACCATCTTCGGCTTGCTTTGCGGTTTTCGCAATCCGCTCTCAACAGTTCTAACTACAGACTTGGTAGAGACAACAATGCATGGTTTTTTTTAGCTTTATTTAGCCCTTCCACCAAATAATCATTTCATCAATGGACACATTTTCAAATGGGTAAAATGCTTCCTGGATATTCTTCAGAATCATGTCAACAAGAGGATCAATTTTTTTTTTTTTTTTTTTTTGTGTGGGTACCCTCAGGTTGACATACATGAAACATGGTGTGATAAATATATTATAATGTTCTAATTGATTACTGGGAATACCAAGGAGTATATAAATGTGCACTTGTACACCAGTAGTCTTTGATACATGGTCTTGGATCAAGTCCCATAGCAATAATGACAGACGTAAACTTCAGCCATTCGTGCTTCGTTGTCAGACACTCAGCTGTTGACGAACATTCACTGGTTTTTCTTTATCACCACGTGCTAAAACTTTAGACACAACTAAAAATTCTTTCTAAATATTCACTGATAAGGGAATCACTATTGTTTAAAACAGTTATAAACAATAATCTAGCTTGATCTCAAGTCATACTACGTGGACGCAAACTGGTGGGCGTTTCCATTGTGAAAAAACAAATTAACACTACCTTAAAACAGAAAATTCACAAGAATCCAATATTAGAAAACGTTTGACCTCATAAACATGGCGTAGAAATCTTTCGGCTGTACGACTTTTCAGTTTACTGTAACTTAAAATTCCGAAACGGAGCAGAAATATATGAAATAAACCACTGATCATTTTGTGGGACGAAAAGGGCGGACTGCCATTACAGCAAATCCAACCTGTCCACAGATGGGATCACGGTAGCGAAAGAGTTAATTAAACATACTGGTCAATGTAATACATAAATATATCTTAATAATGTAGATAACATACCAATAGCTTGAAGAGAATCATGGTTTTAAAACAAACTACCTTCTCCCCGAAGGGAAAGGTCGACTTTCTTGTCCGTTCTCTTGACTAGAAATGGCCGCTTCAGTCTTTGTTTTCCCCCTCGCCAGGATTGGCCAGATAAGGGAGAGAAAACAAGCCAAACTAATTTTAGCTGTGCCACGGTCAGTCTATCGCTGTTTTATTTTCTCCTACATTAAGTAAGTTACTTAAACAGTAATTGTAAGGGTTTGTTTATTTTTAAGGGAGTCCATAAATAGGAAAGGGTAGGGACGTTTTTATTATACCACACGCCTCCCCAATTTAAGACATTTATTTCTTTCAGAAATTAAATGGTCGAGTAGTACTCTACAATTTCCGTCTTTACATTGACTCCCCTAGTATCCATTCCTTATTAATTTCTTGCATTACTTCCCTATGTTATATAATCAGAGCCACGTCCATTTTCTTTTAGTCACGACAACTGGCATAACCTTAAAGGATTATTTCTCTTTTAGTGAAAGAGTGTAGCACCCTCTCCACTGTTGTCAGCTATTGTTTGAAATATGAGTGTTTATCTGATAATTTGTTACTTTCCAGTACTGGTTTGTCTGCATCAAACCGACTTTTTGAAGCAATTGAGATATCATCATTAAGCTTGATTTCTCTCTCATTAGATTATCAATCTTGAGATTATGTTAAAACCGACGGTTAATTCTGCGTCTACTGATAGCATATTAAACTCGCCCGTCTCCCTATAAGTTAGACGTTTGTTTTAACTATAGATCTGATATTTAAAGGAAGCTAAATATGGTTCCTGTTGAATACATTTTCATCCAATACATCATGTGTTTGGGTTATTAGGCGAGTTATGGGATTTTCCGATCAGTTTTGATAACTACTGATTAGAGTGGTGTCCCTTTCTCTTGCGGGTTTTTCCCGAGAATCTCGTCTAACATGTAAACAAGGTCCAACTTTTCTAGATTTCCGTTCTGAACCGAATTTTCCGGGGAACATGAATCTATCAGAAACGAAGTAATTCTTAGCTTACTCTCTCTCTCTGCTTTTCCTTCTAATCTAGATCTATTTTACGCTAGAATCCTTATTAGTAATTCTAACTGATGCGTTTGAGTTTCACTCTGTATTTGTTACTTTGGTGTTGAATTACGAGCAATTTTGCGTCGCTTGGCGTACATTGATCGTCGTCTGTCTCCCTCCAGGTTTTAGACTATTTTCAACTTAGCAACATACATTGTTATGTAGGTTCAGACGTATTGCCTCCTACCATATATAATCAGTTCAGTGAGAAGTTAAAAGCCCCTTTTTGTGATTCCTGTGATAGTCTTCCAGACAATCAAGTTTGCTGGTTCACTTTCCAGTTAGGGATGTGGGTTACTAGTTTTTGTAAAATTACTATTACATCTGTATATCCCTCTAATACTGGCGTCTCCTGAGTTGTGTCCTCAATATAACAGGTAAGGTACTCTTAATGTTTCTCTCCAGTTTTGTTTTCGTCCGTTTAATACGTGGAAACTCTGGATTTATTTAGATTGACGAAGGTCTATCTTTGAACTGTTATATAATTTACTAGCTGGATTCCTGATTGAAATTCCTACTCTAGTAAATATCAAGCAATTCTTCAGCTATCTGCTCCAATTTGCTTGGTTTTTACACAGCTATATTCCATTTTTCTAGCATGGGTTCACTGTATAAGTTTTAGGCGTTTCCCCTGTCTTCACGTCAAGGAGTTCGTCCTATTTATAAACAGCATCTATTTCAAGAGTTGTTTATTTAATTGTTGCTTTTACTGATTCGTATCAGTTATTTAAGCTAATCTCTGTTAGTCTGGATCTGCTTTCACATATTTAATGCTGGCATATAATCCTTGTCAGAACTGAGATGTAGAAATCTGTTTCGCCTTGCGATTGATTTCTGATTCATCAACCTATTAGTAGACTTCGAGCATTATCTAGAATTTAGTTACTCGGTTAGTTTTAAAGAAAATACAATTGAGTCGCGCGCCTCTATTGTACCACTTATTTTTGCCCTTCTTAATTCTTCCCTTATGAGAATATTAATGTTAGTTAGGCAATTATTGAAATAACTTTACGTAAGCTAATCGCTAACTAAAAGCTGTTTCACTCCTCTTTTTGATGAGGACTACTCATAGTGAACATTTCACTTAATGAGATTAAACTGTAAATTTCAAAGCTAAGGAGCCAATTTTCTGAAATGTTTAGTCTCTTACTAGAGACTAGCACAGATTTTTTCCGGTATCTCCTGAAGTTCATTTGAAATTCCAATTTATATAGTTAATTCTTTAATTATACCTTTTACATACCTATACGGTCTGTTTCCTCTACCATTAATAATGGAATCGGGGTGGATAATTTAAAGAAATACCTTATATTCTGTTGGGTCAGTAAGTGAGTTGATCAGTTTCACTTACATCACCAGGTGAATATTTTGGTTTTGACCCTCATTAACATATGGGCCATCTGAGTTAGTTATTAATAACTACTCATATCACCGGTGGAGTAGAAGAAGTGTCGGTATGGCTTTTCTTCCTAAGTTTCCATCATTTATTCACTTTACTTTACTACCGGTGTTGTAGAACATGTTATGTCATATGAAAAAAAGGATTAAATTAGGGTGCCCCTAAATACTGCAAATTCTTACAATATTCCTTCCCTTCCATTAACTATGTCTACATTTTTGCAAGTGGTGGTTTTGGCCTTACCATTAGTTCATTTACTTTAGTTACTGCTATTTTCCCCTGGTTTAATTCATCTCTCAGGTATTATTTACTTTCCTACTGAATCATCATTTGTTGATTAAATTTTTCCCTTAAAAAAAATTTATTGGATTTTTAACTTACTGTCCTAATTATAATTATCTATAAAATTGTCTATCACTCTCTGCTGCCTTGGTAACTTTTCAATATTACATATTACAAGCAGATCAAGCATGAAAATACAATGATAATCAATGACAAAATAGTTAATTAACACATGATTCATATGTAGGAACATAAACCTTATGGATACATAATATAGTAGTGTGTTCATGAGTACACCACTTTTGAACCATTTAAAGAGAATATCAGAGTAGCAGAACCATACCTCAAACATCAAATGGGAATGACTATGAATTCTAAACATTCACTGAATTACCTATCTTATGTGAGTTTACCATCCCAAAGACCTTACTACTGGAGGTTCATTACTGGACTTAGTTTCCCATCAATAAGATATAAAATATGAGTTTTTAAAACAAAATCTCATACCCAACAACCAACTACCTGATGCATCTGCCAGAATCAAGATATTACCTGTGAACAGTTTTGTACCAAAAAAAAAACTATATTTATCTGAGCCATTATGGGTTCATATAACACTTGACTCAGCTCATACTAATGAGTGATTAGGTCTGTTACTAACACTATAACATTCTGAAGTGACTTGGTTTACCTGCAAGAGGTTTTCCCTGAATTCATCTACCCACAATAATACACCATTTGTGATGTTTACCATGAGTTTTAAAATCCCGGACGAGCCCCCACATGTGGGATGTGGATTTTAATTCCTGAGAATAATTCGTTAAAATGTCTAGGGGGTATTATTGATTCTCTGTCACTGGTAAGAATGCAGGGTGATCAGGGATATTTACCACAAATCCCAGGAGGAAAGAGTTCCATCCTTGAAACAATGGCATCTGTGTGTAGGTTTCCCTTCCCACTTCATCACCCTTTAAATTACTATAGATGCTAGAAGGATATTGATTGCTCACAACATATAAACAACCACTTGTTGGACACCACATTTACTTGATGTACACAACACTTTTGGACAAACAGTTCAGGTATTAACTCAAGATCTGTAGTTACATATATATATATATAGGTGTAATAAACACTATGCATTTTCAGACAGGCATGGGAATGATATGCAGTATTACAACATAGTACCCAGTGACCCCAGAAAAAAACAAGGTTATTACAAACAACACAACAACCACAAATTGGTTCTGCTAACTTGACTCATTGTACCTAGATAAAATCACATTGGTCTAGGTGCAGAAACCCAACATACATACATTTATTTCTGACACCATGTACAATTCTCATATTTAAAAATAATGAGTGGGTGTCAAAATATTATACATATATGTCATAACATAACCCTTTAGGTGTACACCATTACCATGTAAAACAATCTTTACCCTTTTCCTGTCATTGAAGAAAACCACACTCATGAAAACAGTTGATACTAATAATTAAATTAATTAATTATAGTGTTCATTTAGGCGTTGCGGATGGCATTCTTCTCCAGTGCAAAGCAGTTAATGTCCATAATTATCCGTGCAGAATTATACTCACAGTCATTTTCTACTCACAGTATGTCCACCGAAGTTGGCTGGCGAATGTTTCTAATCCATAATCCAAGAATAGAATTATACATAAGCACATATTCTCTCCATGAGACTGAATTTAAGAATACTCGGTTGCCATTTGGGTTGTGTTCCAATTGAAATTGATGCCTAGGTCTGTCATACTTTCAGGAGATGCAACTTAAGCTCTGCAGAAGGTTCTTCCCTATATCATCTTATCGATGAAAAGATGACGACTGTCCAACAGCTCGGTTTATGTTAACCGTTTCCCAATTTAGTTCAAAAGGCTTTGTCACACACCCGGTTCATGTTGATAGGCCATCCCACACTTGATGATGGGCAGTTAGGCTGACATGGGACCAGCATAGAGTTCTCATTCATTCCATTTCTGTGTAGAACATACAGTGGTGAATCATTCATTTGGTTTCATCTGAAGATTCTGCTGCAGGCATGTAACTGAAGAATATTATTCCACCACATATCCAGGTTTTCAAGCCATCAGGTGATTCCTTTGGTTGCAGGCGTAAAGGCATTTACTCATCTAGCTGCTTTCATATGGTTCTTTTGATGGTGTTCAGGTTTTGGACCTTGAGGTAATCTGGTGTAGTTATGGTTCAGATGTTCTGAAGTTGGTACATTTGTTTGTATTGGCTATAATGTTGTTTCAGTGTCTCTTCCCATTTGGTTGAGTTGGTGTCTAGTATTCTAGACTTTGGTGTTGCATGGCTGGAACCTTATTTTTGACTGTTGCAGCTGTGAGATGTTCTTTCGAAGACTTATCCATTGTGGATATTAACTTGGTAATCCAACCAACAGTTGAAGGTTACTCACTGTTGTTAGTTTTAGTAACTTGAAGAAGGATTGTCCCAGTTTCACTGACTTGGTTGAATGATGAGGCCATTGGTGATACTTCTCAGAAGTAACGCAAACGATACACTGTTGTCAGTACTCTGATGATCTTCATCTTTGTAGATTATTAGATCTTGAAGTCCATCCTGGATATTCCTACTAAAATAGGACTTAATCACTCACCCAGTCAGTTGTCTTCTAATTTATCTGTTGCTCGCTATGGAGCTATTGAGTGCCGCAGTAAACATTGAGGTATTGCTAGATCCAGACTATGGTTTTGGACATTCACTTTATGGCTGTTTACCCAGGATCCAGTGTTAGTGATATAGTCCCACCAAATTCAACCACCACCTGCTTCTCTTCTATAGAAAAGGGATGACCAAGAATACAACACTAGCATTAACCTACTGTGTTATGATAAAAGGTTTACAACACAATTACAAACACAAATACAAAACAACAAGGGGAGAAGGGGAAAGGAGTGGGTGTCCATGTTCCACTGTCCCTCATTGCTGAGTTGAGCCATTCTGACTCTTCATAGTGAGTAAGATATTTTCTCACTTATATTTTGTTCTGTTGTTACTGGGACTATTAGATGGGTGAAGTCATTCTGTCCATCCAACATGTTGATATTGTCTCTCTCATTACTTGAAGAGAATAGCCTATACAGAATCCCTGTGGTTTCTAATGCCGCGTCTTCCTTTCGGCACTATAATCATCATTAGGTCAAGACTATTCAACCTTGGCTTCTTAAAGTACTGACAAACACATGGATTCTTACATCAACATCCTCTAATCCCAAGGTGCAACATTAAAATGTATCTTCCCACAGTAAAAAGTAACAATCAGAACAGAGAAAATTCTCATACCAAAAAAAAACATACATGTACATTTCTCTGATATTAAGTACATGATAATCATACATAATAATCATAATGATGATGCAGGGAGCCTAGGTTTTTGAATTATCTTCATGAACTAAAACATCCATTGTTTTCCCCCACTGCGTACAGCACATGAGGATAGTAATCGCTGTGATATGTTTTGCCAATGACTGCTATTATTCGGAGGGTATTTATAAGAATAACTTATGCCGCATGGTCCAGTCTTCTGAATATTGCAAGCAATTTATTCACATCAATCTTCGTTTCTGTTTCTACTACGGTGAGGCGATGCGGAGTGAATCCTATCCTAACATGCACTTACATCACGCGTTTAATTGTTCATGAATTTATATTCAACCATGGCCTGTCCCTAACACTATTTTATGAAATGATTATATGTTCACCCTCATATGGAGTGGTTACTAATCTGTTAACAAAAGAATGGTACTAAAATTTAGCACTATATTTCTAAGTTACAGATTATAATGTGGCAAAATATTTTATCCCCTGACTAAGTAAGAGTCCGGAATATGCGTAATCATTTGTATGTCCCCGCATGGATAAAACAAGTTAAGAGACATCCTTACCAGTGCATTTACACTACATAGGATATTTGAAGGTGGCAGACACCAGTTCTCTACTTGTGCAGTATGAAATCAAGAGTCTGCTCCTACATTGAGAAAATGTTTCTTTAAAGTCCAATCTCTACAGTACATAAATTATTTGCAGATTTCTAAGCATTGATAGGGATATATAGTTCCATTGCCTAGAAGTTATTTTTCATAGGACTATGAAATTGGCAGAAACGAGTTTTCTTCTCTGAAGTATGAATCAGGAGTCTTTCCTAAATTGAAAAGAGTTTCTGACATGAGAGTTGATACTCTATGTACTACAGTACACATACTATTCATAGGTTATAAACACTATTTAGTTAGATATAAGTTCATAATGCCTATAAAAGATATTAACATAGGGATTTGAAGATATAGGAAAAATTACAGCGTGGCGCCCACCTGTGTTTCCTTAGTAAACATCATCCAGCCTGGTTTAAGAGAATTGTAACTAATTCTTAATTAAGCATACTGGTCAATGTAATACATAAATATATCTTAATAATGTAGATAACATACCAATAGCTTGAAGAGAATCATGGTTTTAAAACAAACTACCTTCTCCCCGAAGGGAAAGGTCGACTTTCTTGTCCGTTCTCTTGACTAGAAATGGCCGCTTCAGTCTTTGTTTTCCCCCTCGCCAGGATTGGCCAGATAAGGGAGAGAAAACAAGCCAAACTAATTTTAGCTGTGCCACGGTCAGTCTATCGCTGTTTTATTTTCCAGGATTGGCCAGATAAGGGAGAGAAAACAAGCCAAACTAATTTTAGCTGTGCCACGGTCAGTCTATCGCTGTTTTATTTTCTCCTACATTAAGTAAGTTACTTAAACAGTAATTGTAAGGGTTTGTTTATTTTTAAGGGAGTCCATAAATAGGAAAGGGTAGGGACGTTTTTATTATACCACACCGTAACATAATATATGATAGCATAACATAACATACCATAATACAACCATCATACCATTTATGATACCACAACATACCATACCGTTGTATAACATAAGTTATACTATAGGATATCATACCACAACATAACAAACCATAACATATCATACCATACCATACCATATCCCACCATAACATATCGTCGCACAATCTATAAAGGTTCAGTTTACTTTTTTAACCCACACGTGAACCAGGGCGGGTGTCCAGTAAACAGCACGACTAGACACAGCACGACCACTAGGGGGCAGGGTGTCCGGGGGTTGCGTGGTCTCGGGGTATGGTGTCCGCCTCGAGTGCTGGAGGTCCCGGGTTCATGCCCCGGTGAGGACCGGGATTTATTTCACGTGGACTTCTAGTAATAAAAGTTCCCCTGGTCTCTGGGTAGTGAGATCGGACGCCCGTGTGTATTGTTGCGCACGTAAAAATTCCCTTGGCAGTTGGAAATCGAAAAAGAATAGCCTAACGGCGCTGCCCGGGCAAAATTTCGAGTTAAAAATCTACCCAAAGTATTTCAGGATCCTCGCCGGTGCTACGGAGTTTGTGCACTGATATAACAGTGCCGGGGCGCCTCCCCTGACTTAGCTTAGCTACATCGACTTGTGTACTTCAAGGTCTTCATGTGACACCCAGATTTCAGGAATCTCTCCATTCAAAACTGCATTGTTCTGATTCTGATTCTAGCCGTACATCACGATCGTATAGGGTTCTGAATCGTTAGTCTCCAAGGACCCAGTAGAGGGCTGAACGTCGTTCAAATCTGTCATCTTCCATCATCTTTCGGATAAACATGAAAAGCTCCTAATTAAGACTGTGATGATGGTTACATTAGCTTTTATTGGTACTTCAATTTTAATTCACCGCAAACAAAGGGAATTCCAGGGCACACGTCATATCCTGGAGTTCCCTTATTCGCGCTGTATCTCGGTGTGCATGACCTTGACCGGAATAACGTCGGTGTGCAGCAAATGGTTTAGTTATGTGTGTGAGTTAACCTGAATATTTCAGTGGTTGTATACTCTTGTGCACACTTAGGGGCTGTTATTGTGTGCTAATTTGTGACCCTGAAAAGGGCCCGTTCCGGTTAGGGTTAGGGTTACACACACTGTGTTACCGTTCGTCGCTCCTTTTTCGTGCCATGTCGCGCCATGACACGCACTGAAAAAAAACTTTAATTGAACGGAGATCCCCCGCCAGTGCTATATATAGCTGCTAATGTAGCAGAAGTTGGGTATTAGGTGGGAAAAGGCTACAGCACGATTGAGCATCGGGATGGAATGGGAAGAGAGATGCTCAAGTTTAAAGTGGGTGATAGTTTATTACAAGAAGCATAGAAGGAACTCTAAGTTTGATGCTCGTTGGGTCCCAGGTTATTACGTTTTAGAAAAGCTAGGAAATGTATCGTATAGTATCAAGAACCAGGTAACGGGACATGTGGCAAGGGCACACGTGGAACACTTAAGAAGAGATGATGATGAGAAGGAAAATGATAATTATAATAATTATTATTATTCAGACACCGGATACTTAGATGAACGAGTCGTCAGGGGAACTATAATAACCCCAGGTTTTAGAAAAGATCCAGCATACAATCAGTTAAAAACAACTCCAGTTTACGATGATACTCAAGAACAGACAATACCGAAAACGATAGAAGAAGGAAATGTGAATGAGAATCATTATGATAGTATAGAGTCTATGGAAGAGGAAATAGGTGCTCCATTTAAGAATACTAGACAAGCAACAAAAAGAAGAATGGATAAACAAAGAGAAAGAGAAGTGAAAAGACAGAGGAGAATTAGAGAGTATTCAACAAGCGGTGAAGATATGCCTCTACTAGAAAGGTCCTTAAGAAATAAATATAGACAAATTAGATGGGATATTGAACGGAAGAGATTAGCGGCTGCTAGCGAGAGACATACAGATGAAGAAGAAGAAATGGATGAGAAGTCAGAGTCAAATAGTAGTATGGAGGAAGCTGATAGGTTATACGGGGAGGAGGATATTGATGTGGAGATAGCACTTATTCAAAGAAACTTGGAGTTATTGAAGAGGTGGAAACGTAAGAGGTAATGGATAGAAAATATTGCAGATAGCAAGATATAAGTATCATGGTTTAGAAAGGAAAGAGATACGGTGGAAATGGAAAAGGCTTCTGTTGATGCTTTTCATAAATGATCTTGAGGAGTAGTTAAACATTAAGATAACTAATATGGATGTAGGTTCGAGTGAGGCATATATATATATTTTTCTCTGTGATGGAGTTGCTGGTTGATTTTATGTTTCAATTTCTTATTAGATAGATAAGTTAGTCAATGGTACAGCAGGTAGATGTACTCTATAGTAAATAGACAAGTTTTTATTGGTGCTAGAAATACCGTGGTTAATGGTAATGATTAAGTAGTTATAGGAATATGTGGAACAAATCCAGGAGAAACAATTGGTGTGTCGAACCACAGGTTCTGTTGGTAGATAATACGCTCATTGATTAGTTAAAGACTTTTGTAAAAGGAACAGATATTGTTTTAAGTTAGAAATTGGTCTGTAGATAACAGATATATATATATACTTGACAGTGAGTTGTTTTAGTTTCTAGTTTATAAAAACAATGAAGTGACTTGAGTGAATAGATATGAGTTACATTGGTTCGTATAGGAGGACAATGTTGCTTGGTCACTTTAAGTAGTTAATTCTATGTGAATTATATTTTTTTTGAAAACCTTCTCTTTAGCGAGAAGACATTTGTTTTATTGAATCTGAGTTTTAAATGCCTCATATATAATATGTTTTTTTGCTTGATTTGCTCCTGTGATATGATTGTTATTATTTGATTTTAGAATAGGGTTATTGTGTTCCTAGACTTTTGCGTACAAACTATTGGTCCGTAAAAGAGACCAGTAGTGTTAGGTAATACTAGAAAATTTTCTTTTGATTTGATAAGATGCATGTTATATTATTTCAAAGTGTGTTTTTCTTTGATTGAATTGGGGGATATAATGTCTTGTTTTGATTTTATTTCGCTTAACTCATAATTTAATTAAGTTGTTTTGTGTATTAGGTTACCTGGTTATAAATTTAATTAAGTAAGTTAATTTTTAAATAGTTATGGTGTTGGCTGGAATAAAGAAAAAATATGAGTAGTTAATAAAGCTACTGAGGGCTAATAGAGAGACACATACTGAGGGTTAATAGAGAGACATATAGTTAATCGGCATGAAGAGGTTCTTATGGATATGAAGTATTAGAAAATAAAATAGGAGCTGCATTAAAGTCAGCATTATATGAAGAAAAAGGAGGGGGAGACTGTGAATGGCAGCATATAAGCGGGAGTATTTATATAGTTAGACAAAGAAGCAGATTATGGGATGTGAGGGGGAAAGATATAGGAGCTGTGAAATACCAGCGTTTATTAAATTAAAAATGTTCATGGAATATGAACATTGGCTCGTGGTAAAAGATGAGGTAACGGAAATATAGACAAGATTGTGGATGGCAATATAAGTGTTGAATATATAAATGTTGAGAAAACTTGTGTCAACTTGATTTATAGAGAACAAAGATCTATTTCATAAGATGTATTTTAAAAAATTATTTTACAAAATTTTTTTTATTGGCAAGGGAGGTAAATGTGATTGTGTGGACTATGCATTACTTTATGTAAATGTGATCATGTTGACTATTCATTCTTTATGCTTTTCACTGGGTGCGCACCCCTTCTTTACTTTTTCTAACTACGTGGTTTCTGTTTGTCCTGTGTTGTGAAAGAGTGAGGAATTTCATAATGTCAAGTGTACGATAACGATTATACGAGCTATTCTTATGATATGTATATTTTGTACAGGAACTTTGAGGAGCCAAGAACGAAACAGAAATATATAGTGGATTACTATATGGCAGGGGAAAGAGTTACGAATAGATTGGTTTACTTGAAATAGAGTTGGTTTGGGGAAGATTAGAGGAGCTGTGGGAGGTAAGGAAAGACAGGGAATAGAGTAGGGGGATTGGAAGTAAAGAATTTTTAAGGGAAAAATTCTTTAGAAAAACATAGGAAGGTGTAGCAGAAGTTGGGTATTAGGTGGGAAAAGGCTACAGCACGATTGAGCATCGGGATGGAATGGGAAGAGAGATGCTCAAGTCGTGACGTAGTTGGTTGTTAGGAGTGAGTTTACATCTAGAGCCGGAGCAGAGAAGACGCCATGTTGTGTCCAGATTGTCATCAATAAGAAATAAACTCCATTTATAATAAACCAGAGAACTCGTTGGGCCTACTCTGTTATACTAACTACGCTATATATAGCTGCTAAAGCTAAATATAGCCTCGTGCCGTCTGTTGCGGTGAATTAAAATTGAAATACCCTTTTATTCATTCCTTGCTGAACAGATAAGTTCAAAACATGATATTCTCAACAATCATGACAGTGCCTTACAATAGCACGACTGACCCTTGACGAAGGTGAAAAACAGAACATGATTCTAATCATGACGCTAATCCTGGTACAGCTTACTGAGCATTATAACAGGAGATTTCGATACTGACTATCTTACTCTGAATTCAGCCACAAATTAACCTACCCAACTACTCCAATCATATAGTCCCGGGGTCAGTGAATGAGAGAGGCTTCATTTACACGTCTGCTCCCGAGCTGGTCTTGGTTTCTAATGTTTATGTTGTTCTGTTGTTGTTAGCTTCTGTTGATACCCCAAACTTTCTGACGTGCTAATTTCTTGGTGCATTCTCGTGCCCCTTTTTCTCTTCTAGTTTACTTTCCCAATTTATACGTGTGCATCACTGTTCTATTCTCTCGTATTAACTCTCCCCCTACCTCCATACTGTTACACTAAGCTGAGTTTCTCCAGACTCCGGTTTGAGTTAGGAGGAGAACGGAGCACTTATGGGTTACACCCGTGTGCCCTGATGTTGATCCATCGACTAAACTAAACTTAGGTGTCCATTAAACAGCACGGCTAGACACAGCACGACCACCAGGGGGCAGGGTGCCCAGTAAACAGCACGGTTAGACACAGCACGGTCACCAGGGGGCAGGGTGCCCAGCAAACAGCACGGCTAGACACAGGTTGATGTCCGCGCGCGATATCGCGGCAGACAATCATCTGTCTATTATCGTCATGACAGGCCTCTCATCTTTGATGTCAGGGGATCTGTTTGTTTAACTCTGGGAGTTGACACGGAATATATTTACAGGAAGACGGACAGGTGGTCCTGGTTGGTTAGTTAGTCAACTGATCATCCTCGCTGCACATCCAACTGTCTGGTCAAAAACTGTCATCTACTGCCTATAATACCTTGCGGTGTAGGACAGTGGAGTCTTGAGCCTGAGGAATTAAGGCCGCCTGGCTAGTACAGTCATCGGGAACTGCAGGTTAGGGTTTTCTCTCCCCCCTCCCCCACAGAAAAAATCCACATTACTGATGATTTGAACCCCGGTCTCCCGAAGGCAAGCCCGACAATCAAGCCACTCAGCCAGCCGCCCATCTGCACATCGAATTACGAGGTGCGTTAAGAAAGTAATGCACCACATCGATTTTCTCAGGAGCTGTTTATTCAAAAAGTATGAAATTTATACACAATATACATACTCCGTGGCCAAAGGCTTGCGAACGCGGAACGTGAGCCGGGTACCAGGCGTTCGAAGCTCAGCTGCGACCGATTTGTGCAGCAGACCGTGTCACGCTGTGTTATAACGTGCTGGTATGGGGATGGGGGGTGGGGGGGGGGGGGCGGTCGTTCAGAAAGCAATGGCAAACTACTGAGCCTAACACTTGCCTAGTACATCAACAGCAGCTGAAAAATGCTGGTGTTGACTGCAACATCCCGTAAGCGATACGCAACAAGAATTTTTTTTCCCCATGGATATGTCATTTATTGTGTTATTGCCTTCTACGAACACTGTCCCTCCCCTATTGCGGGTTGTATTTTCTGCCTAACTCTTTGCATGACGATTCTTAGCAACATCGTTGTGATGTGGCTCATTATAATAATTCTTGGATGCTAAAAATATTCCAAGACTCTTGATTTCTTCGAGGTTGCAATAAATATAGAATTACATAATTCATGCGCTATATCTCCAGAATCATATATTGTGTTCAGCAGTCTGTGGTCATCAGTAGGGAAAAGAAAACGGGGAAGACCAAGAGAGGCCCAGCGTAGAACCATCATCAGAGAAGGCTCATTCTACGGCCAAGTGAACATCCAAGATCTACAACAGGTAGCAGCGAACCGCCAAGCATGGAGAGCCATGACTTCTGCCCTATGCGCCGACTTAGGCTCAAGAGGAAAGACTAACTAACTAAGTCTGGTGACCTGCTCTATTCCATATTCTTCTAAGGCATTGATCATTTCTGTTGTGATGTTTTCTGGATCCAGTGTCTTGCCAGTTTTTACATGGTTAAGAGCATTCTGAACTTCCATCTTCAAAAGTGATGGCCCTTCATTATTATTCAGAATATCATACTATTCCTCTCCTGTGCCGTTATAAAGATCAGCTGAACATGCAAGTAAGATCTGATTTTTATCTATTATGATTATTATATTATGGCATCATCATATCACCTCAATTCTTTCTTGCTGTGGCATCATATATTATGATTATTATATTATGGCATCATCATATCACCTCAATTCTTTCTTGCAGTGGCATCATTTATTATGATTATTATATTATGGCATCATCATATTACCTCAATTCTTTCTTGCTGTTGCGTTTGCATGCATTGAACTCAAGCGTAGTCCGTACACATGCTACTAATTCTTGGACTGACTTTTGTGTGTGGATTATCTTTCCCTATTACCAGTGTCCCTTGCCACCAGGCAAATCCACTCAGATTTACCAGGTACTTGTAATTTATGTCCCCAAGTCAAGGGCAAAAAGTAACATTTTAGTCCAACTGACCAGTGTAGGGGTTGAACCCGCTACCTTGGCATGAACACACCATCAGTTATTAGAGACAGTGCTTTTATTCATTCAGCCATGCTGACCACCCACCTCAATCCTTCATCTCAGTCATCTATGATCTATTCTCATGAAATATCCAGATAAAGAGAATATTGTCATCTCAGTCATCTATGATCTATTCTCATGAAATATCCAGATAAAGAGAATATTGTCATCAGTCATCTATGATCTATTCTCATGAAATATCCAGATAAAGAGAATATTGTCATCTCAGTCATCTATGATCTATTCTCATGAAATATCCAGATAAAGAGAATATTGTTATCTCAGTCATCTATAATCTATTCTCATGAAATATCCAGATAAAGAGAATATTGTCATCTCAGTCATCTATAATCTCATCTCATCATGTTCCTCTTGTACCTTGCGGTGTCGAGGTGAAGTATAAACTTCGTGAGAGTGCCCGGTTATGGGCTTCGTATATCGACATTCCCATGGATTCTGTTATTCCCTCCGTCCGTTTACGTGGTCGGCCTCTTCCTCTGTTTCCATCTGGTCTGTACATCATTGCTTGTTGTGGCATGCTGTTGACTGGTAGCCTACTTGCATGGCCAAACCATTTGACTTGTTGCTTTCTAATAAAATCTAGAGCAGCTTTAACCCCTACTTTAGTCCTGATTTCTTCATTTCTGATCTTATCTCTTCTTGATACGTTGAGTATTCTTCTCAGGAACCTCATTTCTGTTGTTGTGATTTTTCTTTTCTCTTTTTCTGTCATTGTCCAGGTTTGGCATTGGTAGCACAGAGTTGGTAGGAAGATTGTGTTGTAAAGTGCTTTCTTAGTAGTTATTGATACATGTTTGTTCTTTAGTATTGGTGCCATTTGTCCAATGAGTTGATTTGCCTTATTGCACCTATTTTCGATCTCGTCTTCTGATCTGCCATTTGATGATATTATACTTCCTAGGTACTTGAAGCTCTTTACTTGTTTCAAGGGATGTTCGTTTAGGTGAATTGTTGCTGTTTGTTCTTCTTTAGTTATAGTCATTACCTCTGTTTTGCTTGTGCTAATTTTCATGTTATGTTCCCTACACATTTCGTTTAGACTATTCATGTGGTCTTGTAATTCAGCTTCTGATTTTGCTATTAGTGCTTGGTTGTCCGCAAACAGGAGTTCTCTAATGGTTAGATTTGCAGATGGTTCTTCTTCTGTGTTCTCGTCATGCGGTATTCTTGCTGTCTCTGCTTGGCTGGTTTCTTTACATATGTTGTCTATATATGTTATGAACAAGAGAGGGGACAGGACACAACCTTGTCGTACTCCAGATCTTATGGTGAAGGGTTCTGAGTGTTCTCCAGTTGCTCTCACTATGCATTCACTGTTGTTGTATAAACTTCTACATAGGTTTGTTAGATGTGTACTCACTCCATATTGTTTAAGGATTTCCCACAGCTTGTTTCTATCTACCCTATCAAATGCCTTTTCTTGGTCGACAAAGGCTAAGTAGAGTGTTTCATTGAATTCAATTGATTTTTCTATAAGTTGTCTAAGAGCAAAAATGGCGTCTGTGCATCCTTTGTTTTTCCTAAATCCAAGCTGCGTTTCGCTTAGCTGGGGTTCTAAAGTAGTTCGTAATCTTTTTTCAAGAATTTTGCAAAATATTTTCCCAGTATGACTCAACAGTGAAATGCCTCTGTATTGTGTGCAATCTCTTTTGCTGCCTTTGTTTTTCCAAATTGGGATAATTATGGCGTTTCCCCAGTCTCGTGGTGTCTGTTGTTCTACCCAAACATGGTTGAATAGTCTATGTAGCCAAGCTGTTCCTACTTCCCTTGCTGCTTTAATTAGTTCATTTGGTATTTCATCCTGTCCTGTCTATAATCTATTCTCATGAAATATCCAAATAAAGACATGGTGGAGAATATTGTCCAGCACCTGTGACACCTGGTGTTATAGCACAGAAAAAGTTAAGAAGCGCGCATAAAATACCAGTGTATAAAAAGAGTTAACTATTGTCAGTAGGAGCAAGACAAGACTAGAGAAACAGTTAACCGTGGTCAGTGAGCTCAGAGTTTCACAGGAAACGCAGGGGTCACAAGTGACTACTTGAAGGGGAACTAGCTAGGTTCGAGTCATTCATGCATGGGACAGCTTAGCGACAACACACAATTCGTTTAATATACATAATGCAGTTCTTTTGTTACAGCACATTATACAGTAGATAGTTTTTAACAGCAAGTGTGGAACTATTTTCACCAGACAAGTAGATTCCATCACAACGTTACGTGTATGTTACAGTGAGCTTTGGGAGTGACACTAGTGAATTACGAGTGGCATCACACTGATTTCGACAGATAGAGAGCAGTTGTAGCGAGGACAACAACACGAGCGACAGCGATCATAACAGTAGAGAAAGATGTCCACCCAGCATACTGTCTACAGGATTCAGTGAACGAGTGCTAGAACAAAGGTGAATGTGTCTGGGCAGCTTTAGAGATTTGTTTGTTTGTGCATCAGAGTGAAATAACACGTGATCAAGCTGATGCTGTGAGTTGCTTCCAACACATCTGAGCATCTGCTAGAGGAAGCCACGTAAACGAGAGAGAGAGAAAGAGAGAGAGAGAGAGAAAGAGAGAGAGAGAGAGAGAAAGAGAGAGAGAGAATATTCAGTTAGTCCACCTCTAGACACTAGTATCAACCCCAACAAGTCACATGGCACCTGCCATAACTCAACCTCTAGACACTAGTATCACCACCCCAACAAGTCACATGGCACCTGCCATAACTCCACCTCTAGACACTAGTATCACCACCCCAACGAGGCACATGGCACCTGCCATAACTCCACCTCTAGACACCAGTATCAACACCCCAACAAATCACATGGCACCTGCCATAACTCCACCTCTAGACACCAGTATCAACCCCAACAAGTCACATGGCACCTGCCATAACTCCACCTCTAGACACTAGTATCAACACCCCAACAAGTCACATGGCACCTGCCATAACTGCACCTCTAGACACCAGTATCAACCCCAACAAGTCACATGGCACCTGCCATAACACCACCTCTAAACACCAGTATCAACCCGAACAAGTCACATGGCACCTGCCATAACTCCACCTCTAAACACCAGTATCAGCCCCAACAAGTCACATGGCACATGCCATAGCTCCACCTCTAGACACCAGTATCAACCCCAACAAGTCACATGGCACCTGCCATAACTCCACCTCTAGACACCAGTATCAACCCCAACAAGTCACATGGCACCTGCCATAACTCCACCTCTAGACACTAGTATCAACCCCAACAAGTCACATGGCACCTGCCATAACTCCACCTCTAGACACCAGTATCAACACCAACAAGTCACATGGCACCTGCCATAACTCCACCTCTAGACACCAGTATCAACCCCAACAAGTCACATGGCACCTGCCATAACTCCACCTCTAGACACCAGTATCAACCCCAACAAGTCACATGTCACCTGCCATAACTCCACCTCTAGACACCAGTATCAACCCCAACAAGTCACATGGCACCTGCCATAACTCCACCTCTAGACACTAGTATCAACCCCAACAAGTCACATGGCACCTGCCATAACTCCACCTCTAGACACCAGTATCAACACCAACAAGTCACATGGCACCTGCCATAACTCCACCTCTAGACACCAGTATCAACACCCCAACAAATCACATGGCACCTGCCATAACTCCACCTCTAGACACCAGTATCAACCCCAACAAGTCACATGGCACCTGCCATAACTCCACCTCTAAACACTAGTATCAACCCCAACAAGTCACATGGCACCTGCCATAACTCCACCTCTAGACACCAGTATCAACCCCAACAAGTCACATGGCACCTGCCATAACTCCACCTCTAGACATTAGTATCAACCCCAACAAGTCACATGGCACCTGCCATAATTCCACCTCTAGACACCAGTATCAACCCCAACAAGTCACATGGCACCTGCCATAACTCCACATCCAGACACTAGTATCAACCCCAACAAGTCACATGGCACCTGCCATAATTCCACCTCTAGACACCAGTATCAACCCCAACAAGTCACATGGCACCTGCCATAACTCCACCTCTAGACACCAGTATCAACCCCAACAAGTCACATGGCACCTGCCATAACTCCACCTCTAGACACCAGTATCAACCCCAACAAGTCACATGGCACCTGCCATAACTCCACCTCTAGACACTAGTATCAACCCCAACAAGTCACATGGCACCTGCCATAATTCCACCTCTAGACACCAGTATCAACCCCAACAAGTCACATGGCACCTGCCATAATTCCACCTCTAGACACTAGTATCAACACCAACAAGTCACATGGCACCTGCCATAACTCCACCTCTAAACACCAGTATCAACCCCAACAAGTCACATGGCACCTGCCATAACTCCACCTCTAAACACCAGTATAAACCCCAACAAGTCACATGGCACCTGCCATAACTCCACCTCCAAACACCAGTATCAACCCCAACAAGTCACATGGCACCTGCCATAACTCCACCTCTAGACACCAGTATCAACCCCAACAAGCCACATGGCACCTGCCATAACTCCACCTCTAGACACCAGTATCAACACCCCAACAAATCACATGGCACCTGCCATAACTCCACCTCTAGACACTAGTATCAACCCCAACGAGGCACATGGCACCCGTCATAACTCCACCTCTAGACACCAGTATCAACACCCCAACAAATCACATGGCACCTGCCATAACTCCACCTCTAGACACTAGTATCAACCCCAACGAGGCACATGGCACCTGCCATAACTCAACCTCTAGACACTAGTATCACCACCCCAACAAGTCACATGGCACCTGCCATAACTCCACCTCTAGACACCAGTATCAACCCCAACGAGGCACATGGCACCTGCCATAACTCAACCTCTAGACACTAGTATCACCACCCCAACGAGGCACATGGCACCTGCCATAACTCCACCTCTAGACACCAGTATCAACACCCCAACAAATCACATGGCACCTGCCATAACTCCACCTCTAGACACCAGTATCAACCCCAACAAGTCACATGGCACCTGCCATAACTCCACCTCTAGTATACCAGTGTATATGAACACGCAAGTCAGGTTTTAGTTGACAGTATACAGTTTATTTGTACTTGATGACCAAGGGTTGATGTTAGCTTCCACTCAAGTCAAAGGCCGGATCTTAACTGCTCTTGCCAACACAATACGTCACGATTGAGCATCTCTCACCCTTTCACTCTCGATGCTCAATCGTGCTGTATCTGTTGCCCACTAGATTCTAATAATACCCCAGTACTCCTCTCTTACTGTTACACCTCCCCATGTTGAATAAAGAATTTTCCTTATAAAGGAAAACTCTTTACTCCTAATCCCCATACTCCATTCCCTCTTTTTCCTCTAATCTTCCCTAAAATCAGCTCAAGTTTGAGTAAATAATATCTCTTTTAACTCTTCTCCCAGTGATATGGTCTGCTAGTAACCATCTTTGTTCGTTATAAAACAATTTGGCATAAGTTTTCATAAAGCTTATACATTCTACATTGACATTGCCAACCACAATTCTGTTCCTTTTTCGTTATCTCACCTTCCACCATGAGCCCATGTTCATATTTTATGAACACCTTTAATAAAATTAAAGCTGATATTTCACAGCACCTATTTCTTGCCCCCGTACTTCCCATACCGCCATTTATGAACACAGTGACGTGTGTGCAAGCCCTGGATACGTCTATCCATTCGTGTACACACGTTCACTAACCCTGGTTTCCCACTAATTTAAAAATGCACAGCATTGCTTAACTATATCAACATTCAGGTCATCTAAGCTTCCCCCTACCTTATATCAGTGGACGATTTAGTTTTTATTAACTCCTTTCCGAACGAAAACCTTAAGCAAAACTCTTATATTTGAAAATTAAACTTAATTAACTAACTTCATAACTTATTTACTAACCAAGTAACTTAATATACAAAACCATTTATGTAATCAAGATCAAATCACACAAGACGTCATAACTCCAAATTAATATAAGGAAAAACACATTTTTAAAATAACATGCATCAAATCAGAATAAAACACCTTACTTCTAGCTATCACTATTGGACACTTTTACGGCCCAATAGTTTTTATCAACTCAAATGCTAGGAACACAATCACCCTATTCTAACTCAATAAATCAACTAACCACAATCATTTTTCAAAACCAAAAAAAAAAAAAAAAACTTATAATGAGGGACTAAAACAACTAAACATTAGCCATCATTTTCCAGAACCAACTCAATCATAAAAACTTATTATATATGACTCATGACTCAAACAATTACAACTACGTATAGTGACCCACCAACATTGGCCCCTCATACTAAGTAAAATAACGTATATCTATTTATACAGGTCATTCCAGTATATCTATGACCGAAAAAACTAAACATTTCACTGTCCATCTGTATATCTGTTAACTACAGACCAATTAGAATCACATCTGTTCTATCTACCTAAACAAATCAGTAATCAACATTTACCATACCATTTATTATCTCCTAACTCCTAACAGCACATAACATCCGAAATAACCTCTTAAGTGAGCACTGTAAACTATATGTTCAATCCTTTTTTTCCCATTTGTAATGTGGCCACTAATCCAATATTAACTCAAGGTAGTAGCCAACCTCTACTTATCAACGAACTTGTGATCTGGTTTCCCTTGGAAACACGGCATTTCCAACAGTAACGAAAAAATACCTTCACCCCTTTGTACCAATATCTCAAGACCACTTCCACCGTTTCGTATGCTTCTTCAGGCATCCCTTTCACTTCTAACTCCTGCCATCTGCAGTACTTTCAAATATCTATCTCCCACGTTTCCGCTTCTTCAACAAGTCCAAGTTTCTTTGAATAAGTGCCAATTCTACATCAATATCTTCTTCTTCGTACAACTTATTAGTTTCTTCCATACTACTACTAGACTCTGACTTTTCATCCATTTCTTCTTCTTCGTCTGTATGTCTCTCTTCAGCTGCCGCTAATCTCTTCCGTTCAACATCCCACCTAATTTGTCGATCCCTATTTCTTAAGGATCTTTCTAGTAGAGGCATATCTTCTCCGCTTGTTGAATAATCTCTAATTCTCCTCTGTCTTTTCACTTCTTTATCTCTTTGACTGTCCATTCTTCTTTTTGTTGCTTGTCTAGTATTTTTAAACGGAGCACCTATGTCTTCTTCCATACTATCATAATGAGTTTCATTCAGCCTTTCTTCTTCCATTCTTTTCGGAATTGTCTGTTCTTGAGTATCTTCGTAACTTGGATTTGCTAGCAACTGATTTTGTGCTGGTTCTTTTCTAAGACCTGGGGTTACTGTAGCTCCTCTGACAACCTGTTCATCCAAAAATTTCGTGTCCGAATAATAATTATTATTATAATTATTATTTTCTATCTCATCTTCATCTCTTCTTAAGTGTTCAACGTGTGCCCTTACTATATGTGCTGTGACCTGGTTCTTTATAATATACGATACATTACCTAGTTTTTCCAAAACGTAATACCCTGGAATCCAACGAGCATCAAACTTAGAGTTTCTTCTATGCTTCTTGTAATAAACTCTATCACCTACCTTAAACTCCTGTAATTTTGTATTTACATTTTTGTACTTTTTCTGTCTTTCCCTAGCTTTAATTATATTATTCCTTAATCTCACATGTGCTTTATGCATTTCCTGTATTATGGTCTCTTGAAATTCTTCACCCATATATTTCCGTCTAGGTTTTAATAGATTATCTATAGGTAGTATTGGTTCCCTCCCGTGTAATAAATAAAATGGTGAAAAACCCGTGCTCTCATTTTGATTTGTACGAATGGCGCTAAGGGCAGGTCCCAAAAATAAATCCCAATCTCTGTCATGTTCATCAATAATCTTTGCCATAATGTCGTATAACGTCCGATGTTGACGCTCGTTTTTCGCATTTGAAGAAGGTCTATAAAATGAGGTCTTTATATGTTTTATATTTAAATCTTTTAATAACTTTTCGAATTTTTTATTTACAAACTCTCTACCATTATCTGTAAGTATACTTTGTGGGCAACTAAACCTTGGTACGAACTCCTGTAAAAAAAAACATTAATGACAGTATCCGCGCTCTTATCCGGAATTGCATACACCTCCGGCCAAAGACTGTAGACGTCTACTATATGAATTAAATACACATTTCCTGACAATGTCCTAGGGTGTGGACCCGATATATCTAAACTAATCTTTTGCATTGGGAACTGAGGAATATCTGTGTCTTGTAAGGGAGACTTTATTGTTTTCATGTTCCTTAATCTGCATTTTTCACACGTATCTACATATTTGCATGTAGATTTAAACAAGTTTGGCCAATAATATTTACTTGTAAGTGCTTTCAGCAATTTATCTCTACCGAGATGTCCATTTTCATCGTGATATGCTTTTAAAAGTTCATTTTCTAAATGCTTTGGAATATATTTCCTTAGCTGTTCGTTCCTTTCACACATATAGTATAACTGTCCGTCCTCTTGTAAAACCAAATAATTCCTTTTATATTTGTTATCATCTGTTTCTCGTAATTTTTCTTTTATTTGTATGACTTTTGGGTCCAACTCTTGTTCTTCTTTCATATTAAATTGTGCTACCTGTAGGTCTTCTTCCCTATGTTCAGACTCTTGATCCGATGGTAGACTATCAAATTCTTCCCTATTTATTATAGCAGAATCTAAAATATTTACTTGCCAATTTCGGTCATCTATCTCTGGTTCAGCTTCATCTTCTGTATCTCCTGATGACTGTGGATATGGAATTCTAGACAATAAATCGGCGCATGTATTAATCCTACCTGGTATGTATTCAATTATCGCGTTGTACCCCTGTAGATTCAATGCCCACGTCTGTATTTTCCTGTTCTGCACTGGAGCTTCTAGAAAAGACTTTAAAGGCATATGGTCAGTTCTAATAACAAAATTTGCGTTATGTAAGTAGTAATTTAGTTTTTGAAGAGCGTAATGTATTGCGTAAGCCTCCTTCTCAATAGTCGTCCATTTTCTTTGTGATCTGCTAAGTTTATGCGACAAGAAGTAGATAGGCCTTTCATTTTTAACCCCTGGTATTCCAGACTCTTTTCCTTCATATGGTTGCACCAGACATGCTCCTACTGCATTGTCCGAAGCATCTGTGTACAGTATCAACTGTTTGTTTAAGTCTGGATGCGTCAACAGTGGTACCAGTGTTAAGCTGTTTTTTAAATACTCGAACGCTTTTTGACACTCATCATCCCACTTAAACCTAGCGTACTTGCCTGTTAAGTTTGTAATAGGTTCAGCTATCTTTGAAAACGCTGGGACAAACCGCCTATAATACGCACATGTTCCTATAAAAGCGCGTACCTCCTTAACGTTAGTTGGAGCAGGTAACTCTTTAATAACCTTTATCTTGTCCTGGTCTGGTTTTATACCTTCTCTATTTATAATATACCCCAAATATTTTGTTTCTGTCTTTAAAAATTGGCATTTACTAAGCTTTAACTTCACATCATGCTTTCTTAACCTGTCAAATACTAGTCTAATATGTTTCAAATGATCCTCCACATTTCCTTTTGTATAAATCAATATATCGTCTATATAGGCTAGAGCGAACCTTTGCATACCTTCTAAAACTTCATTAATTAAATGCATATAGTGAGAGGGTGCAGTTTTTACGCCAAAAGGCATTCGTAAGAATTCGTACGAGCCCATATGGGTACAAAAGGCGCTTTTCTTTTGTGCGTCTTCCGACATCGGAATACACCAAAATCCTGACCTTGCGTCCAGCGTTGTGAAATATGTAGAGCCATTAAGCAGCCCCAAAATATCATCAATTACCGGCAATGGGTATGCTACATTCTTGGTAATTTTGTTCAACGCCCTGTAATCGCAGCAGAAGCGACTCGTACCATCGGGTTTGGCCACTATTACGACCGGAGATGACCATTCTGACTTCGATCTTGTTATTATTCCTGCTTTCAACATCTCTTCTATCGCCTTTTCCACGATTTCTCTGTTTCTTAATGGAGTTCTATATGGTTTTAAACTTATTGGTGGATGATCTCCTGTGTCTATCTCCATTGTAACTGTTTGCGTCTTTCCCAACTCTAAATCATTAACCGCAAACACATCCTGATTTTGCTTTATAAGTTGTTCTAACACTTCCTTATTTTCTGGCGGAGCTTTTAACTGTGACAACAACTCTTGTTCCCTTGTTATTTTGTCTAGTGAATGTATTTGGGCTTTTTTTCTTTCTGGATGGATGGATAAATTCATCCATTCTGACATTCCCTCTTCTTCTGTGTCCGCGTCTGTCATTTCCCCTTTCACTAGAAGTTTCTGAATAACTTGTTCCCGACACTTCTGCTCTATCCGTTGCCAATATGTCACTAATGTTATGATCTAGTTTGGCTATCACACATCCTCTGTATAATTTGATTTCTCTACCTGTGTTGTTGATAACCATCACTGTTTATCTAACGCCATTATTCCATCCGGAACTTCCAAACCAGGCTCATCAATTATTTCCTCTTGTAATTCAGTGATTCTGACTGTGTTTCCTTCCACATAATATGGGTTTCTCTTCAGCTTCACTTGTATCAAATTAACCGACTGTGGTTTTAACGTCGTTGTCATTTTAACTCTAACTAGTGCTGATATATGCATGTCTTCTTGCATATCTATATAGACGTCCCTGAATTTTAATTTGTGTAAATCATAGAAAAGTCTTACTCCATTTTTTATTAAAAAATCTCTTCCTATTAACATGTTTCTATTTAAACCCTTCACTACATGAAAAAGGTGTCTTATGTTGATCCCTCCTAACTTAAAATTTATCATTGTTTGTCCAACTACTTGTAAATTCTGTCCAGTAACAGAGTGTAAATTATTATGACTCTTAAATACTCTACAATTTCTTACTATTTTGTATAGAAAACTTTCTTTTACTACACTAACCTGAGCTCCCGAATCAATTAACGTACGAACTCTATACTTTCCTATTTCTAATATACAAGAGCTATAATCTGTTTTATCTTCTATACATTTCTTGACTTCATCTAGTTGAAAATATTCTCTGTTCGACCTATTATACCTGTTATTAACATATTCTCTAACCCTTGGGACCTTATTATTTACCCTCCTATCATAGGTCCTGTCTAATAGGTAGGGCGCCGATTTTCCTGTGTTCTTGTACCTGTAAAATTCCTGTGTCCATCTACAACATTCCTACTCACCCTATTATTGTCATGTCTACCCTGTGTATTCGACTGGACACGCCTGTTATTACAAAACCGAGAAACATGTCCCCGTTGACCACAAATCCAACAGACAATATTTGTACTATTTGTGTTAACTACTGTTTCTCTTGTAGGGTATCTCATATTTCTTCTTTCCTCGTTATCATGTCTATTTCTACCTTGTAACGTCTGTATACCTCCTCTCCTATTCCATCCGAATCTTGTTTGTCCTATTTCCATGGGTTCCTCAACTCTGTCGTCTCGACTACTTCCCACTTCTCGTCCTGTTCTTAATCTAAACCTACGTCTCAAATTTTCCTCTTGTACCGCGATATCCACCGCTTGTGATAACCTCTCAGGGTTTTCCCTCATCAACTTAAGTTTCAAACCATCAGATTTTATGCAATCTACAAAAATCCCTACTAACATCCTTTCCACTTCCTCTCCTCGTACATTCTGTCCTAAGAATGCTTCTTCAGCCAGGTTAATCAATCTATCGCTAAACAATTGTACCGTCTCTCCGTTATTTTGTTTAGCCTGCCTCAACACCGAAAATGCATGTTGTGGATCCGTTATTTCTGCATATTTCCTTGCTAGGTCTTCTTTGAATTGTTCCCACGTCTCATCTACTCTAGCCTCTAACTTTCTTCTTATATGATCCGAGACCGGTTCTGTTGCCGTCTGATAAGCCAGTCTCATTTTTTCTTCATCTGTTGCTGAGATTAAATAGGCATATTTTTCTATGGAAGTGACCCATTTCTTAAAATCTCTGGCCTGTCCACTAAACTTCACAATTTCTGTTGCCATCCCTTGTTGTTTAATCACCATATTAAGCCGGCCTACTGCTGTTCCCACGCCTGTCAAAACCTGTGCCAAGGTGTCCTGTTCCGCCATGCTGAAATATACTGAAACAAAGCAAGCAAAGAACCACACAATTTCAACTTCTTAATTTAAGGAATACACTCACTTGTTTTGGAAAACTATAGTTAGTTTCTGGGTTTGAGAACCACACAATTTCAACTTCTTAATTTAAGGAATACACTCACTTGTTTTGGAAAACTATAGTTAGTTTCTGGGTTTGGGAACCACACAATTTCACCTTCTTTTTGTTTCCTGACTCAAGCACGTACTTTCCTCGACTCGTTCGATCACCAGGAGCCTGTTTCAGTTGAAAAATCAGTCGCGGAGTTCAGGTAGACTGTCTCTTCTCCCAAGTAATTTCGTCACTTCTCTAGGGATGCCGGGATAATCTTCAACCCCTGGTCGGGTCCCATCTGAGATATCTAGCCTTTGTTTTCACCCCGGGTGGGGCACATCATCGACGTCTTGAGATAGCGACAACGTAAGCGGTGATTTGAAATTAGCAAAACTCAGGCTATGGTAAGCCCTTTTTGAAACGCTAGAGTTCAGACAACGGCTATGACCAGCCCCTTGATAACGCTGAAGTTCAGACAACGGCTATGACCAGCCCCTTGATAACGCCAAAGTTCAGACAACGGCTATGACCAGCCCCTTGATAACGCCAAAGTTCAGACAACGGCTATGACCAGCCCCTTGATAACGCCAAAGTTCAGACAACGGCTATGACCAGCCCCTTGATAACGCCAAAGTTCAGACAACGGCTATGACCAGCCCCTTGATAACGCCAAAGTTCAGACAACGGCTATGACCAGCCCCTTGATAACGCCAAAGTTCAGACAACGGCTTTCGGCCTCTGTATTTGCAGATTACTGAACTGATTACTGAATTTTATTGGGCATCACTTCACACCACGTGCCGAGACTGTTTCTAGGAGTTATTTGACCGGAGCATGGAACAATAACAAGCGTCTCCCGACCTTGACAAAACCGATTCGAGAAAACGTCTGTTCTAAATACCTTCTTGTTTAGGCAGTCTGGTCTGGATCCTTTGAAGGTTTCCTAGTACTTCGCGTGGTGGCCGGGACGGCCAAATCCAGTATCGTGGTTAGACGGCACCATTTCGTGTCCTATACCAGTGTATATGAACACGCAAGTCAGGTTTTAGTTGACAGTATAAAGTTTATTTGTACTTGATGACCAAGGGTTGATGTTAGCTTCCACTCAAGTCAAAGGCCGGATCTTAACTGCCCTTGCCAACATAATACGTCACGATTGAGCATCTCTCACCCTTTCACTCTCGATGCTCAATCGTGCTGTATCTGTTGCCCACTAGATTCTAATAATACCCCAGTACTCCTCTCTTACTGTTACACTAGACACTAGTATCAACCCCAACAAGTCACATGACACCTGCCATAACTCCACCTCTAGACACCAGTATCAACCCCAACAAGTCACATGGCACCTGCCATAACTCCACCCCTAGACACCAGTATCAACACCCCAACAAATCACATGGCACCTGCCATAACTCCACCTCTAGACACTAGTATCAACCCCAACAAGTCACATGACACCTGCCATAACTCCACCTCTAGACACTAGTATCAACCCCAACAAGTCACAAGGCACCTGCCATAACTCCACCTCTAAACACCAGTATCAACCCCAACAAGTCACATGGCACCTGCCATAACTCCACCTCTAAACACCAGTATCAGCCCCAACAAGTCACATGGCACCTGCCATAGCTCCACCTCTAGACACCAGTATCAACCCCAAGAAGTCACATGGCACCTGCCATAACTCCACCTCTAGACACCAGTATCAACCCCAACAAATCACATGGCACCTGCCATAACTCCACCTCTAGACACCAGTATCAACCCCAACAAGTCACATGGCACCTGCCATAACTCCACCTCTAAACACCAGTATCAACCCCAACAAATCACATGGCACCTGCCATAACTCCACCTCTAGACACCAGTATCAACACCCCAACAAATCACATGGCACCTGCCATAACTCCACCTCTAGACACCAGTATCAACCCCAACAAGTCACATGGCACCTGCCATAACTCCACCTCTAGACACCAGTATCAACCCCAACAAGTCACATGGCACCTGCCATAACTCCACCTCTAGACACCAGTATCAACCCCAACAAGTCACATGGCACCTGCTATAACTCCACCTCTAGACACCAGTATCAACCCCAACAAGTCACATGGCACCTGCCATAACTCCACCTCTAGACACCAGTAACAACCTTAACACTCCAACAAGTCACATGGCACCTGGCAAGCAGCAGACAATCCAGACTGATAGTTTATTTCATTACAAGCTCTTTTTCTTCTCATCTGCCACAAAATTCACACCAAAATGAGCTCAAAGTTAACATTTTATTGTCCCCGCAGAGAGCAGAGATCTTTTGTATACATTTATAAATATAAAACAAGTTCAAAGTTAACACTTTAATTCCCCGCAGAGAGCAGAGATCTTTTATATACATTTATAAATATAAAACAAGCATTTCTGACATTGACATGAGCTATTTAATACAAATAACAAATCATCTGAAAATGTCACTAAACACAGTGATAAAATACACATAGTTGTCGACACAAATACAGCACACATGTGTCTGCCACGCAGGCTGTTTCAACAACATTAATAGAGGTATGTTTAAGTTTGTGGTTTTAACAACTAATAACTGAAACATGGTTGGTTTGTCAGTTATCAATACAAATAAACAATTTGTTCTTTCAGCCGCTGGGCAACACAAGGAATGGGAACATGTCTTGTCTTGAGTACCTGTCTACACTTACAGATAAAGAGCTTAATGATGATATCTTGGAAGGAATTAACTCTCAAAGAGTTACTCACAACACAAGAAGACAGCCCATATTCTTTAGTCATGTCACGGGAAGAGGAAAGCTTCAACTTATGTCATCACAACAGGAAAGGTGGATGGGAAAAAAAGGGGGGGGGGGGAAGGAAGAGACCATAAGAAAAGAAGTTGGATGGTTTGACATGGTGGCATGGAGGGACATCGGTATAGGTATCAGAAATGATTGACAGTAGAAAAGAAAGAAGGCTATGGACAAACATGCACACACAACATGCACTGTAAGAAGTCCAAACTAACAGTTTAGATATCACTTGTTGCTAAAGAAACATTTCTTTGTGAGTGATTATTTTACAAGTGCAACATTCAGATATTCTTTTTGAAACACTGTGTGCAACTCGTGCCCTCACTTAACACACACACACACACACACACATATGTATAAATATGATAAAGATCGCAAGCACGCACATATATCACACTGACATTATATGTGTTGTCCATGAGATCAAAGGTAGAATCTTGTCTCAGTGTCCATGAGATCAAAGGTAGAATCTTGTCTCAGTGTCCATGAGATCAAAGGTAGAATCTTGTCTCAGTGTCCATGAGATCAAAGGTAGAATCTTGTCTCAGTGTCCATGAGATCAAAGGTAGAATCTTGTCTCAGTGTCCATGAGATCAAAGGTAGAATCTTGTCTCAGTGTCCATGAGATCAAAGGTAGAATCTTGTCTCAGTGTCCATGAGATCAAAGGTAGAATCTTGTCTCAGTGTCCATGAGATCAAAGGTAGAATCTTGTCTCAGATGCTCTCACAGTTCAGCTCAAAACACTGCAAAAATCTGACACAGCTTATCCTGTACCGAACCATTCATCATGTGGTTAATTCTTCCATCTGACACTGATGATATAACGTCCCACCCTGAAGTCTCATGCCATTAGAAAGCTTGCTTTAACTCCTTCAGTCTCACAGTTCCAGTATTTTAGGTCCAGGACTAACACATGCATGACTGTAAAGCACAACCGGCAGTTCCATTATGAACAACACATGCCCCCAGAAACCATCCATGCTGAAGAGATCAAAACTCTCTGAGTTAGAGCATACAAAAAGCCATGAGCCAGGCAAATGTCTCTTTGATCTAATGTCCTTGATGTCTAAACAATGTCTCTCTGATCTAATATCCTTGATGACTAAACAATGTCTCTTTGATCTAATGTCCTTGATGACTAAACAATGCCTCTCTGATCTAACATCCTTGATGACTAAACAATGTCTCTTTGATCTAATGTCCTTGATGACTAAACAGTGTCTCTCTGATCTAATGTCCTTGATGACTAAACAATGGCTCTCTGGTCTAATGTGCTTGATGACTAAACAATGTCTCTCTGATCTAATGTCCTTGATGTCTAAACAATGTCTCTCTGATCTAATGTCCTTGATGACTAAACAATGTCTCTCTAATCTAATGTCCTTGATGACTAAACAATGTCTCTCTGATCTAATGTCCTTGATGACTAAACAATGTCTCTCTAATCTAATGTCCTTGATGACTAAACAATGTCTCTCTGATCTAATGTCCTTGATGACTAAACAATGTCTCTCTAATCTAATGTCCTTGATGACTAAACAATGTCTCTCTGATCTAATGTCCTTGATGACTAAACAATGTCTCTCTAATCTAATGTCCTTGATGACTAAACAATGTCTCTCTGATCTAATGTCCTTGATGACTAAACAATGTCTCTCTGATCTAATGTCCTTGATGTCTAAACAATGTCTCTCTGGTCTAATGTCCTTGATGACTAAACAATGTCTCTGATCTAATGTCCTTGATGACTAAACAATGTCTCTCTGATCTAACGTCCTTGATGACTAAACAATGTCTCTCTGATCTAATGTCCTTGATGACTAAACAATGTCTCTCTGATCTTGAAGACAAAAATGTCCCTCTGATCTAATGTCCTTGTCTTGTCTATGTTTCTGAGAATATCACAATAAATATCAAGTAAATAATGAACACACAGATATAAAAACAATAACATCCATATTGGTATTGATGAACCACTTGCCAGGCCTAACAGTTTTCTCTCTAGGTTTGTTGCTTCAGGCCTGCAGCTTGACAATTGTACACATTTGCTACAATAATTATTTAGGATGAGTGCAAGGAGTTCACTGGCACTCACAGCCTCAAGACCAAGTCTTGCTGTGTGTTTTTGTCAATATTATACAGACATGTGCTGGGCAGCGATCATTAAGCACACACCCACAGAAGTACTTTTTTTTTCGTCATCAACATCTCTCTATATGTGTATGAGCAAGAGAAAGAAGAGGATAAGTCAGAGAGAACCAGATGGGAGCACACTTGCACACACAAATGACTGCGAATAATCACATCAACTTCCTGCCTCTGGCGATTCTGTATCAGAACTGGAGGGTGTCAGCTTCTCCGAGTGATAGATTCGAGAGATCTGCATGAGTAGTGGCCCTGTCTCGGGGTCACTCAGCCATTGGCTGGCACTCAACGGGTTCTCTAGCATCTGTAGGAAAGCTGAAACAAGACAGGGCAACCACACAGTCAACAGAACAAAGAAAGGGCAACCACAAAGTCAACAGAACACAGAAAGGGCAACCACACAGTCAACAGAACACAGACAGGGCAACCACACAGTCAACAGAACACAGAAAGGGCAACCACTCGGTCAACAGAACACAGACAGGGCAACCACACAGTCAACAGAACACAGACAGGGCAACCACACAGTCAAAAGAACACAGACAGGGCAACCACACAGTCAACAGAACACAGACAGGGCAACCACACAGTCAACAGAACACAGACAGGGCAACCACTCGGTCAACAGAACACAGACAGGGCAACCACTCGGTCAACAGAACACAGACAGGACAACCACTCGGTCAACAGAACACAGACAGGGCAACCACACAGTCAACAGAACACAGAAAGGGCAACCACTCGGTCAACAGAACACAGAAAGGGCAACCACTCGGTCAACAGAACACAGACAGGGCAACCACACAGTCAACAAAACACAGAAAGGGCAACCACTTGGTCAACAGAACACAGACAGGGCAACCACACAGTCAACAGAACACAGACAGGGCAACCACACAGTCAACAGAACACAGAAAGGGCAACCACTCAGTCAACAGAACACAGAAAGGGCAACCACTCAGTCAACAGAACACAGAAAGGGCAACCACTCAGTCAACAGAACACAGAAAGGGCAACCACTCAGTCAACAGAACACAGAAAGGACAACCACTCAGTCAACAGAACACAGAAAGGGCAACCACTCAGTCAACAGCACAGAAAGGGCAACCACTCAGTCAACAGAACACAGAAAGGGCAACCACTCAGTCAACAGAACACAGAAAGGGCAACCACTCAGTCAACAAAACAGAAAGGGCAACCACACAGTCAACAGAACACAGAAAGGGCAACCACTCAGTCAACAGAACACAGACAGGGCAACCACACAGTCAACAAAACACAGACAGGGCAACCACACAGTCAACAGAACACAGACAGGGCAACCACACAGTCAACAGAACACAGACAGGGCAACCACACAGTCAACAGAACACAGACAGGGCAACCACTCAGTCAACAGAACACGGCAACCACACAGTCAACAGAACACAGACAGGGCAACCACACAGTCAACAAAACACAGACAGGGCAACCACTCAGTCAACAGAACACAGACAGAGCAACCACACAGTCAACAGAACACAAACAGGGAAACAACTCAGTCAACAGAACACAGACGGGGCAACCACAGTCAACAGAATACAGGAGATTACACACACAGACAGGACAAAAATTCAATAAACAATATGAGATTGCAAGTGATTGCACGGACAGGCCAACTCAGTAAACAAAACATATGAATGTATACTGACAACAGGTTATTGTCCAGAGGGGGCAACAACCCAGTAAGCATGGATGATTGTACAGACAACAGGTGATTGTACAGACAACAGGTGATTGTACAGACAATAGGTGATTGTACAGACAACAGGTGATTGTACAGACAACAGGTGATTGTACAGACAACAGGTGATTGTACAGACAACAGGTGATTGTACAGATTAAAACAGACAACAGGTGACTGTACAGACAACAGGTGATTGTACAGACAACAGATAATTGTACAGACAACAGGTGATTGTACAGACAACAGGTGATTGTACAGACAACAGGTGATTGTACAGATTAAAACAGACAACAGGTGACTGTACAGACAACAGGTGATTTTACAGACAGCAGGTGATTGTACAGACAGCAGGTGATTTTACAGACAGCAGGTGATTGTACAGACAACAGGTGATTGTACAGACAACAGGTGATTGTACAGACAACAGGTGATTGTACAGACAACATGATTGTACAGACAACAGACAACAGGTGATTGTCCAGAGGGGACAACAGATGATTGTACAGACAACAGGTGATTGTACAGACAACAGGTGATTGTACAGACAACAGACAACAGGTGATTGTCCAGAGGGGACAACAGCTCAGTAAACAACATGGTTGATTGTATACTGATAACAGGTTTTTGTACAGACAACAGAAAATAGGTGACTGTACAGACAACAGACAATAAGTGATTGTACAGACAACAGGTGATTGTATAGACAACAGGTGATTGTACAGACAAGTGATTGTACAGACAAGGCAACAACTCAGTCAACAGAAAACAACTGATTGTACAGACAACAAGTGATTGTACAGACAACAGACAACAAGTGACTGTACAGACAGGGCAACAACTCAGTCAATAGGTGACTGTACAGACAGGGTAACAACTCAGTCAACAGACAAGTGACTGTACAGACAAGGCAACAACTCAGTCAAGAGGTGACTGTACAGACAGGGCAACAACTCAGTCAACAGACAACAAGTGACTGTACAGACAGGGCAACAACTCAGTCAACAGACAACAAGTGACTGTACAGACAGGGCAACAACTCAGTCAACAGACAACAAGTGACTGTACTGACAGGGCAACAACTCAGTCAAAAGACAACAAGTGATTGTACAGACAGGGCAACAACTGTCAACAGACAACTCGCCTGGCACAAACACTAACTCCCCTGGCACACAACATTGACTCACCTGGCACACAACACTGACTCACTCACCTGGCACAGAACACTGACTCACTCACCTGGCCCACAACAGACTCACTCACCTGGCACACAACATTGACTCACTCACCTGGCCCACAACACTGACTCACTCACCTGGCCCACAACACTGACTCACTCACCTGGCCCACAACACTGACTCACTCACCTGGCACACAACACTGACTAACTCACCTGGCCCACAACACTGACTCCTCACCTGGCACACAACACTGACTCACTCACCTGGCACACAACACTGACTCACTCACCTGGTCCAGAACACTGACTCACTCACCTGGCACCCAACACTGACTCTCTCACTCACTTTACACATAACACTGACTCACTTGGCACACAACACTGACTCACTCACCTGGCACACAACACTGACTCACTCACCTGGCACACAACACTGACTCACTCACCTGGCACACAACACTGACTCTCTCACTCACCTGACACATAACACTGACTCACTCACCTGGCACACAACACTGACTCTCTCACTCACTTTACACATAACACTGACTCACTTGGCACACAACACTGACTGACTCACCTGGCACACAACATTGACTCACTCACCTGGGACACAACACTGACTCTCTCACTCACCTGACACACAACACTGACTCACTCACCTGGCACCCAACACTGACTCTCTCACTCACTTTACACATAACACTGACTCACCTGGCACACAACACTGACTCACTCACCTGGCACACAACACTGACTCACTCACCTGGCACACAACACTGACTCACTCACCTGGCACACAACACTGACTCTCTCACTCACCTGACACATAACACTGACTCACTCACCTGGCACCCAACACTGACTCTCTCACTCACTTTACACATAACACTGACTCACCTGGCACACAACACTGACTCACTCACCTGGCACACAACACTGACTCACTCACCTGGCACACAACACTGACTCACTCACCTGGCACACAACACTGACTCACTCACCTGGCACACAACACTGACTCTCTCACTCACCTGACACATAACACTGACTCACTCACCTGGCACACAACACTGACTCTCTCACTCACTTTACACATAACACTGACTCACTTGGCACACAACACTGACTCACTTGGCACACAACACTGACTGACTCACCTGGCACACAACATTGACTCACTCACCTGGGACACAACACTGACTCTCTCACCTGGCACATAACAAGGTGTTGCACATGAGTAGCTGTGGTGACAAAAAAGACTCACCTAGCAGACAACGTGGGTTGTTTAAGCCAAGCTGAACGTTTGGGTGTGCCAGGATGGCCTTATATACGGGGCTGTTTGGGTCCAGACCCTGGTCAATAGTCTCTGGTGTCTCCTTGCGGTCACTCAACAGCCAGTCACACTGCGGACGATACCAATCATCACAGTCAGTGCTACAGTGGAAAGTTGCTGGTGGTTAGTCTCTTTCAGTGGAGCCATCAAAATAAACATCATAATGGGTGACTTTAATTCTAAAGTAGGAAATCAAGGTGATGGATGCACAGTAGGTAAACATGGTATGGGAGAGAAAAACAAGTGAGAATACAATCTTGTAGAATGATAAAAGAGCATGAACGTATTGTCGGAAACACCTGGCTTAAGCAACATCCAAGAAGATTATGGACATGGAGAAGTTCTTACAGCAGGATTAGGAACCAGATTGATTACATCCGCATTTGCAAAAGGTTTTGAAATATGTTAACAGTAGCTAAAGCAGTACCAAATGCAGACTGTTACAGTGATCACAAATTGATTACAGGCACATTGAAGGTAAAGTTAAAGAAAGTCAAGTATACACCAGGAAACACTAAATATGATCTGTATACATTGAAAAATGACAAGTAAATACAAGACAATTTTAACATAGAAATAAAGAACAGATTTCATATATTGTCTGATCTAGAGACCTAATTTCAAGATGTGGCTGATCAATGGGAAATATTGAAGAATTCAATCAATTTGGCTGCAGAAACAGCTATCCCAAAATTAAAGAAAGTAGGTCGTAAGAAATGGATGACTTGAAAAATTTTTTACAACTAACAGAAACAAAGAAGACACACACACAAAATAATCCTGACAAATATGAAGAGGTTCTCAGAAAAGTCAGAACATTATTAAAGAGACAAAAGAAGCATGGCTTGAGAAAAATTTCATAGATATTGAAAAACAGCACAATAGTAAAAATACCAAATTAATGCACAAAAGAATTCAGGAGCTTACTAATAAAAGAACACCTACATCAACAGGCTGCCTGAAAACAAAAGATGGAAAAATCATAATAGAAAAAGATAAGATTTTACATGCATGGTCAGATTATATGAAAAACCTTTATGATGATACTAGAGAAGAACAGTATGATATTCGGAATAAAAATAAAGGATCAACAATTTTGCAGATGGAAGTTCAGAATGCTCTTGACCATATGAAAACTGGCAAGACCCCGGGTCCAGACAACATCACAACAAAAATTATCAATACCTTAGAAGAATACGGAACAGACCTAGTCACCTGACTTTTATTTTTTTTCATATCCTTTTTACAGGACATCGATGTCAACACTAGCATTTTACTGCTGTTTGTTGAGGTCTTGGCAAGTTTTACGTTCAGTAGTTTGCCATTGCTTTCTGAACAACTGGCTCCCATAGCAACTTGTTAAAACCCAGCGCAACGCGGTCTGCTGCCAAATCGGTCGCAGCTGTGTTTCGAACGCGGGTAAGCGGGCTTATAAATTGCGTTCGTAAGCCCTTCGCCATGGAGACCGGCCTGCTGAACACAATGCATGATATTGGAGATATACCTCATGAATTATGTAATTCTGTATTTATTGCAATCCTGATGAAATCAGGAGCCCTGGAATGTGATCAACATCGAACAATTAGTATAATGAGCCACATCATGAAAATTTTGCTAAGAATTATCATGCCAAGAGTTAGGCAGAAAATACAACCCGAAATAGGAGAACAATAATGTGGGTTTGTAGTAGGCAAAGGTACAGTAAATGCTGTGTATATGCTGAGAACATTAATTGAATGTTCTATAGAAGTAAACTTCTGCGTTCATCTGAAATGTTTTGTTTAGATGTAATTGCATTGTGCCTGTTTACAGCAGCACTGCGATATTTGCACCTTTCGCCCGACACATCCGACCTCTGCAGGTATTTTTTGGCCGGGTTACCTTCCCGGGGAAGTAAACAAAAACTTACATCTTTGCTTTATTGACTACACAAAGGCTTTCGATAAAGTAAGACATGTAAACATGATGAAGATGCTTGCAGATCTAAATTGATGGGAAAGATCTAAGACTTGTAAAAAACATATATTGGAAACAACAAGCTGCCATAAAGATTAATAATGAAGTAGGTCAATATCAGCCTATCTGCGACAGGGATGTGTAATATCTCCAGATCTTTTTCCCCTCAGAAATTTAGAAGATATGAGCGGAATCACCATTGGGGGAACGTAACATCAATAACATTAGATATGCAGATGATACAGTATTGATTGCAGACAATGAACAGGACCTGCAAAATTTAGTAGATGCGGTTGTTACACACAATGAACAACTAGGGTTAGAATTAAATTGTAAAAAGACACAGATTATGGTCGTCACTAAGAAGGACGAAATACCACAATGTAATATACAAGTAAATGGGAATATTCTTCAACAAGTGAGCAGGTACAATTATCTCGGAACAGTCATGACATCTCATAGGAGATGCCTTGAAGAGATGAGAAGTAGAATCATGGCAAAGGTTGCTTTTTGCAAGATGGAAGGCATACTGACCAATAAAAAGATGTCAATTGCAATGAGAAAAAGAGTGTCGAAGTGCTACATAGAACCTATGCTTTTGTATGAATATGAAGCGTGGACAACAGGCAGAAAAACATCTGATGGCTGTGGAAATGTGGTTTCTGAGGAAAATACAAAGAATACAGTGGACAGACAGAAAAACCAATGACCAAATCCAACAAGAAGCACACGAAAGTCGTAAACTGATTAGAGAAATTAGAAATAGACAGTCACAATTTTTTTAGCCACGTTATGAAAAGAAATAAATGGGAGAATTTGGTGACGACAACTGGCAAGATCGAGGGGAAGAGAACAAGGGGAAGGCAAAGAAGTAAATACCTGGATGGCTTGGCCACATGGGATGGTCAGGACAAGACAGAAATTATAATGTTACACACAAATTATGTCACACACAAATTATAATGTTACACACAAATTATAATGTTACACACAAATTATAATGTTACACACAAATTATAATGTCTCAAATCCACAACTGGTGATCATGTGAGATGGCGAACATGATGATTATAATTTGACAAGTGGTCAGTTGCTTCATAAAGGTCAGAAGAATGGCCACACAGAGCTGCATGATATGACTGAGTTGTGTTGAATAGAGTCAAGAACCAACATCACAGCACTTGGAACATTCCCATACATGCTCCGTCATCTTCAACAGCCAGCAAAGAGTCCCAAGACTAATGGTATCAGTAGCGGTCTGATGAAGTGTCCGCCTGGCCTTTTCCTTGGAGTGCTGAGTGTCGGCCAGTATAAGATGGCATGATTTAGATGGCAGCTGAGCCTAGCATGCCTCATTTGAAACGAGAAAATAAGACTTTTTTTTTAAATGTCAAGGTCAGTGATGATGTCATGAACCTTTGGTTGGGGCATTTCATTGACAAAAGCTTGGTCCCCTGGAACCTTAGTCCATCTGTGGAGCCAGTCTTTTCTTGTGTTTCTAAGTGTCTCATGTTGCAAGGACTGTTCCGTTTGCTGTTGGCAGCTTCTAGAACAAATCTGCTGCAAGTACTGTTTCGTTGCTGTTGGGCAGCTTTTAGAACAAATCTACTGCAAATACTGTTCTGTTGCTGTTGGGCAGCTTCTGATAGAACAAATCTGCTGCAAGTACTGTTCCATTGCTGTTGGGCAGCTTCTGATAGAACAAATCTGCTGGAATTCTAATTCCCCATGAGGTCACTGTGGCTAGTCATCTTATACTGATGGTTGGGGGTTGAGTGGTCTCGAGGTATGGTGTCCGCCTCGAGTGCTGGAGGTCCAGGGTTCAGGCCCCGGTGAGGACCAGGATTTATATAAAAAATCCACCTGGACTTCCAGTAATTTCCCCTGGTCTCTGGGTAGTGAGATCGGACGCCCGTGTGTATTGTTGCGCACGTAAAAAATCCCTTGGCAGTTGGAAATCAAAAAGAGTAGCCTAATGGCGCTGCCCGGGCAAAATTTCGAGTTAAAAATCTACCCAAAGCATTTCAGGATCTTCGCCGATGCAACGGAGTTCGTGCATTGAGCTGAGTTTCTCCAAACTCAGGCTTGAGGTAGGAGGAAAACGAAGCACTTATGGGTTAAACTGTGTGCCGTGATGTTGATCCAACGACTAAAACTAAGACTAAAACTATACTGATGGTTGTTAGCTAACAGAAGAAATGTCACAATATCTGAGACATGCCCATGACTGCTCTATCTACCACAGCAGACACTGAAGTACAATGGAGTAATATGCTATCAAGTTGTTGAGCTCTTTGTACTCAAGAGTATTAGTGTGCTTATGCAGTTCGTTTCAGTGTCTCTAGGACAGACAAGGTGTCACTGCAATTCACTAGAGACATCACACAGATATAATAATAATAAAAGGCATGGAAATAATTCGACAAATAATGTAAATATACCTGACAATGTGAGTAAGGGAACCAGGACATTAATGACACTTACAGCAGTATCCTGGTTATTTCTGGACATTCGTAGTGCATGCACTGCCTCCTTCTCTATAAAACCCATTTCTATCAGATTTTGAAGGGCCTGAAATGTTGCACAGAAATAATACTGTTACACACAAATAATACTGTTACACACAAATTATAATGTTACACACAAATTATAATGTTACACACAAATTATAATGTTACACACAAATTATAATGTTACACACAAATTATAATGTTACACACAAATTATATGAACCTAAGGCCCATCCACATCAATGTGGAAGCACTAGACTCGAGTTCAACTCTCATTTGAGCTCATCAGTAGACCGGATCAAGGATATGCACTACTGACGAGCTCAAATGAGAGTGAAACTCGAGTCTAGTGCTTCCACATTGACGTGGATGGGTCTTAGGTTCATATCAGAATACGATCAGCGTTGCCAGTAGTGGGTTGTGCTCAATATTTAAATCTCAAATCCCGAAACAACCAAATAAAACAAATTTTAATGTCACAAACAAATTATGTTACAAATTATAATGCTACAAACAAATTATGTCACAAATTATAATGTCATAAACAAATTATAATGTAACACACAAATTATAATGTTACATTTAAATAATACTGTTACACACAGATTATAATGTTACACATACATTATAATGTTACACACACATTATAATGTTACACTCAAATTATAATCTTCTTCTTCTTCTTCAGAGTTCCGAGCCATTGAGGTTCTTTGCTGCAGATACAATCCGTCTCCATTTGTCTCTCTGGTGGACCTTCTCTTGCCAGTCGTTGATTCCAAGTGCTTGTAGGTCTGCATATATATTATCTCTCCACTGTCTTCTTGGTCTACCTAGGAGTCTACGGTCATTTATTTCCTGAGTGTAAGCGAGTTTTGTTTCCCTATTATCTTCCATTCTTTCTATATGCCCCAGCCATTGTAGTCTATTAGCCTTCATGATACCAGTGATTAGCGGGGACTTAAACAGATCATAAATGTTACTTCTTCTTTTCCACTCTCCACTTTGTGTATCCCTAATGGGTCCAAAGATGCGTCTTAAAACTTTGTTCTCAAAGGTTTGTAGCAAGGCTTCGTCTCCTTTCGTTGTACTCCAGGTTTCAGAGTCATACAGCACAACTGGTCTGATCAGTGTTTTGTATATTGTGATCTCGGTGTTACGAGATAGCGCCTTTGATTTTAGTAGATGTTGTAGTGCATAGTATATCTTATTTCCAGAGTTGATTCTAGTTTGTATTTCTTCCCTTATGATGTTGCAGCAGTTGAGGATTGTACCCAGGTATTTGTATGTTTCCGCTCTTTTAATGGTCATACTATCTAAATTATAATGTTACACATAAATAATACTGCTACAGACAAATTGTAAGCAAAAGACCTATCAATAAGTGACACGAAAAGAGAAGTAAACAACTGAAGTTTCATTGGAAAAGATGCCTTGACAACTCACACGAGGATTCGGTCTGAACTCTCTATGCTGAAAGGCACGGATGGTTTCTAAAATGTTCTTGAAGCGAGGTGCCTCGGTTCCCCCCGTTGCACCCCCAGCACCTTCAGTGGCTGTCTCCTCATCTGGATCCGCTGTGGGAGCATCCTCTGGTGAAGCTTCAGCAGCGCCCTGGCTGGCGTCCTGACCTTCACCTGGCAGAGGTGTGTCAATGTCAGGGTCAGACTCATTAGTCAGCAGCCACTCCATCGCCGTGACCACAGAGTGTCTGCAATTGAAGAAACATTCTTCTCTGACTTAGCTCTTTAACAAAGCAAGTTTAGTAAACAACCTGTAACGATAAAAAGGACTTGTAAATAATAAAAAGTCTCTGATGTACCCTGGCGGCTGATGTAAAGAACATTACAAATTTAAGCAAACAAGTGTGCACAGGAAAACCTGGTAATTTAGTCAGAACAAAATAAACTAAATGTTAGTTACGTTTTGAGGATATTCAGATCCATTATCTCTGTCAGAAATAATTTAAAAAAAAAATAAAGTTCATCATCAGGGGCCTTGCCAACTGTCACGGACGACCATGCTTATCCACATCGTGCAACCTCCACAAGCGTGTATCATTTTGAGCGCTGACACCTTTCCGTGTCATGACACAAGGCTGTCAAGAATTTCCTCTCGCTATCTTCCTATATTTTTTTCCATAAATCTTTCCAATTGTCACAATATGTTCTAGTGTTTGTCTCCTCAAATTTGGTCATAATATTATTATTACTTTTTTCTATTGTTTGTAATAAGTTGTCTTTGTGACTTAGCATCTTTCAAAACGTGTAGATTACGCAATTTGCATGTCCAAGGAATGTTCAGCATTATTCTGTAAAACCCCATCTATGAAGTTTCTAGGGATTTGTTTGTTTGTTTACTAATTGGTTCTAACTAACATGAACAAATTCTCATTTCTAATGATAAGGATTTATTGCATTAGATGTTCTTCATTTGATTAAACGTGGTGTTTGCTTGTCCTGTGTTCTTCTTTATCTCTGTGAGGCATCTTGATTGTATCTGATGTTATCCATGGGCCTCAATATTTGGATTTCTACACTTCCCCCAGATTAACACCATTTACTTTAATTGTACATTAAGGCATAATCTGTTACTTTGATATCACCATTACTTTTGCATTCCTATTATTCAAAATTGGCATGATTTGTTACTTTGATATCACCATTACTTCTGCATTCCTATTTTTATTCACAATAGGCATGATCTGTTACTTTGTTATCATCATTATTTCCATATTCCTAGTATTCAAGCTAGGCATAATCTGTTACTTTGATATCACCATTACTTTTGCATTCCTATTATTCAAACTAGGCATGATCTGTTACTTTGATATCACCATTATTTCCATATTCCTATTATTCAAGCTAGGCATGATCTGTTACTTTGATATCACCATTACTTTTGCATTCCTATTATTCAAAATTGGCATGATTTGTTACTTTGATATCACCATTACTTCTGCATTCCTATTTTTATTCACAATAGGCATGATCTGTTACTTTGTTATCACCATTTTTTGCATATTCCTATTATTCAAGCTAGGCATGATCTGTTACTGTGATATCATCATTACTTCTGCATTCCTATTATTCAACATAGGCATAATCTGTTACTTTGATATCACCATTACTTTTGCATTCCTATTATTCAAACTAGGCATGACCTGTTACTTTGATATCACCATTACTTCTGCATTCCTATTATTCACAATAGGCATGATCTATTACTTTGTTATCACCATTATTTGCATATTCCTAGTATTCAAGCTAGGCATAATCTGTTACTTTGATATCACCATTACTTTTGCATTCCTATTATTCAAACTAGGCATGACCTGTTACTTTGATATCACCATTACTTCTGCATTCCTATTATTCACAATAGGCATGATTTGTTACTTTGATATCACCATTACTTCTGCATTTCTATTATTCACAATAGGCATGATCTGTTACTTTGTTATCACCATTATTTGCATATTCCTAGTATTCAAGCTAGGCATGATCTGTTACTTTGATATCATCATTATTTCTGGATATCTATTATTCAATCAAGCTAAAGCCCATTTTTGTCACTGTCTATAATCGCACCAAGTTAACCACACCTTATTCAGCTAAAGCCACAGGGTACTTGAGATATACCGTATTTTACGGAGTATAAGACGCACTTTTTTCTTCAAAAAATTGCCTCCAAAATTCAGGTGCATCTTATACTCGAAATTAATATAAAAATGGTAAAAATGTTATTTAAAAAAAAATTGCTTAAAAATTAAGGTGTGTCTTATAGTCCGAAGCATCTTATAGTCCGTAAAATACGGTATTATTTACGTGACTTGTGGTTTCTACTCAGTCAGCATGAGGTTCTCGCAGGGTAAATACATGTGCTTATGCTCGTTTCTCCCCAGCATCTGAACATACCTTAGAAGTTTTTTTTAAAATAAAGCCACAGGATGTGTTCCAACTGTAAAATGAAGAGGACTAATGGACCAGGTTGACATAGTGAGTGCTGCAGAGAGGTGGGGCGATTAAACGATTCAAGAGACAACAGCGAATCTGCAGCCTTAAAAAAAAGGGGGGGGGGGGGGTGGGAGAGAAGGGAAGAGAAGGAAGAAGAGAAGGTGTGAGAGCTTCAATGCACTGGGTTTGATCCCACATGACTCAGTTTCTGCGGGGCAGGTTGCAAAACAGGTGCACATAGTTATGCTGTTGCCTGTTAGCATCCCTTTAAAAAAAAAAAAAAACAACACTTTTCTGTGTTTACACCTCTGAGCATTTTCTGCGTTGATACCTCTGTGCATTTTCTGTGTTGATACCTCTGTACATTTTCATTTATTAATTTGGTTTTTTTCTTTAGATCTGTTTGTACTGTTCCTGAAGAAGATCACTAGCATGGAAAGATCAGATTCATTGTGTTGTCATTTAATTATTTATTACTTATTAGCACAACGTTATGTTAGTATTACTGTTATTCTTATTTTATATTTATCTCCCCACTGTAATTTCTGTTTACTGGGGTTGATTTTGTTGTAAGGTATGTACATAGCGTCTGTGTATGTTATCTTTCTCTTTCTTGCAGGAGGGACACATACCTAACTGATTTCATGTCATTGTATACGTGTATCAGAAGTATCAACAAACATCGATGCTGCACTGTGCACACACGCAGGTTTTGACTAGAAACCTCTTCCTAACCAGGCACTGAAAGGCAAACAGAGAAAGAACATGATGCTCACCATGCAGGATTGAGCAGAATATAATTTGTTGTAACAAACAGAAGATAGTGGGACAACAGAGAACTCAAATGAAAGAGTCTGCACATGAACACTGTAACATTGTTTTAACAAACAGAAGATAGTGGGACAACAGAGAACTCAACTGAAGGAGTCTGCACATGAACACTGTAACAAGATCATTTAGAGGATGCAAACCAATCTGATGCAGTTGTGACTTGGTGTGACTTGGTGTGGCTTGTAATAGATAAGGTGAGGATGATGACACAAATAATCTGAGAAAACACCCCAAGAAACAAAACAATTAAGTGTTAAATCACAAAATGTGACATAAATAGAGTGATTTATTCCAAATGGCTGATGGTGCAGAAATCTGGCCAAGTTGCCTAGTGCTGACAGCCAAAGATTATACATAAGTAGATGTGATTTCTTATCAAGGTCATGTGGTAGGATAAACTGGATTGTCAAATGTTATACTAAATGGAACCATCGCAAGAAACAGAACAGTGACATATTGTTTCACAAATGAACAGGAAAAATGCTGACAGAAATTGAAAAACTAGCTTGAGATTGACAAATGTGGAAACAGATCATAGACTGCTGGAGGATGGTGCTCCAATGATGGACGTCCTAGCTGAGATTGACAAATGTGGAAACAGATCATAGACTTTGCTGGAGGATGACGTTCTAGTCTATGGGAGAAAGCAAGGCAATATACATGGATGTACACAATGAACTGGCAGATACAGAAGGTGAATACTATAGCCAGTTGTCTCTGTTAGACGATGCCATGTTACAAATATCTGTTGGGTGTCAGGGGGACTACAAACATACATCAGACAACAACATCTACAGGAGACATGCTGGTTCAGCAGGAGAGCTTTATACATCAGACAACAACATCTACAAGAGACATGCTGGTTCAGCAGGAGACTACAAAGATACATCAGACAACAACATCTACAGGAGACATGCTGGTTCAGCAGGAGAGCTTTATACATCAGACAACAACATCTACAAGAGACATGCTGGTTCAGCAGGAGACTACAAACATACATCAGACAACAACATCTACAGGAGACATGCTGGTTCAGCAGGAGACTACAAAGATACATCAGACAACATCTACAGGAAACATACTGGTTCAGCAGGAGACTACAAAGATACATCAGACAACAACATCTACAAGAGACATGCTGGTTCAGCAGGAGACTACAAAGATACATCAGACAACATCTACAGGAAACATACTGGTTCAGCAGGAGACTACAAAGATACATCAGACAACAACATCTACAAGAGACATACTGGTTCAGCAGGAGACTACAAAGATACATGAGACAACAACATCTACAAGAGACATGCTGGTTCAGCAGGAGACTACAAAGATACATCAGACAACAACATCTACAAGAGACATGCTGGTTCAGCAGGAGACTACAAAGATACATCAGACAACAACATCTACAGGAGACATACTGGTTCAGCAGGAGACTACAAAGATACATGAGACAACAACATCTACAGGAGACATGCTGGTTCAGCAGGAGAGCTTTATACATCAGACAACAACATCTACAAGAGACATGCTGGTTCAGCAGGAGACTACAAACATACATCAGACAACAACATCTACAGGAGACATGCTGGTTCAGTAGGAGACTACAAAGATACATCAGACAACATCTACAGGAAACATACTGGTTCAGCAGGAGACTACAAAGATACATCAGACAACATCTACAGGAAACATACTGGTTCAGCAGGAGACTACAAAGATACATCAGACAACATCTACAAGAGACATGCTGGTTCAGCAGGAGACTACAAAGATACATCAGACAACAACATCTACAAGAGACATGCTGGTTCAGCAGGAGACTACAAAGATACATCAGACAACAACATCTACAAGAGACATGCTGGTTCAGCAGGAGACTACAAAGATACATCAGACAACAACATCTACAAGAGACATGCTGGTTCAGCTGGAGACTACAAAGATACATCAGACAACAACATCTACAGGAGACATGCTGGTTCAGCAGGAGACTACAAAGATACATGAGACAACATCTACAGGAAACATACTGGTTCAGCAGGAGACTACAAAGATACATGAGACAACAACATCTACAAGAGACATGCTGGTTCAGCAGGAGACTACAAAGATACATCAGACAACAAGATCTACAAGAGACATGCTGGTTCAGCAGGAGACTACAAAGATACATCAGACAACAACATCTACAGGAGACATACTGGTTCAGCAGGAGAGCTTTATACATCAGACAACAACATCTACAAGAGACATGCTGGTTCAGCAGGAGACTACAAAGATACATCAGACAACAAGATCTACAAGAGACATGCTGGTTCAACAGGAGACTACAAACATACATCAGACAACAACATCTACAGGAGACATGCTGGTTCAGCAGGAGACTACAAAGATACATCAGACAACATCTACAGGAAACATACTGGTTCAGGAGGAGACTACAAAGATACATCAGACAACATCATCTACAAGAGACATGCTGGTTCAGCAGGAGACTACAAAGATACATCAGACAACAACATCTACAGGAAACATACTGGTTCAGCAGGAGAGCTTTATACATCAGACAACAACATCTACAGGAGACATACTGGTTCAGCAGGAGAGACTTCCTGGCTCTGTTCTCTGGAAAGCCCATGTCTGTTAACTGTTTGACACTAGCTTCTGAAAGATCCACCTTCTTGGCTTGAGCTTCATTCAGCAAATCTGGGCAAATATGAAAGCCATCAATCACACCATTTACTGCAGACATTCAGCAAATCTGGGCAAATATCATTGGCACCTTTCCGTCTTGACAGACGATAGTTTGGTACATTGTGCTTTAAAAAGGCTTAATAACTACGATCCATGGCGGTGGCGAGTGTGGCTGGTAAGGCCAATTCTTGCTGCAAATGTTTGCCCACAGTAGGTGCATGTGAAAACATGGTCACTTCCACCATTTTGCACCATCTTACGTCTCTCACGCTCTGTGTGTGCTTTATCTGCAATCATTTTCTCCTTTGTCTTTATTCCATTTCTGATAGTTGCCCTCCATGCAACACGTTCAGCGGCGACGTGCTCCCAATGTGCATTATCAATGCCTGTATCAATCATGTTCCGCTTACACACATCTTTGTATCGTAGTAGAGGCCGACCCTGAGATCTCTTACCCGTCTGTAATTCACCAAAAAAGATGTCCTTTGGTATTCTACCATCATCCATCCTCCTAACGTGTCCTATCCATCTAAGTCTACGAAGACTGAGCATGGAATACACCGTCACACAACCTGATCTTTCCAATACTTCAGTATTTGTGATTTTGTTTTGCCACTTAATACCAAGTATTCTTCGCAGACACCGCATATGAAAGCTGTTTAAACATTTCTCTTCGCGTGAGTAAGTTGTCCAGGTTTCACTGCCATAAAGAAGAGAACTAAGGACACAGGCTTGGTAGACGAGGACTTTTGTTTTGGCAGTAAGCTTCCTGTTCTCCCAGACTCTTTTTGCTAACATGTTCATTGTTGTTGCTGCCTTGCCAATCCTGATGATGATTTCCTGATCGAGGGATAATTTGCTATTTACCTCTGATCCTAGATATGTAAAATGGTCTACTATCTCCAGTTCGGCGTCGTCAATAAAGATTGATGGTACATCATGTGCACCTTGTGACATAATCTGTGTCTTCTTTTTGTTAATTGTTAAACCAAATTCAGAACAAGCATTGGAGAATGCAGATAGTAGATGTTGTAATTCTTCCTCAGAGTGGGTCGTAATCGCAGCATCATCCGCAAAAAGCAACTCTCTGATTAGTACCCTCCTAATTTTGGTCTTGGCCTTCAATCTCTGAGCATTATAGAGGCCACCATCTGAGCGTGAGTGAATGTATATACCATCATCCTGATCATGAAAGGCATATTTCAGTAGAAGTGAAAAGTATATCCCAAAGAGGGTGGGGGGTAGCACACAGCCTTGCTTAACTCCACTCTTGATTTCAAACTCTTCTGAAGTTGAGCCATCAAACTTGATTATACCCTTCATGCCTGTGTGGAACGATTCCACAATGGATAGAAGAGTTGGTGGGCAGCCAATCTTCTTTAGTGCTTTGAACAGACCCTCACGACTGACCAAATCGAATGCCTTTGTGAGGTCGATGAAGGCAATAAACAGTGGCTGATTTTGTTCCCGGCATTTTTCTTGCATCTGTCGCAATGAGAATATCATATCAATGGTAGACCGGTTCTGACGGAAGCCACACTGTGATTCGGGGTAGACTTGATCTCCCAGGACTTGAAGTCTGTGCAGGACAATTCTGGCAAATACTTTCCCAACAATACACAGAAGTGAGATACCCCTATAGTTGTTACAGTCGCTCCGATCTCCCTTGTTCTTGTACAGCGTTATGATGTTTGAATCTTTGAATTCCTGTGGGACTTGTCCTTCTCGCCAGCATAGCTCTATTAGCTGGTGGATCTGTAGAGCGAGTGTGTCTTGCCCACTCCTGATCACCTCTATTGGAATCCCATCCTTACCTGGAGCCTTGCCAGATGCAAGCTCATTTATAGCACACTTAACTTCTGTTATGGTGGGAAGTGTGTCCAGGTGGTCAAGAGTTGGCAGGGCCTCTATGGCGTTGAGGGCATCATCTGCTAGCTTGGTCTCACTTGAGTAAAGCTCTAAATAGTGCTCGATCCATCTATCCATCTGCTGTTTCTTATCAGTGATGATTTCTCCAGTCAAGGTTTTCAGCGGTGCACTTCTTTTGATCATTGGACCACAGCCTTTCTTTATTCCCTCATACATGCTTCTGATGTTTCCCTTATCACTTGCGATTTGAATGGACTCACATAACTTGATCCAATAGTCATTCGCACACTGCCTGGCAGCCTTTTGTACATCCTTCCTTGCTTGCTTCAGCTCACCACGCGTTGGTCTTTCCTTGTTTCTTAAGAGAGCTATCTTCTTTTTATCAATCAAGGGCTGCAGTATCTGGCTGTTTGCCGCAAACCAGTCCTGCCTCTTATGATCCACAGTGCCGTAAACCCCTACCGCTGTTTTATAAATAGTTTCCTTAAGTTTACTCCATTTATCATTTACTATACAATTTTCTGATGTATCATTGAAAGCGTCTTCAAGTTACTGTTGAAATTCAAAGCACTTTCCAGGATCGTGAGTGTTAGTAATATTAATCCTGGGGCTAGACTTGTGTTTAGCTGTGTAGATTCTCTTTGGTCTCAGTCTAACCCTTGCAACAACCAAAGAATGATCTGTATCACAGTCAGCACTGTGGTAACTTCGAGTTAATGATGTATGGTTCAGATGTTGTCTCCGTGTGATAATGAAGTCCAGCTGATGCCAATGGCCGGATCTTGGATGTTTCCATGTGACCTTATGCATATCTTTTGTTTTAAAAAAGGAGTTTGTAATACATAGGTCATTTCTAGTGCAATGCTCCAGCAGCCTTTGCCCATTATCATTCATGCGACCGATGTTGTATTTTCCAAGGCACACTGGCCATGAACTCGAGTCCTTGCCCACACGAGCATTGAAATCACCGAGCATATAAATGTAGTCGGATTTTGGAACTGCCTTGATAGCAGAGTCTAGCTGCTCATAGAACGCATCCTTCACATCATCAGAGGAAGCGAGTGTCGGTGCATATGCAGTGAGAATGGTGGCAAATCCACAGGAGGTTGCCAAGCGCAGTGATAATAATCTTTCATTACCTCCAGCTGGGATATCAATCATTCCCAGTAGCGAATTCTTCACTGCAAAGCCCACACCATGTTGCCTTTTTTCTGCCTGCCCTCTTCCCTTCCAAAAAAAGGTGTAATTGTTTTCCCTGAATGACCCTTCCTCAGCGAGGCGAGTCTCCTGCAGGCCAGCAATATCAATGTTAAGACGATTGAGTTCAGCATCAATCACGGCCGTTTTTCTCACATCGTCAATATTTGTCAAGTCAGTGGAAAATCCTGGACACATGGTTCTCACGTTCCAGGTTGCAAGCCGTAGCTTGAGGTTTCTATTCTTTTTATTAGTACCTGGTGCATTGGTTTTACAGCCTGCGATTCAGATTTTGTCCTAGCCCCAAGCACCCATTGAAGCAGGCAGGCTGTGGCGGATCAGCACCCAATTGGCTGGGGGCTGCCCAGCTTAAGGCGGGCGGTAGCTGATCAGTGACACCTGTAGGTGTCTCCCACCGTCAGAGGCAACGCGTGGTGCCCCATGTCTACGCCAACTGACAAGGACTTATAACCCGTAACAGTTGCCTCTCGCTTTGATTCCGAGACCGGTTAAGACCAGGGATGGAGTTATTGCCTCTCCATAGCACAAAGCTTGGGCTAAAATAAAGAAACCATGTGTTGCCCATGCAGCATGATCCCTCTCTCGGCCTGCCTAGTTCACTCCAGAGGAAAGCTGACACCTATAATCTGGAACAAGACAAGCTGCAGAAGCTGCCGGATCAGCAAAGCAATGCTCTAACTGTCCGCCTGTGGGAGCTTCGATCCTAGACCAGCTGCCAACCAAGGCTTAGGGCCTGGTCTGCCCTGCCATGACTTATTTTGTCTTTGGGTTGCATTTCCTTGCACCAGGATAAGGCTAGTACCCTCCCAATTGCGCTCTTCCGCCCGAAGCCGTTGGCACAATGTGGGGTGTCGGGTTTGGTAAGCGCCGCCCAACATTCGGCGCTGACAGAAAGCAGGTAGTACCGTCTACTGTCATATGGTAGCTCAGTCATATCTGACTGAGACCTGACTAACGGGCAAATATGCAAACCATCAATCACACCATTTACTGCAGACATTCAGCAAATCTGGGAAAATATGCAAGCCATCAATCACACCATTTACTGCAGACATTCAGCAAATCTGGGCAAATATGACAGCCATCAATCATACCATTTACTGCAGACATTCAGCAAATCTGGGCAAATATGACAGCCATCAATCATACCATTTACTAGAGACATTCAGTAAATCTGGGCAAATATGACAGCCATAAATCATACCATTTACTGCAGACATTCAGCAAATCTGGGCAAATATGACAGCCATCAATCATACCATTTACTGCTGACATTCAGCAAATCTGGGCAAATATGACAGCCATCAATCATACCATTTACTGCAGACATTCAGCAAATCTGGGCAAATATGACAGCCATCAATCACAACATTTACTAGAGACATTCAGTAAATCTGGGCAAATATGACAGCCATCAATCATACCATTTACTGCAGACATTCAGCAAATCTGGGCAAATATGACAGCCATCAATCATACCATTTACTGCAGACATTCAGTAAATCTGGGCAAATATGACAGCCATCAATCACAACATTTACTAGAGACATTCAGTAAATCTGGGCAAATATGACAGCCATCAATCATACCATTTACTGCAGACATTCAGCAAATCTGGGCAAATATGACAGCCATCAATCACAATATTTACTAGAGACATTCAGTAAATCTGGGCAAATATGACAGCCATCAATCATACCATTTACTGCAGACATTCAGCAAATCTGGGCAAATATGCAAGCCATCAATCATACCATTTACTAGAGACATTCAGTAAATCTGGGCAAATATGACAGCCATCAATCATACCATTTACTAGAGACATTCAGCAAATCTGGGCAAATATGCAAGCCATCAATCATACCATTTACTAGAGACATTCAGCAAATCTGGGCAAATATGACAGCCATCAATCATACCATTTACTGCAGACATTCAGCAAATCTGGGCAAATATGCAAGCCATCAATCATACCATTTACTAGAGACATTCAGCAAATCTGGGCAAATATGACAGCCATCAATCATACCATTTACTGCAGACATTCAGTAAATCTGGGCAAATATGACAGCCATCAATCACAACATTTACTAGAGACATTCAGTAAATCTGGGCAAATATGACAGCCATCAATCATACCATTTACTGCAGACATTCAGCAAATCTGGGCAAATATGACAGCCATCAATCACAACATTTACTAGAGACATTCAGTAAATCTGGGCAAATATGACAGCCATCAATCATACCATTTACTGCAGACATTCAGCAAATCTGGGCAAATATGACAGCCATCAATCATACCATTTACTAGAGACATTCAGCAAATCTGGGCAAATATGACAGCCATCAATCATACCATTTACTGCAGACATTCAGTAAATCTGGGCAAATATGACAGCCATCAATCATACCATTTACTGCAGACATTCAGCAAATCTGGGCAAATATGACAGCCATCAATCATACCATTTACTAGAGACATTCAGCAAATCTGGGCAAATATGACAGCCATCAATCACAACATTTACTAGAGACATTCAGTAAATCTGGGCAAATATGACAGCCATCAATCATACCATTTACTGCAGACATTCAGCAAATCTGGGCAAATATGACAGCCATCAATCATATCATTTACTGCAGACATTCAGCAAATCTGGGCAAATATGCAAGCCATCAATCATACCATTTACTAGAGACATTCAGCAAATCTGGGCAAATATGACAGCCATCAATCATACCATTTACTGCAGACATTCAGCAAATCTGGGCAAATATGACAGCCATCAATCATACCATTTACTGCAGACATTCAGCAAATCTAGGCAAATATGCAAGCCATCAATCATACCATTTACTAGAGACATTCAGCAAATCTGGGCAAATATGACAGCCATCAATCATACCATTTACTGCAGACATTCAGTAAATCTGGGCAAATATGACAGCCATCAATCATACCATTTACTGCAGACATTCAGCAAATCTGGGCAAATATGACAGCCATCAATCATACCATTTACTGCAGACATTCAGCAAATCTGGGCAAATATGACAGCCATCAATCATACCATTTACTGCAGACATTCAGTAAATCTGGGCAAATATGACAGCCATCAATCATACCATTTACTGCAGACATTCAGCAAATCTGGGCAAATATGACAGCCATCAATCACACCATTTACTGCAGACATGTTCATGGCGCATGCACACATAGACAGGCTATCCAGAAATCATTCTCACAACCTGTCCTAATCTATTCTGTCCTAATCTATTCTATCTTATTCTATTCTGTCCTATTCTATTCTATTATTGTTCCCCATGTGGGCAATGATCTGGGGTTCACATCCACAGTTAGGTGCAGGGAGAAGTGGACATTGTTGATGCTGTGTCACATGTATCACCAGGACTGTACTCAGCGTGTTTCATTGGTAGTCTATCCATTAGATTCTTTGTCTTCCACAAGTTCTCCAGTCAGAGCTTCTACAGCTGAAAGAGCAGACACTGACCACCCATAGCTCAACTAGCAGACATTGACCGCCTGAAGACACTGACCAGTGTTTGACGGTTCAGTACTGCACTCTACATAACCAATATATGCGTGTAATGTACTCTACATAACAATATTTGTGTGTAAAGACAACAGTGTCTCTGTCAGTTCAGTACTGCAATCTACATAAGTAATATATATGTGTAAAGACAAGAGAAATCACCATACCTTCTGCTTGCTGAAGGATCTTCGCAGCCTCAGGGTTCAAACATAAAATGCGCTGAGATGCCTCGATGAGGGAGATGAGGATCCTTCGAAGCTCGCTCTGAAACTGTAGTGTCAGGAACTGGACATTTCAAACATAATACAGTTGTCACAGATTCTATACCTAGTCAATCAGCAAACATTGTTCAGTGACGTGACACCAATGACTAACTTCTGCTTACATCATGTACAATCAAACAAACAGGTATGTGTAGATCCTGCGAGAGAGATGAACAACTCAGACACAGTGTACACACCGTACGAGAAACTGAGACCGGTTGGGCAGAAATCATTAAAAGAAAATGAATGAGAAGAATAAATAATATTATGCAAATACATAATAAATAAGTTAAAGACAACAAATTTGAACATTTCGATCCTAGTGATCTTCTTGACAAACATCACACACACAGCTACAGAAAAATACATAATGGTAAATAAAAACACATAATGGTAAATAAAAACACACGGCATAAATGCACAAAACTATAAATGTACAAAAGTATAAATGCACAAACATATAAATAAGAAATGCTAAGGGACGAGTGCACAACCTCTATGTACAGGAAGGGTGTGCATGGGTTCAAGCATGTCTTAAGTGTGCTGTCTTTCTCTCGCAGGATCTCCACATAACTATTTGTTTCATTGTGCACTGTCCTGTCCTGTCCTGCTGCATTCCTGATTTCTCTTACCAGTAATACTTCTTTCTGACTTAACCTAAACATATCCAGTATTCTTGACTTATGCTGTGTGTAGTCAATCCCATGCAATGGTCTGTTACTTTATAACACTGTTCAGTCCCTTTATTCTGACATATCTCAAACATCACCCAGACACCATCAGTGTACGTGATTTGTGTAGCAAGTATCGTACATTTATCAACCACTTCTGACATCACCCATACACCATCAGTGTACATGATTTGTGTAGCAAGTATCGTACATTTATCAACCACTTCTGACATCACCCATACACCATCAGTGTACGTGATTTGTGTAGCAAGTATCGTACATTTATCAACCACTTCTGACATCACCCATACACCATCAGTGTACATGATTTGTGTAGCAAGTATCGTACATTTATCAACCACTTCTGACATCACCCAGACACCATCAGTGTACATGATTTGTGTAGCAAGTATCGTACATTTATCAACCACTTTTCTGACATCACCCATACACCATCAGTGTACGTGATTTGTGTAGCAAGTATCAAACATTTATCAACCACTTTTCTGACATCACCCAGACACCATCAGTGTACATGATTTGTGTAGCAAGTATCGTACATTTATCAACCACTTTTCTGACATCACCCATACACCATCAGTGTACGTGATTTGTGTAGCAAGTATCAAACATTTATCAACCACTTTTCTGACATCACCCAGACACCATCAGTGTACGTGATTTGTGTAGCAAGCATCATAGATTTATCAACCACTTCTGACATCACCCATACACCATCAGTGTACGTGATTTGTGTAGCAAGTATCGTACATTTATCAACCACTTTTCTGACATCACCCATACACCATCAGTGTACATGATTTGTGTAGCAAGTATCGTACATTTATCAACCACTTCTGACATCACCCATACACCATCAGTGTACATGATTTGTGTAGCAAGTATCGTACATTTATCAACCACTTCTGACATCACCCAGACACCATCAGTGTACATGATTTGTGTAGCAAGTATCGTACATTTATCAACCACTTTTCTGACATCACCCATACACCATCAGTGTACGTGATTTGTGTAGCAAGTATCAAACATTTATCAACCACTTTTCTGACATCACCCAGACACCATCAGTGTACATGATTTGTGTAGCAAGTATCGTACATTTATCAACCACTTCTGACATCACCCATACACCATCAGTGTACATGATTTGTGTAGCAAGCATCAAACATGTATCAACCACTTTTCTGACATCACCCATACACCATCAGTGTACGTGATTTGTGTAGCAAGCATCAAACATTTATCAACCACTTTTCTGACATCACCCAGACACCATCAGTGTACGTGATTTGTGTAGCAAGTATCTTACATTTATCAACCACTTCTGACATCACCCATACACCATCAGTGTACATGATTTGTGTAGCAAGTATCGTACATTTATCAACCACTTCTGACATCACCCATACACCATCAGTGTACGTGATTTGTGTCGCAAGCATCATAGATTTTTCAACCACTTCAGTGCACTCTCTCCTCAAGCAGAGATGCCTCCGGTGGCTGAGCCACATATTTCAAATGGAAGATGAACATATTCCCAAAGATTTCCTCTATGGAGAACTAGCCACAGGGAAGAGGCCAAATGGAAGATCCCAAATGTGATATAGGGATGTGTGGAAATAAGATATGAAAACCCTTGGCATAGATCCAGACACATGGGAATGAGTTACAACAGACAGATGTTCCTGGAGAAGAGATGTACAAAAAGGACTGGTGCTCTTTGAGTGCAATCTGATCCAATAAACTGAGGATACGAGGCACAAGAGTATAATGCAGTCACTTGCGGGACCTGCCTCGTCTTACAGATGTGGAAACTGTGACAGCCACAGTCACTCTCACATTGGACTATACAGTCACCAGCGGTGCTGTCTGGTGCCTCCCCAGCGGTGCTGTCTGGTGCCTCCCCAGCGGTGCTGTCTGGTGCCTTCCCAGCGGCACAACTCTACAGTCCTACAGGACTAAAAGAGGCCTACTACTGACATTACCTGTACACTATCAGTGTATGTGACTTGTTGTGTAGCAAGCAAACCACTGTACATTCATCAGTTGCAGTGTCATATACTCATTCATCATGTGCCATGCCGATAAGCATGGGTGGTCATGTTTCGCCATCTCACTCAATCACCAAAGTTGCAGATCAGTTCAGTGTTCTTGTCTCGACCATACCACCTGGTCAAGCCATCCAGCTATTTACTTCTCTGCCTTCCCCTTGTTCTCTTCCCCTCGATTTTGCCAGATGACACCAAGTTCTCCAATTTATTTCTTCTCATAATGTGACCAAAAATTTTTGACTATGTCTAATTTCTCTAATTAGATTACGGTTTTCATTTGTTTCTTGTAGATCTTGGTCATTGATTTTTCTGTCTGTCCATGATATTCTTTGCATTTTCCTCAGAAACCACATTTCCACAGCTATCAGATGTTTTTCAGCTTGTCTGCTCATTGTCCACGCTTCACATTCATACAAAAGTACAGATTTTATGTGGCACCTTAAAATTCTTTTTCTCGATGCAAATGACATCTTGTTATTGGTCAGTGTGTTTTCCATCTTGCAAAAGGCTATTTTCACCATGGCGATTCTTGTTCTAATCTCTTCAAGGCATCTCCCATCAGATGTTATGACTGTTCTGAGATAACTGTACCGATTCACTTGTTGAAGAATACTCCCATTTACTTGCATATTACATTGTGGTATTATAATACCTTGTCTGAAGAGAAGTATATCATATATAGAGTAACAAAGTAATGAACGGAACTAAGGACCCAGGCCTTTGTTGCTTTAAAGTAGTAACCATCTGGACCAGAATGAGTTAACAGAAACATGTGTCTTGGAAGGAGTTAAAGTATCATCATCAAGTGCCTTGCTACAAGACAAAACAAGATGACACAAAATTATCATAGAAACTCAGGGACAGATCATGAGATTATCATAGAAACTCAGGGACAGATCATGAGATTGTCATAGAAACTCAGGGAAAGATCATGAGATTGTCATAGAAACTCAGGGACAGATCATGAGATTATCATAGAAACTCAGGGACAATGCAGGAGGATGTCAGATTATCATAGAAACTCACGGACAGATCATGAGATTATCATAGAAACTCAGGGACAGATCATGAGATTATCATAGAAACTCAGGGACAGATCATGAAATTGTCATAGAAACTCAGGGACAGATCATGAGATTGTCATAGAAACTCAGGGACAGATCATGAGATTATCATAGAAACTCAGGGACAACGCAGGAGGATGTCAGATTATCATAGAAACTCATGGACAGATCATGAGATTATCATAGAAACTCAGGGACAGATCATGAGATTATCATAGAAACTCAGGGACATATCATGAGATTATCATAGAAACTTAGGGACAGATCATGAGATTATCATAGAAACTCAGGGATAACGCAGGAGGATGTCAGATTATCATAGAATCTCAGGGACAGATCATGAGATTTTCATAGAAACTCAGGGACAGATCATGAGATTATCATAAAAACTCAGGGACAACGCAGGAGGATGTCAGATTATGATATAAACTCAGGGACAATGCAGGAGGATGTCAGATTATGATATAAACTCAGGGACAATGCAGGAGGATGTCAGATTATGATATAAACTCAGGGACAATGCAGGAGGATGTCAGATTATCATAGAAACTCACGGACAGATCATGAGATTATCATAGAAACTCAGGGACAGATCATGAGATTATCATAGAAACTCAGGGACAGATCATGAAATTGTCATAGAAACTCAGGGACAGATCATGAGATTGTCATAGAAACTCAGGGACAGATCATGAGATTATCATAGAAACTCAGGGACTACGCAGGAGGATGTCAGATTATCATAGAAACTCATGGACAGATCATGAGATTATCATAGAAACTCAGGGGCAGATCATGAGATTATCATAGAAACTCAGGGACAGATCATGAGATTATCATAGAAACTTAGGGACAGATCATGAGATTATCATAGAAACTCAGGGACAACGCAGGAGGATGTCAGATTATCATAGAATCTCAGGGACAGATCATGAGATTTTCATAGAAACTCAGGGACAGATCATGAGATTATCATAAAAACTCAGGGACAACGCAGGAGAATGTCAGATTATGATATAAACTCAGGGACAATGCAGGAGGATGTCAGATTATGATATAAACTCAGGGACAATGCAGGAGGATGTCAGATTATGATATAAACTCAGGGACAATGCAGGAGGATGTCAGATTATCATAGAAACTCAGGGACAATGCAGGAGGATGTCAGATTATCATATAAACTCAGGGACAACGCAGGAGGATGTCAGATTATCATATAAACTCAGGGACAATGCAGATGGATGTCAGATTACCACAGAAACTCAGGGACAACGCAGGAGGATGTCAGATTATCATAGAAACTCAGGGAAAGATAAAGCAGGAGGACATGAGATTATCATAGAAACTCAGGGACAACGCAGGAGGATGTCAGATTATCATAGAAACTCAGGGACATACAAAACAGGATGATGAGAGATTATAATAGAAACTCAGGAACTGGCAATGGAAGATGATATGAGATTTATCATAGAAACTCAGAGAATGAATGATGTGAAAACTAAAATGTAAATAAAGCAGGAAAACATGAGATTATTGTAGAAGCTCAAGGCTGACAGAGCAGGATGATGTGTGATTATCACAGTTACATATGAAAACTCACTAACTCTTTCATTACAATACACTAGAACATATTTGCTTTCCTAAACTTCAACATAACATGATGTCTGTGTCAAGGTCAGTCTTACATCTGTGTTCGAGGTAGCTTCCTCTTCTATTGAGTCATGGTGTCTCTTGGACAGGTGGGCTGTGGCTCTGCGGATGCTTGCAGCATCCGGCACTTTGTTTTCATCCCGCTGTCGATCTGTCTCCATTACTGGCACTTGCATGCGTTTCTTCACCAACAGCAATTCATCTGTGTATGAAATAAACATAACCTGTGTTGGGAAAAACATTCATTTTCTATTTGAAAGAGAAGTATTCTTTTTAAACATTGTGCCTGTATCTTCTATGCATGTGGTGTATGTGCTAACAAGAGCATAAACACGCACACACAAGACATTCCATACATGCGGTGTACATGTTAACAAGAAAACAAACACGCACACACAAGACATTCCTCTTATGACTTCAATCTAACCCCTTGACTTGGAGGCTGTGATATACATGCCTAACCTAAGACCACTTCTGGGGGACATGAGGGATTGTGTCATATACTTCTTCTTCTTCTTTCGTTCGCTTGAAATATGTCTATAACTGCAGTGCTGTCTCTTGTATGAATTGAACTGTTTTTTTCAGTTCACACAGCGGTCCATAGAGTTAATCTTCCACTGTCGTCTCTCTAGGCCAGAAGGTTTGCCTAGATATGTTATATTTTGGGCAGTCTTGGGGTATGTGCTCTGCTGTCTGCGACGCCAATCCACATGTACACATGGCTGTTTCACCAATCTTGAATTTTGTATACATGTGGTTGCGTAATCTATTGTGCCCTGTTCTAAGGCGCAGAATAATGACTTGTTCTGGTCTATCCATAACGTGGTAGTCATCTTGAGCAGGTTTTGGTGGCTTTCTGACTGATTTGATCATTCTTTTCTTTTGGTGGTATGTTACAGGCACATCAGGCTGTTCTTCTTTGGCTCCTTCCTTAGCCAATTGATCAGCTCTGTCGTTCCTGGGTAATCCACAGTGGGATGGTATCCACTGTATGGTGACCTTATGCTGACTGCTAAGTTCAGAAAGTAGTGTCCTTAGTACTGGCAATTTCCCAGACAGGAGCGCCTCGAGTACTGATTTTGCATCTGTCAATAGCACCACAGGTTGTGTACCATTGCTGGTATTTAGTAATTTCTCTGTTGCTATCTTGATTGCCTGAATTTCAGCATCGTAGTTATGGCAGTACTTTCCTGTCGGTACTCTAGCTGTGTCCCTGGTATTATTTGGATATTCTATGTACACTCCCGCTCCTCCATTTCGAACAGCATTTTGTGCTGACCCATCTGTGTAGACTCGGATCCAGAGGTCCTGTGGGTATTCTTCATCAAGGAAGCTGAGAGTGGCTGTTCTGCACTGCACACTGTTCTGATCTCCCTTGTCAAATATTCCTCTCACTTTTGTCTGGATTTGTAATGATAGTCTATGCTCATCTTTCCATGGAGTTCGCTCTGGAATAGTTGTTAGGGGGATACCAACTGTGGGCAGATCTGTGGTTTCTCTGCAGAGTCGTTTGGCCTGGTGGATAAAACTACTTCTTTTCAACCGCCCCATAGCTAGGTTTTCAAATCTGTTCTTCATAGGGTGGCCTGGCAAGCTGAGGAACTTTTCTGCTTGTATTAGCGTTTTCATATCTCTGCGCTCACTCAGTGCTTGTGGCCTCCCCATCTTCTCCATTTCCACTATAGGGGTTGATCTCATCCCTCCTGTGGTGACTCTAAGTGCTTGATTTTGCACTTTGTCCAGCTCTTGTAGTGTGGTTTTTGCTGCCGAACACCATGCAGTTGACCCGTATTCCAGGTGTGGTCGTATGCTCTGTTGATAAACTTTGCTAAGTATTTTCCCACTGGCTCCCCATGTGGTTCCACTTAGCTTTCTCAGGATGGCTATTTTCCTTCTGGCTTTTGCTACTGCTTTGTTGATGTGCTTTCTCCATGTCAGCCTGCCATCAAATGTTACTCCATGGTATGTTGGTTCTTTATCTTCTCTTAGGGGTGTTCCATTTATCTGGATGATCCCTGCCTTTTGTTTTGGAGAGAGGGTAAATAGGGTGGAGCTGCACTTGTCAGTGTTTATGCTGACACACCATCTATTTGCCCATGCAACAAAGGTATCTACAGCTCTTTGTAGTAATCTGGTGGCCACTGATTCATGTTCATTTGTGCTCCATAGAACCAGGTCATCGGCATATATTGCGGCTTTAATTCCATGCGGTAGATTAGCAACGAGATCATTGATGAAGATTAGAAAGAGTGTGGGGGACAATACTCCGCCCTGGGGAACTCCGTGACGCAGTAGTACTTTCTTGCTCTTTAGTCCGTCTATCTGTACTCGGGCTCTTCTGTTGTGCAAGTATGCTTTAATCCATTTGTACAATCTTCCATTGACTTTGCAGTTTCTCAGTTTATTCATCAGACCTTCTTTCCAGACTTTGTCAAAGGCTTTCTTCAAATCTATCCATGCCGCAAGCACCAGCTTCTTCTCTTGGAATGCATCCTCAACTTCTTGAGAGAGATAGGTTGTCTGATCTTCCTTAGAGTAGCACTGCCTAAAGCCAGCCTGCTGTGGCACAAGGATGTTTTTACTTTCAATGTACCACTGCAGTCTGTGATTAATGATGCGCTCCAGTGTTTTGCAGAGACAGCTGGTGAGGCTAATTGGTCTGTAGCTAGAGGCAATGGAACTATCTTTCCCTGATTTTAGGAGGGGTATCATGATTGCTTCTCTCCAGGCTTGTGGAACACTGCCTAAGGTCCAACTGTTATTGAAGATCTGCAACAGTTTTGCTTTGGCCTCTGTTCCTAGGTTCCTGATCATTTCATTGGAGATACCATCAGCTCCTGGTGACTTTCTCATTTTCAGTTTTGATATGGCTAGCTCCAGTTCGCTGATTGTGATGGGTGCCTCCAGAACCTCATGTACTATTTCCTTCTGTCCTGTATGTTGCCGTTTCTCTTGAATCTCTTGTTGCTTCTCTGGACTGATTTTGATATTGTTATCTTGTGCGAATGAGTCCGCAAAATGGTCAGCTGCTTGCTTTCTTGTTAAGATGTTTCCATCTTTATGTAGTGCAATTATTGAGTTTCTCCCTGTGCCCTCATCGTTAAGTTGTTTTATTAGCTTCCACAATTTCCTTGTGTCTCTTTCAAAGTTCAGAGACTCTGTTTTCTCCTGCCAGCTTTTCCGTCTAGCCTGCAGCTTGGCCCTTTGAAATTTGGCTTTTGCGTGCTGGAATTTATTGTGGTGCTCTTGGCTGGGTGTACTGCAAATTTCAAGCCTCTGCTTGCTTTCTACATACTTCCACATCATTATGCAACTGTTCCAGTTCACTACTCCAGTAGGGTTTATATTGTTTACGAGCTCCTCTTGGTACTGTTTCTCGTGCTGCCTGTAGTATGCATTTCCCAAACTCTTCAACTACTTTATTTATGTCTTTCTCAGTGTTCAGGTTTCTAACCAGTATGCTGGTGCGATGATTGTACACTGCCCAGTCTGCTTTCTTGTAGTTCCACCTCGAGAGGGTGCTGCTTTCACTTACAAGCTCATTTTCTACAGTTAGAAAGACTGGTCGATGGTCACTGCCACCTAGTTGTTTCCCAACAATTCGTGTAATGTTCCACTCCAGGTCTGGTGAATGAAAAGCCAGGTCAGGTGTAGTTGTAGAGTGCCATGATCTCGAGTAGAAAGTATGTGGGTCGGACGGCTTGTTAACCAAGATGAATCTATTCTCATCCTGCCAGTCTTCCAGTCTCTCTCCTCTCTGGTCCATGTGATCATAGCCCCAACTCTGCGAGTGGCTGTTGAAATCGCCGCACACAATCATTTTTTTGGACAGTAGTAATTGATCAGATGTTGGTCTGTATAGCCTGTTTTAAGTTTAAGTGTCTGATACTCAGCCCCTTCCATATAGACTTCGATTTGGGAAGCAGTGATGTTATTTTTTACAAGGGTAAGTATCCCACCTTTTCGCCTGTCCTTTCGGTCAGATCGGTAACACTGGTAGCCTCTGATTTTGAAGGTTATATTTTCGTTGAGATGAGTTTCTTGCAAGCAACATATGCTTACTTTTTCTTTGTCCAGGATGTTTTCTAATTCTACTTTTTTGTTGCTGGCTCCCTCCGCATTCCAGTGCATTATTTTAAGTCTTTGTTTAGTATGGCCAGCTGTTCTATTCTCATGTCCCCTGGCTCCACAAGACATCTGAGAAGGACCTCCAGTAGTTGGGGTTGGACCCTTTCGAGACATAGGGCCCGGCACTGCACCTGCCTGGGGGTCCAAAGCAGGGCGAGCACCATAACGTTTAGCAGCAGTCGACATATTCCATTTTGCGTAATTGCGTGGCATCCTGATTTCTGTGGTGCGCCTCCTGGCTGGTTGCCTCCGTCTTCAGCACCTTTCCTTTGCTAGAGCAGACTGTGGTCTCACTCGAGTTTAGATGTGTACACACGCACACACGTGTCTGCGCATGCATGTATGTGTATACACATCTAGAGCACACTGGTTATTTTCCGGCGCCAGATACTCCCCGTCGCCCCTTCTCCTGTTAGTTAAAACAGTTCCGCCACGTGAAGGCCAGGAGTTGGACTTTTGCTGCAGAGGTTATGTATTCACGAGCCATTGGGGTATTTAAGCAATGTTGGGCGCTCACCCCAACACTGCACCCCGGCTACATACAGCAATTTGGAACCTGTCATATACTAACATTGGAAGTCCTAAAACATCAATTAATCACTTTGTCTTGCCATGGAATCTGGTACAGCTGTAAACAGACCTTCTGCACCCAGTCATAAAATAGAACATGCAATTTGAACTCTGTTTTCTCTGTGAATTTCACAATAGATGAGACAAACTGTCAAACACTGATAGTGTTCCATCACATCAAGGGTACCATTGCTGGTGTGTAGCAGGAAAGGGTCCTTAGGTCTGTGGACCTTGGTAAACAGACACATGGACTTTGTCATGAGGCATTTAGACCTTGAGAATGTGACACTGGGATCGTGTAATAAGGCATCTGGACATTGATAATGAGACACTGGGATCTTGTAATAATTAGACATCTGGACATTGATAATGAGACACTGGGATCTTGTAACAATTAGACATCTGGACACTGATAATGAGACACTGGGATCTTGTAACAATTAGACATCTGGACATTGATAATGAGACACTGGGATCTTGTAATAAGGAATCTGGACATTGACGAGGCACTGGGATCTTGTAACAATTAGACATCTGGTCATTGATAATGAGACACTGGGATCTTGTAATAATAAGACATCTGGACATTGATAATGAGACACTGGGATCTTGTAACAATTAGACATCTGGACACTGATAATGAGACACTGGGATCTTGTAACAATTAGACATCTGGACATTGATAATGAGACACTGGGATCTTGTAATAAGGAATCTGGACATTGACGAGGCACTGGGATCTTGTAACAATTAGACATCTGGTCATTGAGAATGTGACACTGGGATCGTGTAATAAGGCATCTGGACATTGATAATGAGACACTGGGATCTTGTAATAATTAGACATCTGGACATTGATAATGAGACACTGGGATCTTGTAACAATTAGACATCTGGACACTGATAATGAGACACTGGGATCTTGTAACAATTAGACATCTGGACATTGATAATGAGACACTGGGATCTTGTAATAAGGAATCTGGACATTGACGAGGCACTGGGATCTTGTAACAATTAGACATCTGGTCATTGATAATGAGACACTGGGATCTTGTAATAATAAGACATCTGGACATTGATAATGAGACACTGGGATCTTGTAACAATTAGACATCTGGACATTGATAATGAGACACTGGGATCTTGTAACAATTAGACATCTGGACATTGATAATGAGACACTGGGATCTTGTAATAAGGCATCTGGACATTGATAATGAGACACTGGGATCTTGTAATAATTAGACATCTGGACATTGATAATGAGACACTGGGATCTTGTAACAATTAGACATCTGGACACTGATAATGAGACACTGGGATCTTGTAACAATTAGACATCTGGACATTGATAATGAGACACTGGGATCTTGTAATAAGGAATCTGGACATTGACGAGGCACTGGGATCTTGTAACAATTAGACATCTGGTCATTGATAATGAGACACTGGGATCTTGTAATAATAAGACATCTGGACATTGATAATGAGACACTGGGATCTTGTAACAATTAGACATCTGTACATTGATAATGAGACACTGGGATCTTGTAACAATTAGACATCTGGACATTGATAATGAGACACTGGGATCTTGTAATAAGGCATCTGGACATTGATAATGAGACACTGGGATCTTGTAATAATTAGACATCTGGACATTGATAATGAGACACTGGGATCTTGTAAAAATTAGACATCTGGACACTGATAATGAGACACTGGGATCTTGTAACAATTAGACATCTGGACATTGATAATGAGACACTGGGATCTTGTAATAAGGCATCTGGACATTGACGAGGCACTGGGATCTTGTAACAATTAGACATCTGGTCATTGATAATGAGACACTGGGATCTTGTAATAATAAGACATCTGGACATTGATAATGAGACACTGGGATCTTGTAACAATTAGACATCTGGACATTGATAATGAGACACTGGGATCTTGTAATAAGGCATCTGGACATTGACGAGGCACTGGGATCTTGTAACAATTAGACATCTGGTCATTGATAATGAGACACTGGGATAGACATCTGGTCATTGATAATGAGACACTGGGATCTTGTAATAATAAGACATCTGGACATTGATAATGAGATACTGGGATCTTGTAACAATTAGACATCTGGTCATTGATAATGAGACACTGGGATCTTGTAATAATAAGACATCTGGACATTGATAATGAGACACTGGGATCTTGTAACAATTAGACATCTGGACATTGATAATGAGACACTGGGATCTTGTAATAAGGCATCTGGACATTGATAATGAGACACTGGGATCTTATAATAAGACATCTGGACATTGATAATGAGACACTGGGATCTTGTAATAAGGCATCTGGACATTGATAATGAGACACTGGGATCTTGTAACAATTAGACATCTGGACATTGACAATGAGACACTGGGATCTTGTAATAAGGCATCTGGACATTGATAATGAGACACTGGGATCTTGTAATAATTAGACATCTGGACATTGATAATGAGACACTGGGATCTTGTAATAATTAGACATCTGGACATTGATAATGAGACAGTGGGATCTTGTAATAATTAGACATCTGGACATTGATAATGAGACACTGGGATCTTGTAATAATTAGACATCTGGACATTGATAATGAGACACTGGGATCTTGTAATAAGGCATCTGGACATTGATAATGAGACACTGGGATCTTGTAATAAGACATCTGGACATTGATAATGAGACACTGGGATCTTGTAATAATTAGACATCTGGACATTGATAGAGGCACATTCATGTTCACTACCCCTCATCCATCCACTGAAACAAACCACGGGCCACAGAAAGCACACAAGTGACAGCACAAGTTCTCTGTACAACAGACCACACTTCAACAACTGGAGATGCGGTTACCATTTTCTCTGACACCTTGCTGTGCCAGGGTGCTGTCGTCTGATAGCGGTTTTCCTGTACGCACAAGGACTAATCGGAACATCAGTGAATTCTTCAATGCATCCGATGACAAGCCAGTCAAGGATGGTGGCAGATCTAGCAGATGTTCTAAAGCAAGTTTTACCTGATGGATAAGTACAACAATAAGTTCATATGATATGAATGTTCAGTAACAACAAGCTCAAGGTTGGAAACATGATTTGTTCAGTTGCATAAAAGGATAACAAATCAAAAAGTAATAGGAAGATTATAAAAGTCATTATGAAGCAAATGTGAAGCAAGCAGCTGAAGAGAATGGAAGCGACCATGAACAGAATAAATTACAGACACAATGAGACAGCATACAGTGGACAGTGCAAATTAAGATATTTAATGTGATTGGACACAAAGACAGTACAAACAGATTTATAATGGGATAGGACACAAAGCTGTCAACCCTTTTGTCTCTTATTATGTTTGAAAATGTTCCTGAGAAACAGAGGTTCTGCTGTAGTTTGTCAGCTTTCAACCCTTTTGTCTCTTGTTATGTTTGAACATGTTCCTGAGAACCAGATGTTTGGCTGTAGTTTGTCAGCTGTCAACCCTTATATCTCTTGTTATGTTTGAACATGTTCCTGAGAACCAGAGGTTCTGCTGTAGTTTGTCAGCTGTCAACCTTTATGTCTCTTGTTATGTTTGAACATGTTCCTGAGAACCAGAGGTTCTGCTGTAGTTTGTCAGCTGTCAACCCTTATGTCTCTTGTTATGTTTGAACATGTTCCTGAGAACCAGAGGTTCTGCTGTAGTTTGTCAGCTGTCAACCCTTATGTCTCTTGTTATGTTTGAACATGTTCAAGAGTTGCTGATTATTTTCACTCCTCTATTCACATGCATGAAGTCTGACAATGTGAGAGGTTTATGATAGTTAATGAGTTATGATAACTCAATCAGAATCTAATAAAACACTGTGAGTGGTTTATGATAATGAGTTATGATAACTCAATCAGACTCAAATAAAACACCGTGAGAGACTGACTTAAAGTAACCACTGCCTGGGACAGAATACTTCATGATAACAGCCTTTGTAAATTGTGTTCTTTACCAACTTCAACAATCATCATCTGGCTTGAGATTACTCTGAATAGAAAGTGTGATCAAACACAACAGGCTGGAAGTACAGAAGTAATGTGATGCGTGAACTGACCTTATCACATGTCCAGTCTTTACCAACTTCAACAATCGAATCAACACCATTCATGTTGGTCACTCTGACCTTCATCATTGCAGAAGACGGGAACAGGAAGTTATCAGTCACAACCATTTAGAAACTCAGGATAGACTCATGCGGTGAAAATTGCAAGTGATCTGAAAAGACATTGTGTAAAATATAACTTTACAAGATGACATTCTATATCACATATTTTATTTCCTGTATGGTAATATATTATAGTTCATGTCATACATCATTTTTTGTCATGTTTCAACAGTCTTGTCTTTCATGTATGTCATATATCATTGTTCGTCATGTTTTTCCTGCAGTCTTGTGTTTCATGTATGTCAAACAGCATTGTTTGTTATGTTTGTACAGCATTGTTTGTCATGTTTGTACAGCATTGTTTGTCATGTTTGTACAGTCTTGTGTTTCATGTATTCGCCAAATGATATGCACTTCAACAGTCCTGACCACTGTGGCATGGCTGACATACAGGTCATGGTGATCAAATCGTGCACATCCCACGAACGGGATCGTAAGACATTGGAAAACTGTCTCATCTTCCAGTTGGGTTCACTCTCCCCTCACGGCCTCAATATCCAACACAGTTTCATTTAACTTCCAAACCCCACCCCCTCCCACCACCTAGTAGTATAGTCCACTAAAAAGGTAGTTGCATGTCCTTTGCAGGACATCACAGTCAACCCCAGCATTATTTTTGCCGTTAGGGATTTCTTGGCAGGTTTGCGTTCGGTGGTTTGTAATTGTTTTCTGAGGGACCGGTACTCATGCCATTCTGTGAGAACCAACGCAATGGCGGTCTGCATCCAGGTCGCCTGCAGCTGTGTTTCGAGCGCGGAACAAGAAATTATGAATTGCGCCCGTGACATCTTCGAAGTTGGACTTCGGAACCATCCATCCATCCATCATGTGCCATGCCGGTAAGCGTGGGCGGTCATGTTCTGCCATCTCACTCGATCAATAGAGTCGTGGATCAGTTCCGTGTTTTTGTCTCGACCATGCCACAAGGCCAAGCCATCCAGATACTTGTTTCTAGGTCTTCCCCTTGGTCTGTTCCCCTCGATTTTACCAGTTGTCACCAAGTTCTCCAAATCATTTCTTCTCATAACATGCCCAAAAAATTGTGACTGTCTACGTCTAATGTCTCTGATCAGTTTACGATCTTCATTTGTTTCTTGAAGGACTTGTTCATTGGTCTTTCTGGCTGTCCATGGTATTCTTTGCATTTTCCTCAGAAACCACATTTCTACAGCCATCAGATATTTTTCAGCCTGGCTGCTCATTGTCCAAGCTTCACATCCATATAAAAGTACAGGTTCTATGTAGCATCTCAACACTCTTTTTCTCGTTTCAATTGACATCTTTTTATTGGTCAGTATGTTTTTCATCTTGCTAAAGGCTACTTTTGCCATGGCGATTCTTGTTCTAATCTCTTCAAGGCATCTCCCATCAGATGTTATTACTGTTCCGAGGTAATTGTACCTATTCACTTGTTGAAGAGTATTCCCATTTACTTGTATATTACACTGTGGTATTTCGTTCTTCTTAGTGACGACCATAATCTGTGTCTTTTTACAATTTAATTCTAACCCTTGTTGTTCACTATGTGTAACAACCGCATCTACTAAATTTTGCAGGTCCTGTTCATTGTCTGCAATCAAGACTGTATCATCTGCATATCTAATGTTATTGATGCATCGTCCCCCAATGCTGATTCCTTCCATATTTTCAATATTTCTGAAAATATTTTCACTGTACAGGGAAAACAGATCTGGAGACATTACACATCCCTGTCTCACACCTCTCTTAATAGGCTGATATTGGCTTACTTCATTATCAACTCTTATGGCAGCTTGTTGTTTCCAATATATGTTTTTTACAAGTCTAAGGTCTTTCCCATCAATTTGTAGATCTTCAAGCATCCTTATCATGTTGACATGTCTCACTTTATCAAAAGCCTTTGTGTAGTCAATGAAGCAAAGGTGTAGATCTTTGTTTACTTCTATAGAACGTTCGATTACGGTTCTCAGTATATACACAGCATTTACTGTACCCTTGCCTACTACAAACCCACATTGTTCTTCTCCTATTTCAGGTTGTATTTTCCTCCTAACTCTTTGCATGATAATTCTTAGCAAAATCTTCGTGATGTGACTCATTATACTAATTGTTCGATGTTGATCACATTCCAAGGCTCCTGATTTCTTTGGGATTGCAATAAATACAGAATTACATAACTCATGAGGTATGTTTCCAGTATCATATATTGTATTAAGCAGACTGGTAACTTTATCTATTCCATATTCTTCTAAAGCATTAATCATTTCTGTTGTGACGCTGTCTGGACCGGGGGTTTTGCCAGATTTCATATGATTAAGAGCATTCTGAACCTCCATCTTCAAAATTGCTGGCCCTTCATTGTTATTTTGAACAATATATTGTTCGTCTCTGCTATCGTCATAAAGGTTTTTCACGTAATCTGACCATACATGTAAAATCTGATCTTTTTCTATTATGACTCTTCCATCTTTTGTCTTTAGGCAGCCTGCTGATGTACATGTTCTTTGATTAGTAATCTCCTGAATTCTTTTGTGCATTAGTTTCGCATTTTTACTGTTGTGTTGTTTTTCAATTTCTCTGCAATTTTTCTCAAGCCATGTTTCTTTAGCCTCCTTACATAAGGTTCTGACTTTTCTGTGAATTTCTTCATATTTGGCAGGATTATTTTTGTTCTGTCTTCTTGTTTCCATTAGTTGTAAAATTTCTTCAGTCATCCATGTCTTACGGCCAACTTTCTTTACTTTTGGAATAGTTTTTTCTGCTGCACAACTGATTGAATTCTTCAGCATTTCCCATTGATCATCTACATCTTGAAATAGGATCTCTAAATCAGACAATAAATCAAATTTGTTCTTTACTTCTATGTTAAAATTATCTTGTATTTCTTTGTCAGTTTTCAATTTGCACAAGTCATATTTAGGGTTTCCTGCTGTATACTTGACTTTCTTTAACTTTACCCTCAATGTGCCAGTAATTAATCTGTGATCACTGTAACAGTCTGCATTTGGAACTGTTTTTACAACTGTTAATGCATTTCGAAACCTTTTGCTCATCAGGATGTAATCTATCTGGTTTTTAATCCTGCTGTCTGGACTCCTCCATGTCCATAATCTTCTAGGATGTTGTTTAAACCAGGTGTTTCCTACAACCAATTCTTGTTCTTTTGCCCATTCTACAAGTCTGTAACCTCTTTCATTTCTCTCTCCCAAACCATGGTTGCCTACACTGTATCCATCGCTTTGCTTTCCTATTTTTGCGTTGAAATCACCCATTATGATATTTATTTCTGATTTTTTACAGTTCTTCAAAGCAGACTCCATGTCATTATAAAATGCCTCTATACTTTCTTCACTGCTTTCACTTGTTGGGGCATATACTTGAATTACATTTATTTTAAAAGGTCTTCCGTTTAATTTTACTAATAGAACTCTGTCTGACACAGCCCAATATCCTTTGACAGAATTTGATGTTTGCTTATCTAATATAATGGCTACACCTCTTTGCTGTTCTTCTCCCCCCGAGTAAATAATCTTACAATCCTCTCCTGTCCTTATCCCTGCTCCTCTCCATCTCGTTTCCGATATTCCTAATATGTTAATCTTCTCTCTCTCCATTTCTTTTTTGATGTCCTCCAACTTTCCATCTGCATTCATTGTTCTAACATTCCAAGTTCCTACTTTCAATGATATTAATCTTTTGCACCTAGTAGCCTGTTGACGGTCTGGAGTCACCTGGTGCGCATGACTATCCCTACCGGGCGAGGCTGCTCCTATGGAGCACCCATTTACGCCGTTTCTCTGATTATCGATAAGTGAACACAACATGATTTTCTTGGCATGTGTAAAGAAGGTAGTTTGCCATTGCTTTCCTTCCCAGCAGTGACCATACTGGTCAGTGACCGTAGCCATTGTCTCCTCAAAAAAGGAGATCCTCTGCCTACCGTCGTGAAGGTGTAGACCATAACCTACAACTATCTGTCGGCTGCTCTACATCTTCATCCACCACCTGCACCCATGGCTTCACGTAACCCTGATCGGGGGGCTAAACGGGTACTCCACCTTGCCCAAGGGTGTCCCGTAGGCTAGCGGAGGGAAGGAGGCGCCTTACTTCTCCTTTGATAGGGGATACCCCTACCCCGCTACTTCGGAACCAACAACAATATATCCTGGCCTACCACAGGGATCACCATTATCTCCGGTACTGTTCAACGCCTACACAGTGAGAATCACCAGTGAGCAGATCACTGGACCTGGCAGGACATTGTCGTATGCCGATGATGTTTTAGTGTATCGTCAGGGTAAGGATAGAGAGGAGGTTGCTGTGGAACTACAAACTGAACTCAATCGCATAAGTACTTGGTGTGATGAAGCTGGGGCAATGGTCAACCCAACAAAGGCAACAGTGACTTGGTTCTCGTTGAATAATCATATTGTCAACAACCCAACACCAACTGTAATGCTGTGTTCAGAGACGGTGGAAAGAACGCAGGCAATGAATTACCTAGGGATACGGTTTGATCGAAGCCTTGCTTATAATGTGCACATAGACCAGGTGATAACAAAGGCCAAGCGGGGTTTGGCAGCGATGCGGGTGATGGCGGCAGCAAACTGTGAGCAGCGCCATCTATGTCTTCTGTACGAGGGGCTGGTCATGTCTGTTTTGGAGTATGCAATGGCAATCCTGACTCTCAGCCATAAGCAGATAGAAAGGATGGAAAGGATACAGAATGAAGCTATGCGCATTATTCTTGGATGTACAAGAGATACAGCATGCAGGGCGATGCGCTACCTTCTTGATTTTCCAACCATTGAAGAGAGAATACAAGTTTGCAGGGCACGCGCCTACCTCAGAATTAACGCAGACACACAACATCCACTGCATAGTGAAATTAGGAAGGTGAAGGGCAGCAGGTTAAAAAGAGGACGGTCGTGGATGGGTCAAGCCGAAGACATTCTTCAACAGGTGTGTTCACTTGAGGACATAGAACCTGGCGAGGAGTGGGTGCAAGTGCCAACAGACTTCTGCACATCCTTTTCAGTTTGCATCCAACTAGATAGAAAATGCAGACAAGAAAATCCGGCTGCTGTTGAGGCTGAAGTACAAGCGTTGATTTTCGAGAATTCGCTAGACGGTGACGCGGTCATCTACACAGATGGGTCGATCGTCCGACATGTGAGAAGCTCATGGGCCTTTACAGCTCGGGCCGGAGGGAGAATTGTGAAGGAGGACTCTGGTGCTTTCACTGAAACCACAAGTAGCCTGACCATGGAAGTCATGGCAGTAAGTAAAGCAATAACATGGCTCGAGACACAGACATTCACTAGGGCTTGTTTCCTTAGCGACTCAATGAACATGATCAAGAGGATAGAGGAGGGGTCGATCCGAAGAGAATGGTTACTGTCTCTGAAGCGGTCTCGGCTGGCAAAGATTAGTTTCATCTTCGTGCCAGGGCATGCGGGAGTACAAGGAAATGAGCGGGCTGATAAGCTCGCAGGTGAGGCTACTGTGGAGGGCGGACGCGCCATGGACCAGGCTGACATTCTGAATGTTCTACGAGAAGTGAGACTTTTGCGAGAACCAAGTGATGACAGTGAATCTACAACAATGGCCAGACTGCAGGAGCAGCAAATTAAAAGAGGGGTGGCCAAACAAGAACACTACGCAGGCAGCCAAAGAAGATTGATAAACCAACACAGAACTGGCGTCGTTAGCCGCTACACGCTGCGGGATTTGCTTAGGAGGGGATCCGAGCACTTATGGACTGAATGGTTCGATGTGCAACGAGGATGATCTGTCGACTAACTAACTAACATCTTCGCCAATCCCAATTTTTACCTTCCGATCCATGGGCGCCTCTCCACCCCACCCCCTTCCCACTTGTTCTCCCTTGTTGCTTAGCCAATACCTGGGCTTCTGACAGTATTGACCTTTGACCCATTGACCATACATCCGATTCATACAATCCACTGATAGTCATCTAACGTGCATCAGTCACTCCAAGCAAGGATACAGATTCAGATAAGTACCCTTAATATTGTCATGTAGTGTGTTTCATGTAGTTTTGAGTCGGTTTTTGTCTGTTTGTTCTGTGCTGACAAAGGCTTTGGCCGCAACATCCAATTTGTTTCTTGTAATCATGTTTCAGTAAAGCCCACAATCTACTTCTCGTGATTTGGTGATTCATTCATGTATTTGCCAATGATCTCTGACACAGATTTTTCCTCAGGCCACAGTGTTTCTCTAAGTCTTTCCTTAAAAAAAAAAAGTTGCTTAAAAGTCAACAGGGTCGACTTCATTGCACTGGGTTTTTAATCCCATATGGCTCAGTCTCTTTCCGCAGCACGGAAAAGGGTCACACAAAGCATGAACTCTGTAGCTCCAGCGACAACCCTTGGGAGTCTCCGAAAAAATTCACTCATGAACCGAAGGACGCGGCCCGGAATCGAACCCACAACCTTCGGAGCCCAAGCCAAACGGCTTGAACACTTCGCCACGCAGACTCCCAAGTCTTTCCATCACTTTTACCCTTCAACTTGTCACAATATTTTCTAGTTCTGTGTATGAAACAAAAACATTGGAAAATATTTGGAAAAACATTTAATTCCCTTTGAAAGAGAAGTATTATTTGTACACACTGTGTCTGCATCTTTTATGCATTGTGTATCTTCTATGCATTGTGTATCCTCTATGCATTGTGTATCCTCTATGCATTGTGTCTATATCTTCTATAATCTATACATTGCCATTGCTACAAGTACAAGGAATGTGAATGTCGTTGAACATGGTTAAAATGGTTCATGAGAGATCTGATAATATTGCATTTAATACAAGGTATGTCCAGGTGTTATTCACTTATTTATTGTATAAAAACTAGCTTTTATTTTATACATACCTTTATCATATTCATACTGATTTAACTACATAGTTAACAGATTTCTCCACTTTAAATTGTAGAATTGGCATACAGACTGGATTATACTGGATATGAGATATCGCTGAACTACTTTCTGTTTTTTTGCAGAGACTAGTCTACATTATCAACTAGCTAGTCTCATTATTTACAAATAAATTGAAAATTACAACTGTTACTATTTGAATAAGGAAGACACAAACAATAGATTGCTGATTGCACGATTTATTGCGTCGTCATATTTCGCTGCATGCAGTATGTACCTGACGAGATGCAGCGAAATATGACAGGCAATAAATCGTGAAATCTATTGTTTGTGTCTTCGTTATTCAAATTCACGACGGGAAAGCATTGTTTTGAACTGTTACTAACCATCACTGATTGATTATTTACTAATAATAAAAAATGTAATGAGTGCGAAACGAAGAATGAATCATGTTATTGTTATTTATTAGTTATTATTTTCCTTCAACGACACTATAGGTCAATATAAACAATGCCTGTAGAGATGAGCCAAACAAAGTAGCGGTATAGTATGCACTAACGAGAAGATGCAGTGGTCTGTGAATCATGCCTGGCTTACAGAACAGGTTGAGATGTTGCAGGAAATATTGCCCCAGCCTGGACATCCTCCACTGGCCGACTTCCGGCAGGCCGCCAGGGGACCTCACCCAGGTTGTTTCCCCCCCACATCTGATCACACACATGAATACAGGACCCGTCGTGGTGCTGTGACTAGTTAGTTAGTCGATAGATCATTCTCATTGCACATCGAACCATTCAGTCCATAAGTGCTCGGATCCCCTCCTCAGCAAATCCCGCAGCGTGTAGCGGCTATAGTATGTCCACATTTGTTTGCCTTCATTAACGATCAATTATTTTGAAAACTGTCTGTTGCATCGTTATGAAATTTTTCCAGCCGTCTTATATTTACCCCCACCCAAGGAATATGTCTTTGATAGGTCCAAAAACAACTTAAATCATTGAAAGCGGCGACATTCCTTTGATGTTTTCTTCAACAACTAGTGATTTACGCTAACAAAGTTATTTTACGGTAATGGGTAACTGCAAATTCTGATGACACACAAAGGCGTATCCGGATTCGTATGGGAGTGGGTGCAATGAAAGAATCCATCCTTTCTCCATAGTCCTCTTCCTCTTTCAACACATGGTCCTGACGTTTTTTCCAGTAACTTTTATCAATATTTAATAGCGCGGACAGACAGAAAGGTTGGTAGGTAGGTAGGCAGAGAGGTAGGTGGGTGGATGGCTGGCTGGCTGGCTGACTGGGTCGGTCGGTCGGTCGGTCGGTCGGTTTGGGTCGGCCGGCAGGCAGGCAGACAGACAGACAGACAGATTAGATAGATAGATAGATAGATAGATAGATAGATAGTTAGATAGATAGATAGATAGATAGATAGATAGATAGATAGATCCCCGCCTGGAGCCGGGCCGAGCCAGCTAGTTTATTTATATAATCACGTTTCATGAAAGAACCCACAGTTTGACGACACCTCTGAACTATAACACTCAGTCACAAAAACGAAAGACCGCCAGACAATATTTAAAATAGTGCGAATATGTCTTGCTGGAGCTGTAATACTCTTAAAATTAAGGCATTAATGGCGGGGCCGTAAAATATATACCGCATATAAGCAAAAATTGAAATCTGCTGTACAATCTCCAGAACAAAATTTTGTTTGTTGGGTGGACATAATGATAAGGTTATATACTAAATCTCATCATTTTCCCTCAGTTGGTTACTGAGATATTGAATTTTATATTGAGGCAACTAAAAAAAACCACACACACACACACACTATAACGACGCCAGTTCTGTGTTGGTTTATCAATCTTCTTTGGCTTCCTGCGTAGTGTTCTTGTTTGGCCACCCCTCTTTTAATTTGCTGCTCTCGCAGTCTGGCCATTGTTGTAGATTCACAGTCATCACTTGGTTCTCGCAAAAGTCTTACTTCTCGTAGAGCATTCAGAATGTCGGCCTGGTCCATGGCGCGTCCGCCCTCCACAGTAGCCTCACCTGCGAGCTTGTCAGCCCGTTCATTTCCTTGTACTCCTGCATGCCCTGGCACGAAGATGAAACTAATCTTTGCCAGCCGAGACCCCTCCAGAGTCAGCAACCATTCTCTTCGGATCGACCCCTCTATCCTCTTGATCATGTTCATTGAGTCGCTAAGGAAACAAGCCCTAGTGAATGTCTGTGTCTCGAGCCATGTTATTGCTTTACTTACTGCCATGACTTCCATGGTCAGGCTACTTGTGGTTTCAGTGAAAGCACCAGAGTCCTCCTTCACAATTCTCCCTCCGGCCCGAGCTGTAAAGGCCCATGAGCTTCTCACATGTCGGACGACCGACTCATCTGTGTAGATGACCGCGTCACCGTCTAGCGAATTCTCGAAAATCAACGCTTGTACTTCAGCCTCAACAGCAGCCGGATTTTCTTGTCTACATTTTCTATCTAGTTGGATGCAAACTGAAAAGGATGTGCAGAAGTCTGTTGGGACTTGCACCCACTCCTCGCCAGGTTCTAAGTCCTCAAGTGAACACACCTGTTGAAGAATGTCTTCGGCTTGACCCATCCACGACCGTCCTCTTTTTAACCTGCTGCCCTTCACCTTCCTAATTTCACTATGCAGTGGATGTTGTGTGTTTGCGTTAACTCTGAGGTAGGCGCGTGCCCTGCAAACTTGTATTCTCTTTTCAATGGTTGAAAAATCAAGAAGGTAGCGCATCGCCCTGCATGCTGTATCTCTTGTACATCCAAGAATAATGCGCATAGCTTCATTCTGTATCCTTTCCATCCTTTCTATCTGCTTATGGCTGAGAGTCAGGATTGCCATTGCATACTCCAGACATGACCAGCCCCTCGTACAGAAGACATAGATGGCGCTGCTCACAGTTTGCTGCCGCCATCACCCGCAACGCAGCCAAACCCCGCTTGGCCTTTGTTATCACCTGGTCTATGTGCACATTATAAGCAAGGCTTCGATCAAACCGTATCCCTAGGTAATTCATTGCCTGCGTTCTTTCCACCGTCTCTGAACACAGCATTACAGTTGGTGTTGGAGTGTTGACAATATGATTATTCAACGAGAACCAAGTCACTGTTGCCTTTGTTGGGTTGACCATTGCCCCAGCTTCATCACACCAAGTACTTATGCGATTGAGTTCGGTTTGTAGTTCCACAGCAACCTCCTCTCTATCCTTCCCTCTGACGATACACTAAAACATCATCGGCATATGACAATGTCCTGCCAGGTCCAGTGATCTGCTCACTGGTGATTCTCACTGTATAGGCGTTGAACAGTACCGGAGATAATGGTGATCCCTGTGGTAGGCCAGGATATATTGTTGTTGGTTCCGAAGTCCAACTGCCACATCTAAAAACTACTTTCCGTTGGAAGAGGGCTGCAGCGATCCAACTAAGGAGGAATGGACTTACTTTTAGTTCAAGAAGCTGAAACATTAAAAAATCCAATGGTACTCTGTTGTATGCGTCCTCAAGATCAATCGCTGCAGCAAAGGTTTCAATGCCTGAGTGGAAACCTTCATAGACATCATGGGCAAAGACATTGGTCCAGGTTTCTCTTTTTGGACGGTACCCACCCAGGGTAGGTGGGAAAACACCTTGCCTCTCTCCATCCATCCATCATGTGCCATGCCGGTAAGCGTGGGCGGTCATGTTCTGCCATCTCACTCGATCAATAGAGTCGTGGATCAGTTCCGTGTTTTTGTCTCGACCATGCCACAAGGCCAAGCCATCCAGATACTTGTTTCTAGGTCTTCCCCTTGGTCTGTTCCCCTCGATCTTACCAGTTGTCACCAAGTTCTCCAAATCATTTCTTCTCATAACATGCCCAAAAAATTGTGACTGTCTACGTCTAATGTCTCTGATCAGTTTACGATCTTCATTTGTTTCTTGAAGGACTTGTTCATTGGTCTTTCTGGCTGTCCATGGTATTCTTTGCATTTTCCTCAGAAACCACATTTCTACAGCCATCAGATATTTTTCAGCCTGGCTGCTCATTGTCCAAGCTTCACATCCATATAAAAGTACAGGTTCTATGTAGCATCTCAACACTCTTTTTCTCGTTTCAATTGACATCTTTTTATTGGTCAGTATGTTTTTCATCTTGCTAAAGGCTACTTTTGCCATGGCGATTCTTGTTCTAATCTCTTCAAGGCATCTCCCATCAGATGTTATTACTGTTCCGAGGTAATTGTACCTATTCACTTGTTGAAGAGTATTCCCATTTACTTGTATATTACACTGTGGTATTTCGTTCTTCTTAGTGACGACCATAATCTGTGTCTTTTTACAATTTAATTCTAACCCTTGTTGTTCACTATGTGTAACAACCGCATCTACTAAATTTTGCAGGTCCTGTTCATTGTCTGCAATCAAGACTGTATCATCTGCATATCTAATGTTATTGATGCATCGTCCCCCAATGTTGATTCCTTCCATATTTTCAATATTTCTGAAAATATTTTCACTGTACAGGGAAAACAGATCTGGAGACATTACACATCCCTGTCTCACACCTCTCTTAATAGGCTGATATTGGCTTACTTCATTATCAACTCTTATGGCAGCTTGTTGTTTCCAATATATGTTTTTTACAAGTCTAAGGTCTTTCCCATCAATTTGTAGATCTTCAAGCATCCTTATCATGTTGACATGTCTCACTTTATCAAAAGCCTTTGTGTAGTCAATGAAGCAAAGGTGTAGATCTTTGTTTACTTCTATAGAACGTTCGATTACGGTTCTCAGTATATACACAGCATTTACTGTACCCTTGCCTACTACAAACCCACATTGTTCTTCTCCTATTTCAGGTTGTATTTTCCTCCTAACTCTTTGCATGATAATTCTTAGCAAAATCTTCGTGATGTGACTCATTATACTAATTGTTCGATGTTGATCACATTCCAAGGCTCCTGATTTCTTTGGGATTGCAATAAATACAGAATTACATAACTCATGAGGTATGTTTCCAGTATCATATATTGTATTAAGCAGACTGGTAACTTTATCTATTCCATATTCTTCTAAAGCATTAATCATTTCTGTTGTGACGCTGTCTGGACCGGGGGTTTTGCCAGATTTCATATGATTAAGAGCATTCTGAACCTCCATCTTCAAAATTGCTGGCCCTTCATTGTTATTTTGAACAATATATTGTTCGTCTCTGCTATCGTCATAAAGGTTTTTCACGTAATCTGACCATACATGTAAAATCTGATCTTTTTCTATTATGACTCTTCCATCTTTTGTCTTTAGGCAGCCTGCTGATGTACGTGTTCTTTTATTAGTAATCTCCTGAATTCTTTTGTGCATTAGTTTCGCATTTTTACTGTTGTGTTGTTTTTCAATTTCTCTGCAATTTTTCTCAAGCCATGTTTCTTTAGCCTCCTTACATAAGGTTCTGACTTTTCTGTGAATTTCTTCATATTTGGCAGGATTATTTTTGTTCTGTCTTCTTGTTTCCATTAGTTGTAAAATTTCTTCAGTCATCCATGTCTTACGGCCAACTTTCTTTACTTTTGGAATAGTTTTTTCTGCTGCACAACTGATTGAATTCTTCAGCATTTCCCATTGATCATCTACATCTTGAAATAGGATCTCTAAATCAGACAATAAATCAAATTTGTCCTTTACTTCTATGTTAAAATTATCTTGTATTTCTTTGTCAGTTTTCAATTTGCACAAGTCATATTTAGGGTTTCCTGCTGTATACTTGACTTTCTTTAACTTTACCCTCAATGTGCCAGTAATTAATCTGTGATCACTGTAACAGTCTGCATTTGGAACTGTTTTTACAACTGTTAATGCATTTCGAAACCTTTTGCTCATCAGGATGTAATCTATCTGGTTTTTAATCCTGCTGTCTGGACTCCTCCATGTCCATAATCTTCTAGGATGTTGTTTAAACCAGGTGTTTCCTACAACCAATTCTTGTTCTTTTGCCTCTCTAGCTGGCTTGATATCTTCCTGGCAATTACCTACTCCAGCAGCTTGCCTATTGTATTCTGCATGGTTATAATTCGATATCCCTGAATATTTTTGTGGTCTTTGTCAGGCTTCGGCAAGGGAATCAGATAGCTGTGTAACCATTCCTCCTTGATGCTAGCACTCCCTATATTGTTGTTGTACATGTCTGCTAGTTTCTCTAGCTCATTGTCGGTACACTTATTGATGTCGTCGTATCTTATGCCATCAGGACCTGGAGCGCTGTTTTTTGATCGTCGAAGTACAGCCTTGATTTCTTTCACTGTCACTGTGTCTTCATCCGAAGTGTTCTGGGCCTTGCATCTGTCTGAGGTGACCTCCTTGGCCAGATTTCGGCCTCCCATGTCTGTCTGGTTGTTTTGCTCAAGGTAGCGTTCAAATAGGGCTTTGCCCTTGTCCTCGTCAGTCCTCTGCCAGATGAGGTCAGCACCTTGGAAGTCAGAAATGCTCTTATTCTTGACTACACCACTCATGCTTTTATGCAGTGACTAGCATCTTGTCTACCGCCTCGATGGTCATGGGTTTGAAATGGCATCTTGGTGAATTTTAAAATTGAGTTCCCAAGTAGATCCAGCCTAAAATAGGTAGCGAAAAGTAAAGGCTTGGCAGTGGCCATGCCATCCCTTGAATAGGGGGGGGGGGGGGCGCTGAGTGGTCTCGAGGTATGGTTTCCGCCTCGAGTGCTGGAGGTCCCGGGTTCAGGCCCCGGCGAGGACCAAGATTTATTTAAAAAATCCACCTGGACTTCCAGTAATAAAATTTCCCCTGGTCTCTGGGTAGTGAGATCGGACTCCCGTGTGTATTGTTGTGCAAGTAAAAAATTCCTTGGCAGTTGGAAATCGAAAAAGAGTAGCCTAACGGCGCTGCCCGGGCAAAATTTCGAGTTAAAAATCTACCCAAAGTATTTCAGGATCCTCGCCGATGCAACAGAGTTCGTGCATTGAGCTGAGTTTCTCCAGACTCAGGTTTGAGTTAGGAGAAAAACGGAGCACTTATGGGTTAAACCGTATGCCATGATGTTGATCCATCGACAAAAACTAAAACAGCCCTTGAATGTCGACTGATCTATACAAATATAGGTCTGGCACCATATACCCATACCCCCCCAGGCTTGTAAAACAAGAGCTGATACTTTTGCTTGTAGGAATATATTCAGCGTAGTTAACTGGATAGCATTTGAAAAATTAAAATACGCTTAGAAATCAGTACACAACATACAAATACAGAAATAAATAAACGATTTGAATTTCTTTCTTGTTCTTTTCATTCGCCTGGGATCGGCAAATATCTGAAGATTTGTTTCTTGGGTGAACTTTTCTGTCTTCTGCAGATCCTGCAGGCTTCTGTGGATTTTAAAATCTGTTTAAAAAAAAAAAAAACTTAACATCCAGCCATAGAATATACCTTCGTGAGCTGTATTCGCACACTGTTGTAGTACATGTTCTGTAGAGTTTAACATCTAGAGTTGTGCCATAGAATATACATTCGTGAGCTGTATTCGCACACTGTTGTAGTACATGTTCTGCAGTTTTTGGTGTTTGTCTGCATGTAAACATTGCTGTAGGACATCTCTTTAACTTTGTCACTTCTGAGTCTATTATTACGTCATGCTATGAGTCTATATATAGTTAGCTCAGTTCTAGCCCATCATGTGACTCAACAGGTGACTATCTACGTGGTTTCAAGCTTTTCTATTGATTATATGTGTCCTTCCTTGTATGCCATATGGTGCAGTGGCCAAGAGCAGGCGTCCACCTGGAGGGACCAGAATATAATGTATTTTCTTCTTATAATCCGTGCCGTGAGGCGTTGGTGATCATGTCTGTCTGCAGCCCTCTGTCTCGTGTAGTGTCAATCACTTCAGATGCCAACATTCCCCCATGACACGATGTCAAACTGTCCAGAATCTTCGCTCTTCCCCCCCCCCCCCCCCCACTGCCTTCCCCTTCCAACTTTCCTGTTGTGACGAGATGCTCCAGCTTTCTGAGCCTTCTCCAGCCCAAAGAATGTGCACTGTCTTTTAATGCGAGTAACCCGTTCTCTTTGTGAGTTAACTTCTTTCAAGCTATCTTCATTTCTCTGTCTATTATTCGACCACTGTTTTTATCTGATAGTCTCTATTAAATAACATCTTCGCAATTTCAACATAACTTTTCATTTACCTGGTAACTGTCCACGAGTCGCTTCCGTAAATCGTAACGGTAACTCAGGATTGCCTCTAGGCATGTTGCATAGTTGGAATTATTCAAGGGACGTGGCAACGGAGACGAATGGAGGCGATAGAGGCCGTGGCTGGAGAAGAAGCTGGCTCCCCACGACCACAGGTGCTAAGGGGCAAGCCCAGGCTGCACAGACTTGCCTCACTGAGGGGGGTAACACTCACAGATCGCAACTGTGGGGTAAGTATGAACTTTTTTTTTAAAATTCTCATTTTCTCTTTATTGCTTTCATTTTTTCATCCCTTTGTTCTTCTCGTCCTGTCGTCACCTTTTGATGTAGTCACAGGAGATCTCCTTGACTATATGTTATGTTTGTCAATGTGTTTGTTTGCTGATGAAGGCTAATCGCCACAACGTCCTGTTTGTGTCGTAAATCTGTTATGTAAAGCTGCACTACTTTGTCATTTTATATTGTTCACTGAGGGAGGGGAGGCTTGAGAGTGAACATATTCACAGCAAAGGGACAAGCACAGCAACAAGGACAACGAAATCAACCGAATGTCTAGCACGGCAGGGGAAAGACGCCCGGAGTCATGACCCGGATGGGCCCTCCCTAGAGAATGTTAAGAGGATAAACGGGCCGAAACATTCGGGTAAGGGGGTACACATCTGACGATCAGAAATCCTCTGCCAAGTTTTTATCACTTGGAGACAAAACATGCCAAATACAGTGTAATCTAGTAGACGTGCACATATTTTACACATCTATACACAGGTCATCATCATCATGTGCCATGCCTACACCCATGTGTGTTGCGTATCCGTTACGGGACGTTGCAGTCAACACCAGCATTTTCAGCTGCTGTTGATGTACTAGGCAAGTGTTACGTTCAGTAGTTTGCCATTGCTTTCTGAACGACCGGCCTCTATACCTTTTTCGAAAAAACCAGCACCGCCGTGTTTCGAACCCCATGTAGGAGAGGTTATTGGAGGATAACCCCATCTATTCCATCCTCCAGATAAATGAGCTCCCGGGACATGTTCCTGCTTGAATTACTGCCCTTGCCAGGAACCGCCACGATAGCAACCAGGAAGCGTTGCTAGTTACAACATGGCGTCCAGTTGTTTGGTATGTTGTTTGTGGAGTTTTCTGTGCACATTTCCCAATAATATAACAACAGTCTGTGATGTTTATGTAATATATGATTTTGCTGCAAAATAGTAATGCTTCAAACAAACGCCCTGAAAAAAGCTTTAACTAACTGTCATTACGGTTTTGTTCTGCATTGCTTTGCTTTAATTTTATATTAATTTAATATTAATTAATTAGTTATATATCCTGCAGGAGTATCCGATTCCTAGACTTAGACCGTATCATTTTATCAATCATCATCGACGTATCAGACTAATCAGTATCAGTGATAATTTATATAGCAGCAATGTGTTGGTTGTTATTTGTGAGCTTTATGATTTCTAAATATGCATTTGATTACTATATGGCTAGTATTAATATGGCTAAGCTCTACTATCTAACCACCCAAGTAAGACACTGCCCAAATTATAGTGTTTAGCACCATATACCAAATGTAATAACCACACATTTGATGGGAAAGGGTCTTTACTTTACTGTTACTTCCTTATGTCCTAGGAAGAGAGAAATATCCAAGAATTTATGGATTGCAGTGACGGGAATTACAAAATGGATACACCTCAAGTTGATAAAGACAAGAGAGAGATAAGCACACCAGCATATATGGGCAACAATTCTTGTGTCTCGGAGAATGATCACAAACATAATGTAGATGCCAGCTCTACAAATGTGTTACTGGAAAATGGCCATGAAGAGAATGAGACACATAACCTGCTATATCATGACACGTCACAACCAGAGTCATACCCAGAGGCTGGATGCCAGGGTGGACAACGTGAGTCTATAATTTTTATACATATTTTTGGGATTGTTGGCATTACTTATGTATATTATGGTATTCCTTCTCCCTTTGTATAAATGTGATCTCTGGCCATGTCATATCATGTTATTCTATCTGAGGAATGGTATACAGAGTTTGTAAACATATTACTTCACCACATATCTGGCTTTATGAAGACCCACATACTTATTGTTTGAAAATTAATGTGGTGGTTTCCCCTTCATTTCCACATTCATTTAAGAGATTTGCATGCTTTAAATACTCTACTGTGGGTAAGTAAAGTAAATTACACTTTAAACACTTCTACTGTGGGTAAGTAAAGTAAATGACACTTTAAACACTTTACTGTGGGTAAGTAAAGTAAATGACACTCTAAACACTCTACTGTGGGTAAGTAAAGTAAATGACACTTTAAACACTCTACTGTGAGTAAGTACAGTAACTGACACTCTAAACACTCTACTGTGGGCAAGTAAAGTAAATGACACTTTAAACACTCTAATGTGGGTAAGTAAAGTAAATAATACTCTAAACACTCTACTGTGGGTGAGTAAAGTAAATGACACTCTAAACACTCTATTGTGGGTGAGTAAAGTAAATGACACTCTAAACACTCTACTGTGGGTAAGTAAAGTAATGACACTTTAAACACTCTACTGTGGGTAAGTAAAGTAAATGACACTCTAAACACTCTACTGTGATCAAGTAAAGTAAATAACATTCTAAACACTCTACTGTGATCAAGTAAAGTAAATGACACTTTAAACACTCTACTGTGGGTAAGTAAAGTAAATAACACTCTAAACACTCTACTGTGGGTAAGTAAAGTAAACGACACTTTAAACACTCTACTGTGGATAAGTAAAGTAAATGACACTCTAAACACTCTACTGTGATCAAGTAAAGTAAATGACACTCTAAACACTCTACTGTGATCAAGTAAAGTAAATAACATTCTAAACACTCTACTGTGATCAAGTAAAGTAAATGACACTTTAAACACTCTACTGTGGGTAAGTAAAGTAAATAACACTCTAAACACTCTACTGTGGGTAAGTAAAGTAAACGACACTTTAAACACTCTACTGTGGGTAAGTAAAGTAAATGACACTCTAAACACTCTACTGTGATCAAGTAAAGTAAATGACACTCTAAACACTCTACTGTGATCAAGTAAAGTAAATAACATTCTAAACACTTTACTGTGATCAAGTAAAGTAATTGACACTCTAAACACTCTACTGTGATCAAGTAAAGTAAATGACACTCTAAACACTCTACTGTGATCAAGTAAAGTAAATAACACTCTAAACACTCTACTGTGATCAAGTAGAGTAAATAACACTCTACTGTGAGTAAGTAAAGTAAATGACACTCTAAACACTCTACTGTGGGCAAGTAAAGTAAATAACATTCTAAACACTCTACTGTGGGTAAGTAAAGTAAATAACACTCTAAACACTCTACTATGGGTAAGTAAAGTAAATGACACTCTAAACACTACTGTGAGCAAGTAAAGTAAATAACACTCTAAACACTCTACTGTGGGCAAGTAAAGTAAATGACACTGTTACACCACATGAAGTGTATTGGGTATAAATGCATGCCCCATATTTGTGAGTTGAGTTGAGTTGAGTTGAGTTGAGCTGAGTTGAGCTAAGAACTGACATCACTGCACTCAGGACATTCCCATACGTGCTCCATCCCCTTGTACAACAGCCAGTGAAGAGTCACACTATTAATTGTTCCCACCACTGTCTGATTAAAAGTTCTCCTGGTCTTCCCTCTCAGTTTTGATATTCTACCAGAACCCCTTCCAATCTCCTGCAATCTCATCCTTTCCACATTTGGGTTCTCATTCAGTTCCCCCACCTTCTCCACCTGGTCCCAGAAGCGCACGACCACCTCTCCCTCGTCCATATGTAATCTCCCACCAAGAGGTGCATTTCCTGCCAGCCTATCAGCCTGTTCATTCCCCCCGCACTCACACATGGCCAGGGCAAAAAATCCATACAATTCTCACAATCTGTAATCTCTGAAGGGAGGTGAGCCATTCCACATGAAACATTCCTTTGTCCACCTTTCTAAGCATACTCCTTGAGTCCGTGATGAAGACAATGTGTGTTGCAGTGGTCTCCTCTAACCAACGGAATGCCGCTGTGACTGCTTCCACCTCCATTCTCATGCTGGAGGTCGTAGCCTCATATGCCATACTCTCCTTTTTCAAGAATCATCCATTAACCTTCGCAATGAAACCCCAACCACTCTGTCTGCTTCTCACCACTGACCCATCAGTATAGATCACGATGTCACCTTGATGTGTATTACTCTGGATCAGTTGTTGCACCTCAAACTCTGTGCCGTCTGCTGCCCATTCTCTGCACTCACGACCCAGTGTTACTATCACATTGTGCCAGTCCATCCTGTCTGCCAGTACTTCAACCCACTCTTTTTCACGACTGATGGTTTCTAGATCACACACCTGATGTATAAGTATATCCACCTGTGCCATCCAGGACCTGCTTCATCTTAGTCTGCGACCCTTGACCATATCCATGGCTTCATGCAGGGGGTGATCCCTATAAGCAGCAACTCTCAGGTACCATTCGACTTGAAGGACCCTATGCCTATCCACCATTGTTGGTAGCACCAGGATATGCCTCATGCATATAACTGGTGTATACTTTGTGCACCCCAGGATCACCCGCATGGCGGCATTTGGTATGCGCTCCAACCTTTCAAGCTGGCTCTTTGATACTGTCAGGAGACCCAAACAATACTCAATGACAGAAATTATTAACTGTTGAAAGAGCCTGTAAAGCATCCTCTGCTCTATCCCAATTGCTGCCATCACCCTCAATGCATTAAGCCCCCTCCCAGCCTTCACCACCAAAGCCTCCACATGATCTTTACAAAACCTACACCTGTCGAAGGTGATACCCAAGTACTTCAATTTCATTCAATATAATACATGGGACATCTGCCTTCAAAATCCGGTTATCCTGGGAGTTGTTGTTGTTTGTCCATCATGAATGATGATGACCATTCATTTCATCCAGTGGGGTTGAAATTATGGAGCCATGAGTTCTAAGATGGCTGATAAGGCCTATTTTGGCTCGAAATGTTCTTTGACAACGTGACCTTCCAGGAGGATCTCCTGCAGTGGTTTTTCTGTCCAACCTTTTCTTCACAGCTTATCCAGCAGGACTTCTTGTCCAGGCAACATCACAATAGAAATGATCAATGCCTTAGAAGAATTTGGAAGAGACCAGGTCCCGGCTGCTGAACACAGGATGTGATATTGGAGCCATACCTCCGGGCTTATGTTAACCTATATTTACTGCTATCTTAAAGAGATCAGGAGCCTTGAAATGTGATCACCATCAAACAATTAGCACAATGAGCCACATCACAAAGATGTGACTAAGAATTATCATGCAAATGGTTAGAAAGATAACAACCAGAAATAGGGGGAAGCAATATGGATTTGTAGAAGGCAAGGGTACAGCGCCGGTAATCCCTGGCCAAGGGATTAACGACATTGTTCGTAATCCCGTATATTCTCGTGGGGAAAATAGCAGCTGCGAGAATCGGCAGCGGTTCACGCAACATGGTAACTTACGGGGGTATGTGAGCCGGTCGTTCAGAAAGCAATGGCAAACTACTGAATGTAAAAATTTGCCTAGTACATCAACAGCAGCTGAAAAATGCTGGTGGTGACTGCAACATCCTGTAAGGGATATGCAACAACAAAAAAAGGTACAGCAAAAACTATGCATTTGTTGATGACTAAACAAAGACCTATACTTTGCTTCATTGACTATACAAAGGCTTTCAATAGAGTATACACATGTCAACATGATAAAGATGCTTGCAGATCTACAAATTGATGGGAAAGACCTTAGACTTGTACAAAACATAAATTGGAAACAACAAGTTGGCATAAATATTGATAATGAAGTAGGTCAGTGCCGCCCAATGAAGAGAGGCATGTGACATTGATGTGTAATGTCTACAGACCTTTGTTCTCTATATAGTAAAAATATTATGAGCAATTTAAATTACATAGTTTAGTCTAGTTTAATTTAGTAAATGGATCAACATCATTGCACACGGGTGTAACCCATAAATGCTCCATTTTCCTCCTAACTCAAACCTGAGTCTGGAGAAACTCAGCTCAGTGCACGAACTCCGTAGCACCGGCGAGGATCCTGAAATACTTTGGGTAGATTTTTAACTCAAAATTTTTGCCCGGGCAGCGCCGTTAGGCTACTCTTTTTCGATTTCCAACTGCCAAGGGATTTTTTACTTGCACAACAATACACACGGGCGTCCGATCTCACTACCCAGAGACCAGGGCAAATTTTATTACTAGAAGTCCACATGAAAAAAATCCCCGTCCTCACCGGGGCATGAACCTGGGACCTCCAGCATTTGAGGCGGACACCATACCTCGAGACCACGCAGCCCCCCCCCCCCCTTCCCCGATTTTAAATGACATGAGAGCAATTTTGGAAACAGGTTTTATGATTGATAGGGACAATATGGTTTGCATGTTGTTTAACACACAAAATAGTCACATGTTAAAGGTGGCAGAAGGAATCATGATTAATTTGCATAAGCCAGTTTTGTGCAAACAGAAAGACATGATAGTCTGTTTAAAATTACTGTGATAGACAATTGAAATTACTGTGCGAATATGTGTATATTTCAGCTTGAAGGATTTATCTAATTAATTTAATTTATGCTGTGTGATTTCTGCAGTATGTAACTGACGAAATGCAGTGAAATATGCCTGACAATAAATTGTGCAATCTATTATTTTGTCTTTGTTATTAATATTCACTACAGGAACACATTGTTTTGAATTTGTGGAATTATTACTTGTTCTGTTTCTTCTTAGTCTGTTCCAATCACTTTGTGTCTCCAGTGATATTGCTCCAGCTAATGATATTCATATCTTCAGGTGTAATTTAACAATGTCCCTCAAATGTCTTCCTGACTATTGTCCCTCAGATGTCTTCCTGACTATTGTCCCTCAAATGTCTTCCTGACTATTGTCCCTCAGATGTCTTCCTGACTATTATCCCTCAAATGTCTTCCTGACTATTGTCCCTCAAATGTCTTCCTGACTATTGTCCCTCAAATGTCTTCCTGACTATTGTCCCTCAGATGTCTTCCTGACTATTGTCCCTCAAATGTCTTCCTGACTATTGTCACTCAGATGTCTTCCTGACTATTGTCCCTCAAATGTCTTCCTGACTATTGTCCCTCAGATGTCTTCCTGACTATTGTCCCTCAAATGTCTTCCTGACTATTGTCCCTCAGATGTCTTCCTGACTATTGTCCCTCAAATGTCTTCCTGACTATTGTCCCTCAGATGTCTTCCTGACTATTGTCCCTCAAATGTCTTCCTGACTATTGTCCCTCAGATGTCTTCCTGACTATTGTCCCTCAAATGTCTTCCTGACTATTGTCCCTCAAATGTCTTCCTGACTATTGTCCCTCAAATGTCTTCCTGACTATTGTCCCTCAAATGTCTTCCTGACTATTGTCCCTCAAATGTCTTCCTGACTATTGTCCCTCAAATGTCTTCCTGACTATTGTCCCTCAAATGTCTTCCTGACTATTGTCCCTCAAATATCTTCCTGACTATTGTCCCTCAAATATCTTCCTGACTATTGTCCCTCAAATGTCTTCCTGACTATTGTCCCTCAAATGTCTTCCTGGCTATTGTCCCTCAAATATCTTCCTGACTATTGTCCCTCAAATGTCTTCCTGACTATTGTCCCTCAAATGTCTTCCTGACTATTGTCCCTCAGATGTCTTCCTGACTATTGTCCCTCAAATGTCTTCCTGACTATTGTCCCTCAAATGTCTTCCTGACTATTGTCCCTCAAATGTCTTCCTGACTATTGTCCCTCAAATGTCTTCCTGGCTATTGTCCCTCAAATGTCTTCCTGACTATTGTCCCTCAAACGTCTTCCTGACTATTGTCCCTCAAATGCCTTCCTGACTATTGTCCCTCAAATGTCTTCCTGATTATTGAACCTTGTATTTGGTTAGCATATTTTTCTTTGACCCTGTGCACAAGTTTGGTTTGCTCAACGTGTGAGACATCTTCTATTTTTGTTATTGTTGTTGTTGTTGTTGTTGTTGTTGTTGTTGTTGTTGTTGTTGTTGTTCGCTTTGAATACAAACATAGTCCACACACATGCTTCTACTTCCACTGCTCTGGACTGATTTTTGCGTGTGGATTAGCTTTCCTATTACCAGAGTCCCTTGCCATCAGATGAACCCACTCTATCTTCAGAGGTAATCTTCATCTACTGAATTTCATGAGCTTAATAACGGCTAGATGTTGATACATTTGTATGAAATTTCATTTTCATTTGATAGGTTTGTGAGGTAATAGGGCCTACACATTCTAACATCATAAAGTAATGCAATTAAATAGTGATAACAGGAGAACAGAGAAACAAATTCAAATGTTATAAATTGAACTGACAGGCTGACATTTGTGGGACGATGTACAAGAAAGTGATCAAACAATATACTGTAGTCAATGTTATATGCCGATCTTCACTTCATTAGATGCCTGTAGTAAATGTTATATGCCGATCTTCACTTCATTAGATGCCTGTAGTAAATGTTATATGCCGATCTTCACTTCATTAGATGCCTGTAGTAAATGTTATATGCCGATCTTCACTTCATTAGATGCCTGTAGTAAATGTTATATGCCGATCTTCACTTCATTAGATGCCTGTAGAAAATGTTATATGCCGATCTTCACTTCATTAGATGCCTGTAGAAAATGTTATATGCCGATCTTCACTTCATTAGATGCCTGTAGAAAATGTTATATGCCGATCTTCACTTCATTAGATGCCTGTAGTAAATGTTATATGCCGATCTTCACTTCATTAGATGCCTGTAGTAAATGTTATATGCCGATCTTCACTTCATTAGATGCCTGTAGTAAATGTTATATGCCGATCTTCACTTCATTAGATGCCTGTAGAAAATGTTATATGCCGATCTTCACTTCATTAGATGCCTGTAGTAAATGTTATATGCCGATCTTCACTTCATTAGATGCCTGTAGAAAATGTTATATGCTGATCTTCACTTCATTAGATGCCTGTAGTAAATGTTATATGCCGATCTTCACTTCATTAGATGCCTGTAGAAAATGTTATATGCCGATCTTCACTTCATTAGATGCCTGTAGTAAATGTTATATGCCGATCTTCACTTCATTAGATGCCTGTAGTAAATGTTATATGCCGATCTTCACTTCATTAGATGCCTGTAGAAAATGTTATATGCCGATCTTCACTTCATTAGATGCCCGTAGAAAATGTTTTGTGAAAGGAATGGAGAAACAGAGTCAAGAGTAAGATGCATACTTTATGTTTTCCGTCACAAGAAAAGGCAAAACTATTTATTAGTGTTCCTAGCAATGTTGATTCTTAGGGAGACATAGTATAGTGTTGGTATTCTATGATTTCGTATAAAATAACCTTAAACCTAATACTCCACAGAGTGTGATCTCACAGAGATGAAGAGTGTGACAAATCTGCCTATAACACAAAGTGTGCACACAATCCAAATGGTGGATGCTAATCTAGTAAACATGAAACAATATGGAGTCACATCTGTGAATGATAGTGAGATCAATGCAACCACATGCTCCGTGATTCAGCAAGGTCAGGTCAGATTGAAGCAATTATTAAAGTCTATTTCATCTGCAAGAAGAAAGGAAGACAACCCACTCACAATTAAATTAGCTAGGAGCAGAGTTCCTCCTAAGTGGGTCAATTTTGAATCTGACAAGTTTTCAATGAAAAGGTAAAAGTGTACAGAAACTATGCTTTAGTTCTGTCACATTTATTTTACCATGTACATTATTTTTATCATTATTCCTAAATGTCTGACTATTTCTTGTAACTGACTTTAAAATTATCTTCTTATTGTTGTCATCTCATTTTTGATAGTATTTATTTTGTCTATGTCCTTATTATGAATTTCTAGCACAAATTTGGGAACTTTAATAACAGCAGATGAAAGATGTATCTTTGTTTGCGCTTGCTCGCTTTGATATCAAGCGTAGTCCATACACAATACTTCTAGTAGTGGCTGGACTAAATTTTACATGTGGATTAGCTTTCCCTGTTAACAGTGTCCCTTGCCATCTGGCGAACCCACTCCGACTTCAGAGGTTCTTGTAATTTATGTTCTCAACATTTTAGTCCAACTGTCCAATGTAGGGGTTGAACCCCTTACCTCGGCATCAGCACATCGGATGTTAAGAACATGCATTATTATCCATTCGGCTATGATGACCTACGAAGATGTATTTAAAAGTTAAGTGTAGAATAGCCCAAGCAAAGATGAATATATTCTGTGCACACATGTGTGTCCACTGAGGTGAGAAGAATAATTCATAAGAGCTCAATCAAGCACGTCCTGTTGCATAGATGCCAATCATGCGTAATTTGCAAATAGTGAGGGCTTATGCTGAAGCTGCAGAGATGTAGTTTTAGAGAAGGATAATGAGAACACTGTGGATGGATAAAAACAGTAATGAAGATAAATTCGAAAGAATTTAACTTTCAGAGAGAACTGGTTACTTGATCAGAAGAATATAGTCCAAATTCTTTGAGAATGTCATGAGAGAGGGAAGGCTGCAGTATCTCGTCACAGCGGGAAAGTTGGTGAGGAGGAGAGGTAGGGGAAAGATTGAGATGGAGGTGATGGACTGTTGACATCAGGGCATGGAAGAATACAGGTATCAGAAATGATTGGCCGTGCACAAGACAAAAGTCTGTGGACAGACATGATTACCAATGCCACATGGTATGGAAGGACACAGGTATCAGAAATGATTGGCCATGCACAAGACAAAAGACTGTGCACAGACATGATTACCAACTCCACATGGCATGAGGTATATGAAGAAGTAGATATGCTGAAATGTCATCTTACACCAGCTGTATAGAAAGTATAGTTACAGATAGGGCAAACATCAGCTGCTCAGTTGTTAACAATAAAATCAGCAAATACATGAACGTTCAGCAGTATTGTAGTGTAGTAGTCGACATAGCACTGAGGAGTTACGTGAAGGCTGTAGACAGGCATTTCTACAGAAGAATGCTAAGAACACCATGGATAGACAGATAAAAAGGGATGAAGATGTTTTGAAAGAAACTAACTCAAAAAGAGATAAAGTTACAGATATTAGAAATAAACAATTTAAATTCTTTGATTATGTCATGAGAAGAGTCAATTATAAAATATCGTGATGGCAGGAAAGTTAGCAAGACCAGGGAAAATCTAGAGAGAAGATGCTAGACAGCTTCATATCATGGCATGGAGAAGAATCCGTGTCAGAAATGTTTGGTAACACTTGAGACAAAATGTTGTGCTCAAACAGAACGGCTAATGCCATATGGCACCAACAAGTAGAACATATATAAGCGTATGAGTTGTATGGGAAGGGGGGAGGGGTGCTGAGTGGTCTTGAGGTATGGTGTCCGCCTCGAGTGCTGGAGGTCCCGGGTTCAAGCCCCGGTGAGGGCTGGGATTTTTTCACGTGGACTTCTAGTAACAAAATTTACCCTGGTCTATGGTATTGAGATCGGACGCCCGTGTGTATTGTTGCGCACGTAAAAAGTCCCTTGGCAGTTGGAAATCGAAAAAGAGTAGCCTAACGGCACTGCCCAGGCAAAATTTCAAGTTAAAAATCTACCTAAAGTATTTCAGGATCCCTGCCGGTGCTGCGCAGAGTGTGCACTGAGCTGAGATTCTCCGGACTTAGGCTTGAGTTAGGAGCAGAACGGAACACATATGGCTTACATCCGTGTGCCGTGATGTTGATGGGGGCTGGAATAAAATGACAGAAGAACATGCTGTACAGAGAGCATCTCATCGCTGGGATAATGAGATATGTGAATGCTTCCTAGAAGAGAAGATAGAAGATGCAAGCACAAAGCTGTACAATGGAAATAGTTGACAGCCAATTAATCTGTAGTAAACACAAATACTCAGAACTCATCTGCTTCTGATCATATGAGAAAATATAAAGAGCCAATTTTCTTTTTTTTAAAATTGATACATGATCATAATGACCATTCTTTGTTACAGTTATCCGGAACCTCTGCACAATTGCCAAGGTGGCTTCGTAACATGTTCTTAGGATTGTGCTGAGTCAGTGTATTCCCTCATTATGTATTTCTGCTTCTGTCTGGTTTGTGCTTGCATATCTCAACACTGCTAGCTGACTCCATCACACAAACCAGATATTACTGCTTCTCTCTGGTTTGCGCTCTCTGTTGTGTATGCACATCTCAATTCTGTGACATGAACCAGATATTGCCATGGTGCCTGTGTTTAACTGCACTCTTTTCTAACAGAGCTCCAGATGTTTCAAGCGTTTATTTCGAAGAATCTCTAAAGCCACAGAAGGTAATCTCTTGGAGGGAAGCAAACAGTTCTCGGCCATCGCTGAGATTTGACATGGATGGGCCTGGGCCTTGCACATATTCACCCAGAAACAAGCCTCTTACAGAAACCAATGCACCGGTTTATTCGTTTGGTGGCAAACATTGTTGTGAGAATGGTAAGCTGTGATTTATAATTATACTTATACATTGTACATTAGAATAGTTAATTTATTTGGTGGGAAACATTGCTATGAAAATGGTAAAGTCTATAATTTTTATTAGAAATTAGACATTGTACATTGTAACAGTTTATTCATTTGGTGGCAAACATTGCTGTGAGAATGGTTAACTGTGATTTATAATTCTACTAGTACATTGTACATTAGAATAGTTTATTCATTTGGTGGCAGGAATTGTTGTAAGAACAGTCAGATCTGTCATGTTACATATACATTGTTTTTTTTAATGTTGCATATCCCTACAGTCAACACCAGCATTTTCAGCTGCTGTTGATGTACTAGGCAAGTTTTGCGTTCAGTAGTTTGCCCTTGCTTTCTGAACGACTGGCTCACATACCCCCATAAGTTACCAGCGCAGCACGATTATGAACAATGTCATTAACGGGTTCCAAATGTTGCTGTATGTAGCCGAGGCGCGGTGTTGGGGTGAGCGCCCACATTGCTCAAATACCTCAATGGCTCGTGAATACATAACCTATGCAGCAAAAGTCCAACTCCTGGCCTTCACGTGGCGGACCTGTTTAAACTAACAGGAGAAGGGGCGACGGCGAGTCTCAGGCGCCGGAAAATAACCAGTATGCTCTAGATGTGTATGCACGTACATGCATGCGCAGACAGGCGTGTGCGCGCGTACACATCTACACTCGAGTGAGACCACAGTCTGCTCTAGCAAAGAAAGGTGCTGAAGACGGAGGCAACCAGCCAAGAGGCGCACCACAGAAATCAGGATGCCACGCAATCACGCAAAATGGAATATAATGTCATTAACCCCTTGGCCAGGGATATATTGTACACTATGCTAAAGAAAGGGTACCTGCATGAGTGTGACAATTAAAGAGGAAAATGCTATTGTCAGTTCCTGAGAAAATTTGAAGCAGGATCGTTCTAGAGAGACAGATGCCATTGACAAACAACTAAGGGATGAACAGGCAGGCTTTTAACCAAATAGGTCCTGCATTGACCAGATTGTCACATTACACATAATAATAGAGCCAGATTGTCACATTACACATAATAATAGAGCCAGATTGTCACATTACACATAATAATAGAGCCAGATTGTCACATTACACATAATAATAGAGCCAGATTGTCACATTACACATAATAATAGAGCCAGATTGTCACATTACACATAATAATAGAGCCAGATTGTCACATTACACATAATAATAGAGCCAGATTGTCACATTACACATAATAATAGAGCGAAATATTAAACTGAATTATTTAACTTATATCGGATGTGTGGATTATGAAAAGGCATCTGACAGCATACATATGGAATGCCTTTGAAGGCTGGTATGGCAGTATGGATCCCACAGAAAATCATGAACTTAATAAGGACAACGTATGATGATACAAAATGTAGAGTTCTTCATGAGGGAAAACTGACAGATCTATTTGAAATTAGTACAGGAGTGTGACAGGTTGCCTTTTGTCACCATTATTAGTTTTACTGACTGTAGACTGGGTTATGAAAAGAGCAATAATTATTACCAGAAATGGAATTCAAAGCACTCTATCAACGCAACTTGATGATTGGGACTTCCCCATCAATATTTCACTCCTGTCATGCACATGTAATCAAATGCAGGATAAACTAATCATACTTGATGAGAGGTCACAACAATTAGGTCTTAAAATTCATAGAGGAAGGACAAAGATAATGAGATTAAACCGAGCAAAAACAACCCAATCTCACTTGGTGAAACCTAACTTCAAGAGGCGGAATTATATACCTATTTCAGAAGCAATGAAGACAAAAATGGGGGAACAGATAGAGAAATTAAAATAAGAATACAACAGGCAGGAGGAGATTTCATAGCGCTGGGGAGTGTGTGGAAGTGAAAGGATTTGATTGATTGATTGATTGATTGATTTAGGAACCGACATCATAGCACTAGGGAATGTGTGAAAGTGAAAGGAAGTTACACTTAACTCTAGGGAATGTGTGAAAGTGAAAGGAAGTTACACTTAGCACTAAACTTAGAATTGTTAACTCCAGTGTTAAATTGGTACAGCTGTAAGTGTCAGAAACACGGAGCACAAAAAAAAAAATTACAAATGAACTACAAACATTCACTCACTGGTGCCTGTGCAGATTAGTGAGAATAACATGGTGTGAGAGAATCACCAATGTGGAACTCAGGGAGAGAACTGGACCAATCCCAGTGAACCGGGACATGAGGAAAAGACGATGGTGCTGGATAGGACACGCAGTGAGAAACTTGAGGACAATATAACTAGACACTCTCTTGTCTGGAACTCTCAAGATAGGACACACACTGAGAAACTTGAGGATAGTATAACTAGACACTCTCATGTCTGGGACCCACAAGGCAAATTAAATAGCGGAAGACACATCCATCTATGCATCATATGCTATGCTGATAAGTGTGGCGGTCATGTTCTGCCATCTCACTCGATCACCAAAGTCATGGATCAGCTCAGTGTTCCTGTCTCGGCCATGCCACATGGCCAAGCCATCCAGGTATTTACATCTCTGTCTTCCTCTTCTTCTCTTCCCTTCGATCTTGCCAGTTGTCCCCAAGTTCTCCAATTTATTTCTTCTCATAACATGTCCAAAACATTTTGACTGTCTGCATCTAATTTCTCTAATCAGACACACAGAGAAGAGAATTATTGAAAGAGAGGAAATATGTATCTGTCATTGCCAGAAGCTCTGGCATATCCGAGAAGCCGAGTGGCACTATAACATTTGGAATATTTTGTATCTAGAGTGGGGTTTATTCAAGGCTAACAATCAAAATAAAAACGTCTTGCTGTTGAAAGTAAACCACAGTGCATAATTACAACAATGCTGAAATTTTACAATTCTCCAGGTCGCCAACATGGCGGTTAGGCGTGTTTATGTTTGTAGCTACGGTTTGCAATCGCAATCTCCTCATGTTGGACTGGTAGTACATGGTTCTGTCACCTTGCTACTGAGTGAGTGTGTGGGCGACACTGTGAGCTGTGAAATTCACGTGGAATGCTTCTACATCTGTCCCGTAGAGTGACCTGCATATTGCTGAATTGACTGATTTGCCTTTTCAGTTCACGAATGCATTTTTCAGGAGACTCCTGGGAGTCGGCACTGAAGCTGTGGAGTTCGTGCTTTGTGCGATGCTTTCGGCGGGTCGCCGTGCTGTAAAAGACCGAGCCATGTGAGAAAACCCGGGTCAATGAGGTCTTTCTGATGACTGCCGAGTCCATCAATGATGAACTGCGGTTTTCGTGGATGAATTTCGTGTTGGCATTCTGGCGGCGGCATTTTGCACAGTGTACCTGCGTGCGGGCTGTTGGATTGCCGAGACTCCTGTCTATTTCACTTTTCACATTGGACAGTGGGGAGCATTTTGTGTGATATTCACTGGCACAGGAATGGAGCATAATGGGGACAACCCGTTGCTGTGAAGTTGGAATCTCGACTAATTCTCCCTGCAACATTTGATGATGATGGTTTAATCATGAATCTGCTATTTTGAAAGTGATATACTCACATATTTGTGGTTTGTGAGGAAATGGACAGAGAGAAATGTTCAGAAGAAATCAAATGTGATAATTAAAAATGGCAGATTGATGAGATAGCTGCATTAGATTTATATTGTCAAGATTGATGAGATAGATGCTTTAGATTTATATTGTCAAGATTGATGATATATATGCATTAGATTTATATTGTCAAGATTGATGAGATGATGCATTAGATTTATATTGTCAAGATTGATGAGATAGATGCATTAGATTTATATTGTCAATATTGATGAGATAGATGCATTAGATTTATATTGTCAAGATTGATGAGATAGATGCATTAGATTTATATTGTCAAGATTGATGAGATAGATGCATTAGATTTATATTGTCAAGATTGATGAGATAGATCCATTAGATTTATATTGAAGATTGATGAGATAGATGCATTAGATTTATATTGTCAAGATTGATGAGATAGATGCATTAGATTTATATTGTCAAGATTGATGAGATAGCTGCATTATATTTATATTGTCAATATTGATGAGATAGATGCATTAGATTTATATTGTCAATATTGATGAGATAGATGCATTAGATTTATATTGTCAAGATTGATGAGATAGCTGCATTAGATTTATATTGTCAAGATTGATGAGATAGATGCATTAGATAGATGCATTAGATTTATATTGTCAAGATTGATGAGATAGATGCATTAGATAGATGCATTAGATTTATATTGTCAAGATTGATGAGATAGCTGCATTAGATTTATATTGTCAATATTGATGAGATAGATGCATTAGATTTATATTGTCAATATTGATGAGATAGATGCATTAGATTTATATTGTCAAGATTGATGAGATAGATGCATTAGATTTATATTGTCAATATTGATGAGATAGCTGCATTAGATTTATATTGTCAATATTGATGAGATAGATGCATTAAATTTATATTGTCAATATTGATGAGATAGATGCATTAGATTTATATTGTCAAGATTGATGAGATAGCTGCATTAGATTTATATTGTCAAGATTGATGAGATAGATGCATTAGATTTATATTGTCAAGATTGATGAGATAGATGCATTAGATTTATATTGTCAAGATTGATGCAATAGATGCATTAGATTTATATTGTCAAGATTGATTAGATAGATGCATTAGATTTATATTGTCAAGATTGATGAGATAGATGCATTAGATTTATATTGTCAAGATTGATGAGATAGATCCATTAGATTTATATTGAAGATTGATGAGATAGATGCATTAGATTTATATTGTCAAGATTGATGAGATAGATGCATTAGATTTATATTGTCAAGATTGATGAGATAGCTGCATTATATTTATATTGTCAATATTGATGAGATAGATGCATTAGATTTATATTGTCAATATTGATGAGATAGATGCATTAGATTTATATTGTCAAGATTGATGAGATAGCTGCATTAGATTTATATTGTCAAGATTGATGAGATAGATGCATTAGATAGATGCATTAGATTTATATTGTCAAGATTGATGAGATAGATGCATTAGATAGATGCATTAGATTTATATTGTCAAGATTGATGAGATAGCTGCATTAGATTTATATTGTCAATATTGATGAGATAGATGCATTAGATTTATATTGTCAATATTGATGAGATAGATGCATTAGATTTATATTGTCAAGATTGATGAGATAGATGCATTAGATTTATATTGTCAATATTGATGAGATAGCTGCATTAGATTTATATTGTCAATATTGATGAGATAGATGCATTAAATTTATATTGTCAATATTGATGAGATAGATGCATTAGATTTATATTGTCAAGATTGATGAGATAGCTGCATTAGATTTATATTGTCAAGATTGATGAGATAGATGCATTAGATTTATATTGTCAAGATTGATGCAATAGATGCATTAGATTTATATTGTCAAGATTGATTAGATAGATGCATTAGATTTATATTGTCAAGATTGATGAGATAGATGCATTAGATTTATATTGTCAAGATTGATGTGATAGATGCATTAGATTTATATTGTCAAGATTGATGAGATAGATGCATTAGATTTATATTGTCAAGATTGATGAGATAGATGCATTAGATTTATATTGTCAAGATTGATGAGATAGATGCATTAGATTTATATTGTCAAGATTGATGAGATAGATGCATTAGATAGATGTATTAGATTTATATTGTCAAGATTGATGAGATGAGATGCATTAGATTTATATTGTCAAGATTGATGAGATTATGCATTAGATTTATATTGTCAAGATTGATGAGATTATGCATTAGATTTATATTGTCAAGATTAATGAGATAGCTGCATTAGATTTATATTGTCAAGATTGATGAGATAGCTGCATTAGATTTATATTGTCAATATTGATGAGATAGATGCATTAGATTTATATTGTCAATATTGATGAGATAGATGCATTAGATTTATATTGTCAAGATTGATGAGATAGCTGCATTAGATTTATATTGTCAATATTGATGAGATAGATGCATTAGATTTATATTGTCAATATTGATGAGATAGCTGCATTAGATTTATATTGTCAAGATTGATGAGATAGCTGCATTAGATTTATATTGTCAAGATTGATGAGATAGATGCATTAGATAGATGCATTAGATTTATATTGTCAAGATTGATGAGATAGATGCATTAGATTTATATTGTCAAGATTGATGAGATAGATGCATTAGATTTATATTGTCAAGATTGATGAGATAGATGCATTAGATTTATATTGTCAAGATTGATGAGATAGATGCATTAGATTTATATTGTCAATATTGATGAGATAGATGCATTAGATTTATATTGTCAAAATTGATGAGATAGCTGCATTAGATTTATATTGTCAAGATTGATGAGATAGATGCATTAGATAGATGCATTAGATTTATATTGTCAAGATTGATGAGATAGATGCATTAGATTTATATTGTCAAGATTGATGAGATAGATGCATTAGATTTATATTGTCAAGATTGATGAGATAGATGCATTAGATTTATATTGTCAAGATTGATGAGATAGATGCATTAGATTTATATTGTCAAGATTGATGAGATAGCTGCATTAGATTTATATTGTCAAGATTGATGAGATAGCTGCAATAGATTTATATTGTCAATATTGATGAGATAGATGCATTAGATTTATATTGTCAATATTGATGAGATAGATGTATTAGATTTATATTGTCAAGATTGATGAGATGAGATGCATTAGATTTATATTGTCAAGATTGATGAGATAGATGCATTAGATAGATGCATTAGATTTATATTGTCAAGATTGATGAGATAGATGCATTAGATTTATATTGTCAAGATTGATGAGATAGATGCATTAGATTTATATTGTCAAGATTGATGAGATAGATGCATTAGATTTATATTGTCAAGATTGATGAGATAGATGCATTAGATTTATATTGTCAAGATTGATGAGATAGCTGCATTAGATTTATATTGTCAAGATTGATGAGATAGCTGCATTAGATTTATATTGTCAAGATTGATGAGATAGATGCATTAGATAGATGCATTAGATTTATATTGTCAAGATTGATGGGATAGATGCATTAGATAGATGCATTAGATTTATATTGTCAATATTGATGAGATAGCTGCATTAGATTTATATTGTCAATATTGATGAGATAGATGCATTAGATTTATATTGTCAATATTGATGAGATAGATGCATTAGATTTATATTGTCAAGATTGATGAGATAGCTGCATTAGATTTATATTGTCAAGATTGATGAGATAGATGCATTAGATTTATATTGTCAAGATTGATGAGATAGATCCATTAGATTTATATTGTCAAGATTGATGCAATAGATGCATTAGATTTATATTGTCAAGATTGATTAGATAGATGCATTAGATTTATATTGTCAAGATTGATGAGATAGATGCATTAGATTTATATTGTCAAGATTGATGAGATAGATGCATTAGATTTATATTGTCAAGATTGATGAGATAGATGCATTAGATTTATATTGTCAAGATTGATGAGATAGATGCATTAGATAGATGCATTAGATTTATATTGTCAAGATTGATGAGATAGATGCATTAGATAGATGTATTAGATTTATATTGTCAAGATTGATGAGATGAGATGCATTAGATTTATATTGTCAAGATTGATGAGATTATGCATTAGATTTATATTGTCAAGATTGATGAGATTATGCATTAGATTTATATTGTCAAGATTGATGAGATTATGCATTAGATTTATATTGTCAAGATTAATGAGATAGCTGCATTAGATTTACATTGTCAAGATTGATGAGATAGCTGCATTAGATTTATATTGTCAATATTGATGAGATAGATGCATTAGATTTATATTGTCAATATTGATGAGATAGATGCATTAGATTTATATTGTCAAGATTGATGAGATAGCTGCATTAGATTTATATTGTCAATATTGATGAGATAGATGCATTAGATTTATATTGTCAATATTGATGAGATAGCTGCATTAGATTTATATTGTCAAGATTGATGAGATAGCTGCATTAGATTTATATTGTCAAGATTGATGAGATAGATGCATTAGATAGATGCATTAGATTTATATTGTCAAGATTGATGAGATAGATGCATTAGATTTATATTGTCAAGATTGATGAGATAGATGCATTAGATTTATATTGTCAAGATTGATGAGATAGATGCATTAGATTTATATTGTCAAGATTGATGAGATAGATGCATTAGATTTATATTGTCAATATTGATGAGATAGATGCATTAGATTTATATTGTCAAGATTGATGAGATAGCTGCATTAGATTTATATTGTCAAGATTGATGAGATAGATGCATTAGATAGATGCATTAGATTTATATTGTCAAGATTGATGAGATAGATGCATTAGATTTATATTGTCAAGATTGATGAGATAGATGCATTAGATTTATATTGTCAAGATTGATGAGATAGATGCATTAGATTTATATTGTCAAGATTGATGAGATAGATGCATTAGATTTATATTGTCAAGATTGATGAGATAGCTGCATTAGATTTATATTGTCAAGATTGATGAGATAGCTGCAATAGATTTATATTGTCAATATTGATGAGATAGATGCATTAGATTTATATTGTCAATATTGATGAGATAGATGTATTAGATTTATATTGTCAAGATTGATGAGATGAGATGCATTAGATTTATATTGTCAAGATTGATGAGATAGATGCATTAGATAGATGCATTAGATTTATATTGTCAAGATTGATGAGATAGATGCATTAGATTTATATTGTCAAGATTGATGAGATAGATGCATTAGATTTATATTGTCAAGATTGATGAGATAGATGCATTAGATTTATATTGTCAAGATTGATGAGATAGATGCATTAGATTTATATTGTCAAGATTGATGAGATAGCTGCATTAGATTTATATTGTCAAGATTGATGAGATAGCTGCATTAGATTTATATTGTCAAGATTGATGAGATAGATGCATTAGATAGATGCATTAGATTTATATTGTCAAGATTGATGGGATAGATGCATTAGATAGATGCATTAGATTTATATTGTCAAGATTGATGAGATAGCTGCATTAGATTTATATTGTCAATATTGATGAGATAGATGCATTAGATTTATATTGTCAATATTGATGAGATAGATGCATTAGATTTATATTGTCAAGATTGATGAGATAGCTGCATTAGATTTATATTGTCAAGATTGATGAGATAGATGCATTAGATTTATATTGTCAAGATTGATGAGATAGATGCATTAGATTTATATTGTCAAGATTGATGCAATAGATGCATTAGATTTATATTGTCAAGATTGATTAGATAGATGCATTAGATTTATATTGTCAAGATTGATGAGATAGATGCATTAGATTTATATTGTCAAGATTGATGAGATAGATGCATTAGATTTATATTGTCAAGATTGATGAGATAGATGCGTTAGATTTATATTGTCAAGATTGATGAGATAGATGCATTAGATAGATGCATTAGATTTATATTGTCAAGATTGATGAGATAGATGCATTAGATAGATGCATTAGATTTATATTGTCAAGATTGATGAGATGAGATGCATTAGATTTATATTGTTAAGATTGATGAGATTATGCATTAGATTTATATTGTCAAGATTGATGAGATTATGCATTAGATTTATATTGTCAAGATTGATGAGATTATGCATTAGATTTATATTGTCAAGATTGATGAGATAGCTGCATTAGATTTATATTGTCAAGATTGATGAGATAGCTGCATTAGATTTATATTGTCAATATTGATGAGATAGATGCATTAGATTTATATTGTCAATATTGATGAGATAGATGCATTAGATTTAAATTGTCAAGATTGATGAGATAGCTGCATTAGATTTATATTGTCAATATTGATGAGATAGATGCATTAGATTTATATTGTCAATATGAAATAGATGCATTAGATTTATATTGCCAAGATTGATGAGATAGCTGCATTAGATTTATATTGTCAAGATTGATGAGATAGATGCATTAGATTTAAATTGTCAAGATTGATGAGATAGCTGCATTAGATTTATATTGTCAATATTGATGAGATAGATGCATTAGATTTATATTGTCAATATGAAATAGATGCATTAGATTTATATTGCCAAGATTGATGAGATAGCTGCATTAGATTTATATTGTCAAGATTGATGAGATAGATGCATTAGATAGATGCATTAGATTTATATTGTCAAGATTGATGAGATAGATCCATTAGATTTATATTGTCAAGATTGATGAGATAGATGCATTAGATTTATATTGTCAAGATTGATGAGATAGATACATCAGATTTATATTGTCAAGATTGATGAGATAGATGCATTAGATTTATATTGTCAATATTGATGAGATAGATGCATTAGATTTATATTGTCAAGATTGATGAGATAGCTGCATTAGATTTATATTGTCAAGATTGATGAGATAGATGCATTAGATAGATGCATTAGATTTATATTGTCAAGATTGATGAGATAGATGCATTAGATTTATATTGTCAAGATTGATGAGATAGATGCATTAGATTTATATTGTCAAGATTGATGAGATAGATGCATTAGATGTATATTGTCAAGATTGATGAGATAGATGCATTAGATTTATATTGTCAATATTGATGAGATAGCTGCATTAGATTTATATTGTCAAGATTGATGAGATAGCTGCATTAGATTTATATTGTCAAGATTGATGAGATAGATGCATTAGATAGATGCATTAGATTTATATTGTCAAGATTGATGGGATAGATGCATTAGATAGATGCATTAGATTTATATTGTCAAGATTGATGAGATAGCTGCATTAGATTTATATTGTCAATATTGATGAGATAGATGCATTAGATTTATATTGTCAAGATTGATGAGATAGATGTGTTAGATTTATATTGTCAAGATTGATGAGATGAGATGCATTAGATTTATATTGTCAAGATTGATGAGATTATGCATTAGATTTATATTGTCAAGATTGATGAGATTATGCATTAGATTTATATTGTCAAGATTGATGAGATTATGCATTAGATTTATATTGTCAAGATTGATGAGATAGATGCATTAGATTTATATTGTCAAGATTGATGAGATAGATGCATTAGATTTATATTGTCAAGATTGATGAGATAGATGCATTAGATTTATATTGTCAAGATTGATGAGATAGATGCATTAGATTTATATTGTCAAGATTGATGAGATAGATGCATTAGATAGATGCATTAGATTTATATTGTCAAGATTGATGAGATAGATGCATTAGATAGATGCATTAGATTTATATTGTCAAGATTGATGAGATGAGATGCATTAGATTTATATTGTCAAGATTAATGAGATTATGCATTAGATTTATATTGTCAAGATTGATGAGATTATGCATTAGATTTATATTTTCAATATTGATGAGATAGATGCATTAGATTTATATTGTCAATATTGATGAGATAGATGCATTAGATTTATATTGTCAAGATTGATGAGATATCTGCATTAGATTTATATTGTCAATATTGATGAGATAGATGCATTAGATTTATATTGTCAATATGAGATAGATGCATTATATTTATATTGTCAAGATTGATGAGATAGCTGCATTAGATTTATATTGTCAAGATTGATGAGATAGATGCATTAGATAGATGCATTAGATTTATATTGTCAAGATTGATGCAATAGATGCATTAGATTTATATTGTCAAGATTGATGAGATAGATGCATTAGATTTATATTGTCAAGATTGATGAGATAGATGCATTAGATTTATATTGTCAAGATTGATGAGATAGATGCATTAGATTTATATTGTCAATATTGATGAGATAGATGCATTAGATTTATATTGTCAAGATTGATGAGATAGCTGCATTAGATTTATATTGTCAAGATTGATGAGATAGATGCATTAGATAGATGCATTAGATTTATATTGTCAAGATTGATGAGATAGATCCATTAGATTTATATTGTCAAGATTGATGAGATAGATGCATTAGATTTATATTGTCAAGATTGATGAGATAGATGCATTAGATTTATATTGTCAAGATTGATGAGATAGATGCATTAGATTTATATTGTCAATATTGATGAGATAGCTGCATTAGATTTATATTGTCAAGATTGATGAGATAGATGCATTAGATAGATGCATTAGATTTATATTGTCAAGATTGATGGGATAGATGCATTAGATTTATATTGTCAAGATTGATGAGATAGCTGCATTAGATTTATATTGTCAATATTGATGAGATAGATGCATTAGATTTATATTGTCAATATTGATTAGATAGATGTATTAGATTTATATTGTCAAGATTGATGAGATGAGATGCATTAGATTTATATTGTCAAGATTGATGAGATTATGCATTAGATTTATATTGTCAAGATTGATGAGATTATGCATTAGATTTATATTGTCAAGATTGATGAGATTATGCATTAGATTTATATTGTCAAGATTGATGAGATAGCTGCATTAGATTTATATTGTCAAGATTGATGAGATAGATGCATTAGATGTATATTATCAAGATTTCGTGCTTAAGCTATGCTTATATGCTTAAGTTAAGTTATATTATACTGCTTTAAAACTTAGTGACGACTGAAAAACTTGATGGGAAACAGGTTACAGGAAGTCACAGATGGCTTAGCCATATTTTATAATTAGAAAATTAACACAGACTTTATCTGAAATGCTAGTGATTGTGTGTAGTGACAAGCCATGATTGTGTGAAGTGATGAGCCATGATCGTGTGAAGTGACAACCCATGATTGTTGAAGTGACAAGCCATGATTGTGTGAAGTGGCGAGCCATGATTGTGTGAAGTAGTGAGCCATGATTGTGTGAATTGGTGAGTCATAATTGTGTGAAGTGGTGAGCCATGATTGCTTACTATGACACATGATGATGATGGATACAGTGTAAACTTGTCAAACATCATGTGATCCATTCATACATTTGTCATGTTTCTGTAGACAACAGTTCAAGAACTTCACAGACGAGACTCAGGCTGCAGTCCAATGATGCCAGAAATATCAAGGCTTCTCACACTGGGGAGCAACTGGTATGCACTACCATATCCACCACCACCAACACCACCACAACCATCATTGTCATCACCACATTTGATCATCATCACCATTTCTGCTTTTTCCACCACTATCATCATCGTTTGATGCAGTTAAATATGATAAAATGATTTAAATGTTGGAGTATGTTAAAACTGATGGGAAAATTCTAGTATAATCAACAAATATTACTTGAATCAAGTAGCAGCAATTACAATGGGGAATAAAGAGGGCAATTATGAACAGATAAAGAAAGAGTAAGTCAAGGATGTGTTTTTTCACTAGATTTCTTGTCTCTGCAGTGAAGTAATAATGAGAGAGATCAAAGAGAGGACAGGAGTGCAAGTTGGAAGTTTAAAATGATAAACAATCAAAGCCATGGAAATGACACAGTATTGATAGCTGAAAGTACAACAGATTTTCAATAACTGTTGGACATTGTCATAATAGAAAGTGCAAAAATGGACTTTCCTTGAATATAAAAAAAAAACCATTAAAAATTATTATATCAAAGAAATGTGATAAAACAATGGAAGAAAAAATGCCAAGTTAATAAATTCAGTCACTGGGGACAATCGTACCACCAGATGGAAAATACATGACAGAGATTAAAAGCAGAATAGGTCAAGCACAGGCTGCTTTTAAGAAAATAAAAACAAATATCTTATGCAATAGCTCACTGTCATTGAATGGCAATGGAGATGTTGTTTCTGTTGCAAATACCTTGTACTGCCAGAGTGACTAACAATGACTGCTTGAAAACAGTTCATGAACGTAGAACTTTATATAAAATATTAGAAGGAGACAAACTTAATGAAAGTAGAACATTATATACAAATATAAGAAGGAGACAATGAAAGTAGAACATTATATACAAATATAAGAAGGAGACAATGAAAGTAGAACATTATATACAAATATGAAAGTAGAACATTATATACAAATATGAAAGTAGAACATTATATACAAATATAAGAAGGGGACAATGAAAGTAGAACATTATATACAAATATAAGAATGGGACAATGAAAGTAGAACATTATATACAAATATAAGAAGGACAAGCTTAATGAAAGTAGAACATTATATACAAATATAAGAAGGGGACAATGAAAGTAGAACATTATATACAAATATAAGAAGGAGGCAATGAAAGTAGAACATTATATACAAATATAAGAAGGAGGCAATGAAAGTAGAACATTATATACAAAAAATGATAATGATAAAATAATAATATAAGAAGGAGGCAATGAAAGTAGAACATTATATACAAATATAAGAATGGGACAATGAAAGTAGAACATTATATACAAATATAAGAATGGGACAATGAAAGTAGAACATTATATACAAATATAAGAATGGGACAATGAAAGTAGAACATTATATACAAATATAAGAAGGAGGCAATGAAAGTAGAACATTATATACAAATATAAGAATGGGACAATGAAAGTAGAACATTATATACAAATATAAGAATGGGACAATGAAAGTAGAACATTATATACAAATATAAGAAGGAGACAATGAAAGTAGAACATTATATACAAATATAAGAAGGAGACAATGAAAGTAGAACATTATATACAAATATAAGAAGGACAAGCTTAATGCAAGTAGAACATTATATACAAATATAAGAAGGAAACAATGAAAGTAGAACATTATATACAAATATAAGAAGGAGACAATGAAAGTAGAACATTATATACAAATATAAGAAGGACAAGCTTAATGAAAGTAGAACATTATATACAAATATAAGAAGGAGACAATGAAAGTAGAACATTATATACAAATATAAGAAGGACAAGCTTAATGAAAGTAGAACATTATATACAAATATAAGAAGGACAAGCTTAATGAAAGTAGAACATTATATACAAATATAAGAAGGAGACAATGAAAGTAGAACATTATATACAAATATAAGAAGGAGACAATGAAAGTAGAACATTATATACAAATATAAGAAGGACAAGCTTAATGAAAGTAGAACATTATATACAAATATAAGAAGGACAAGCTTAATGCAAGTAGAACATTATATACAAATATAAGAAGGACAAGCTTAATGAAAGTAGAACATTATATACAAATATAAGAAGGGGACAATGAAAGTAGAACATTATATACAAATATAAGAATGGGACAATGAAAGTAGAACATTATATACAAATATAAGAAGGACAAGCTTAATGCAAGTAGAACATTATATACAAATATAAGAAGGACAAGCTTAATGAAAGTAGAACATTATATACAAATATAAGAAGGGGACAATGAAAGTAGAACATTATATACAAATATAAGAAGGAGGCAATGAAAGTAGAACATTATATACAAATATAAGAAGGAGGCAATGAAAGTAGAACATTATATACAAAAAATGATAATGATAAAATAATAATATAAGAAGGAGGCAATGAAAGTAGAACATTATATACAAATATAAGAATGGGACAATGAAAGTAGAACATTATATACAAATATAAGAATGGGACAATGAAAGTAGAACATTATATACAAATATAAGAATGGGACAATGAAAGTAGAACATTGTATACAAATATAAGAAGGAGGCAATGAAAGTAGAACATTATATACAAATATAAGAATGGGACAATGAAAGTAGAACATTATATACAAATATAAGAATGGGACAATGAAAGTAGAACATTATATACAAATATAAGAAGGAGACAATGAAAGTAGAACATTATATACAAATATAAGAAGGAGACAATGAAAGTAGAACATTATATACAAATATAAGAAGGACAAGCTTAATGCAAGTAGAACATTATATACAAATATAAGAAGGAAACAATGAAAGTAGAACATTATATACAAATATAAGAAGGAGACAATGAAAGTAGAACATTATATACAAATATAAGAAGGACAAGCTTAATGAAAGTAGAACATTATATACAAATATAAGAAGGAGACAATGAAAGTAGAACATTATATACAAATATAAGAAGGACAAGCTTAATGAAAGTAGAACATTATATACAAATATAAGAAGGACAAGCTTAATGAAAGTAGAACATTATATACAAATATAAGAAGGAGACAATGAAAGTAGAACATTATACACAAATATAAGAAGGAGACAATGAAAGTAGAACATTATATACAAATATAAGAAGGACAAGCTTAATGAAAGTAGAACATTATATACAAATATAAGAAGGACAAGCTTAATGCAAGTAGAACATTATATACAAATATAAGAAGGACAAGCTTAATGAAAGTAGAACATTATATACAAATATAAGAAGGGGACAATGAAAGTAGAACATTATATACAAATATAAGAATGGGACAATGAAAGTAGAACATTATATACAAATATAAGAAGGACAAGCTTAATGCAAGTAGAACATTATATACAAATATAAGAAGGACAAGCTTAATGAAAGTAGAACATTATATACAAATATAAGAATGGGACAATGAAAGTAGAACATTGTATACAAATATAAGAAGGAGACAATGAAAGTAGAACATTATATACAAATATAAGAATGGGACAATGAAAGTAGAACATTATATACAAATATAAGAAGGGGACAATGAAAGTAGAACATTATATACAAATATAAGAATGGGACAATGAAAGTAGAACATTATATACAAATATAAGAAGGGGACAATGAAAGTAGAACATTATATACAAATATAAGAAGGGGACAATGAAAGTAGAACATTATATACAAATATAAGAATGGGACAATGAAAGTAGAACATTATATACAAATATAAGAAGGGGACAATGAAAGTAGAACATTATATACAAATATAAGAAGGGGACAATGAAAGTAGAACATTATATACAAATATAAGAAGGACACAAGCTTAATGAAAGTAGAACATTATATACAAATATAAGATGGAGACAAACAGAATTTTCTAGGGTCTTATAAAGAGAAGCACTCTACCAGAATACATTCCTTCTTTATTCCCATCCATGTTTTGACTTTCAGCATTATGTGAGGAAGAGACATCTGGCGAGGCTTCATACAAAGTGCTAGTTAAAGGCCTCAGATATTCCATCAACCCATCGTTTGTGGGGCAACTACTTGTCCTGTATCCATCAGATCTAAGTGCTACAGCTCTCTGTTAGAGAACTGTGTTGTCATTATCAGTTTACACAGCCCAGCTGTCCAATGTGCAGATCTCTTCTATAATGTCCGGTCTTGTCCCTAATTGGTTTCTGATGTCATTGTTTCTGATTTGCTATCCTCTCACTACAATTAGAATGTGATGTAAATATTGCTTCTCTGCTCTTTACATTGTTTTTTTTTTCTTACTATATTTGGAAAAAGATGTAGATATTTCATATCTGTTCTTTAAATGTGTCATTTTTGTTTGTTGATTCCACATTTGCTTTAAATATTCTATCCAGTAAGGGTATAATAGCTGCAGAATCCCGCCCATCATGAGCAACTCTAGAGAGGGATTGGTGTGAGGTGGCTGCAGGCTAATACTCCAATGGGACCAGAAAGGTAGCAGAAGAAGAAGAAGAAGTAAGGTTATCATTGAGGTGACCTGTCTCTAGTTTAAGATGACAGGCTGTCTGGATTATTTTTGTTAAAACTTGGTCATTTGCCATTTTATCCTTCTCCCATTATGTCACCAGTGGCCTTCACCCAATAGCAGCCTAGCAAATCCCATTCTGGGCTCCAGACAGGCAACCATGAGAGATGCTCCAGCTTACACGTTTGGGCACAGGAGGAATTGTTCTTTTGTCAGACCAGGTGAGTGCTTTTGAATGATACACTCAAATTGTGATGGAGCAGTTGCCGACAGAGAGCTGTGGTAGTGTAGATGCCAGACACTGGCCAGCCAGTCTGGTTGTCATGGATTCGATCTACATCGGAGCAGATTTGACTTGTGTACATTGACCTGTGCTCCCAACTTGACCTAGCCTAATTCATTGGCACCTTTCCGTCTTGACAGACGATAGTTTGGTACATTGTGCTTCAAAAAGGCTTAATAACTACGATCCATGGCAGTGGCGAGTGTGGCTGGTAAGGCCAATTCTTGCTGCAAATGTTTGCCCACAGTAGGTGCATGTGAAAACATGGTCATTTCCACCATTTTGCACCATCTTACGTCTCTCACGCTCTGTGTGTGCTTTATCTGCAATCATTTTCTCCTTTGTCTTTATTCCATTTCTGATAGTTGCCCTCCATGCAACACGTTCAGCGGCGACGTGCTCCCAATGTGCATTATCAATGCCTGTATCAATCATGTCCCGCTAACACACATTTTTGTATCGTAGTAGAGGCCGACCCTGAGATCTCCTACCTGTCTGTAATTCACCAAAAAAGATGTCCTTTGGTATTCTACCATCATCCATCCTCCTAACGTGTCCTATCCATCTAAGTCTACGAAGACTGAGCATGGAATACACCGTCACACAACCTGATCTTTCCAATACTTCAGTATTTGTGATTTTGTCTTGCCACTTAATACCAAGTATTCTTCGCAGACACCGCATATGAAAGCTGTTTAAACATTTCTCTTGGCATGAGTAAGTTGTCCAGGTTTCAATGCCATAAAGAAGAGTACTAAGGACACAGGCTTGGTAGACGAGGACTTTTGTTTTGGCAGTAAGCTTCCTGTTCTCCCAGACTCTTTTTGTTAACATGTTCATTGTTGTTGCTGCCTTGCCAATCCTGATGTTGATTTCCTGATCGAGGGATAATTTGCTATTTACCTCTGATCCTAGATATGTAAAATGGTCTACTATCTCCAGTTCGGCGTCGTCAATAAAGATTGATGGTACACCATGTGCACCTTGTGACATAATCTGTGTCTTCTTTTTGTTAATTGTTAAACCAAATTCAGAACAAGCATTGGAGAATGCAGATAGTAGATGTTGTAATTCTTCCTCAGAGTGGGTCGTAATCGCAGCATCATCCGCAAAAAGCAACTCTCTGATTAGTACCCTGCTAATTTTGGTCTTGGCCTTCAATCTCTGAGCATTATAGAGGCCACCATCTGAGCGTGAGTGAATGTATATACCGTCATCCTGATCACGAAAGGCATATTTCAGTAGAAGTGAAAAGTATATCCCAAAGAGGGTGGGGGTTAGTACACAACCTTGCTTAACTCCACTCTTGATTTCAAACTTTTCTGAAGTTGAGCCATCAAACTTGATTATACCCTTCATGCCTGTGTGGAACGATTCCACAATCGACAGTAGAGTTAGTGGGCAGCCAATCTTCTTTAGTGCTTTGAACAGACCCTCACGACTGACCAAATCGAATGCCTTTGTGAGATCGATGAAGGCAATAAACAGTGGCTGATTTTGTTCCCGGCATTTTTCTTGCATCTGTCGCAATGAGAATATCATATCAATGGTAGACCGGTTCTGACGGAAGCCGCACTGTGATTCGGGGTAGACTTGATCTCCCAGGACTTGAAGTCTGTGCAGGACAATTCTGGCAAATACTTTCCCAACAATACACAGAAGTGAGATACCCCTATAGTTGTTACAGTCGCTCCGATCTCCCTTGTTCTTGTACAGCGTTATGATGTTTGAATCTTTGAAATCCTGTGGGACTTGTCCTTCTCGCCAGCATAGCTCTATTAGCTGGTGGATCTGTAGAGCGAGTGTGTCTTGCCCACTCCTGATTACCTCTATTGGAATCCCATCCTTACCTGGAGCCTTGCCAGATGCAAGCTCATTTATAGCACACTTAACTTCTGTTATAGTGGGAAGTGTGTCCAAGTGGTCAAGAGTTGGCAGGGCCTCTATGGCGTTGAGGGCATCATCCGCTAGCTTGGTCTCACTTGAGTAAAGCTCTAAATAGTGTTCGACCCATCTATCCATCTGCTGTTTCTTATCAGTGATGATTTCTCCAGTCAAGGTTTTCAGAGTGTTACGCGTTGGTCTTTCCTTGTTTCTTAAGAGAGCTATCTTCTTTTTATCAATCAAGGGCTGCAGTATCTGGCTGTTTGCCGCAAACCAGTCCTGCCTCTTATGATCCACAGTTCCGTAAACCCCTACCGCTGTTTTATAAATAGTTTCCTTAAGTTTACTCCATTTATCATTTACTATACAATTTTCTGATGTATCATTGAAAACGTCTTCAAGTTGCTGTTGAAATTCAAAGCACTTTCCAGGATCGCGAGTGTTAGTAATATTAATCCTGGGGCTAGACTTGTGTTTAGCTGTGTAGATTCTCTTTGGTCTCAGTCTAACCCTTGCAACAACCAAAGAATGATCTGTATCACAGTCAGCACTATGGTAACTTCGAGTTAATGATGTATGGTTCAGATGTTGTCTCCGTGTGATGATGAAGTCCAGCTGATGCCAATGGCCGGATCTTGGATGTTTCCATGTGACCTTATGCAGCTCTTTTGTTTTAAAAAAGGAGTTTGTAATACATAGGTCATTTCTAGTGCAATGCTCCAGCAGCCTTTGCCCATTATCATTCATGCGACCGATGTTGTATTTTCCAAGGCACACTGGCCATGAACTAGAGTCCTTGCCCACACGAGCATTGAAATCATCGAGCATATAAATGTAGTCGGATTTTGGAACTGCCTTGATCGCAGAGTCTAGCTGCTCATAAAACGTATCCTTCACATCATCAGAGGAAGCGAGTGTTGGTGCATATGCAGTGAGAATGGTGGCAAATCCACAAGAGGTTGCCAAGCGCAGTGATAATAATCTTTCATTACCTCCAGCTGGGATATCAATCATTCCCAGTAGCGAATTCTTCACTGCAAAGCCCACACCATGTTGCCTTTTTTCTGCCTGCCCTCTTCCCTTTCAAAAAAAGGTGTAATTGTTTTCCCTGAGTGACCCTTCCTCAGGGAGGCAAGTCTCCTGCAGGCCAGCAATATCAATGTTAAGACGATTGAGTTCAGCATCAATCACAGCCGTTTTTCTCACATCGTCAATATTTGTCAAGTCAGTGGAAAATCCTGGACACATGGTTCTCACGTTCCAGGTTGCAAGCCGTAGCTTGAGGTTTCTATTCTTTTTATTAGTACCTGGTGCATTGGTTTTACAGCCTGCGATTCAGATTTTGTCCTAGCCCCAAGCACCCATTGAAGCAGGCAGGCTGTGGCGGATCAGCACCCAATTGACTGGGGGCTGCCCAGCTTGAGGCGGGCGGTAGCTGATCAGTGACACCTGTAGGTGTCTCCCACCGTCAGAGGCAACGCGTGGCACCCCATGTCTACGCCAACTGACAAGGACTTATAACCCGTAACAGTTGCCTCTCGCTTTGATTCCGAGACCGGTTAAGACCAGGGATGGAGTTATTGCCTCTCCATAGCACAAAGCCAGGGCTAAAATAAAGAAACCATGTGTTGCCCATGCAGCATGATCCCTCTCTCGGCCTGCCTAGTTCACTCCAGAGGAAAGTTGACACCTATAATCTGGAACAAGACAAGCTGCAGAAGCTGCCGGATCAGCAAAGCAATGCTCTAACTGTCCACCTGTCGGAGCTTTGATCCTAGACCAGCTGCCAACCAAGGCTTAGGGCCTGGTCTGACCTGCCATGACTTATTTTGTCTTTGGGTTGCATTTCCTCGCACCAGGATAAGGCTAGTACCCTCCCAATTGTGTTCTTCCGCCCGAAGCCGTTGGCACAATGTGGGATGTCGGGTTTAGTAAGCGCCGCCCAACATTCGGCGCTGACAGAAAGCAGGTAGTACCGTCTACTGTCATACGGTAGCTCAGTCATATCTGACTAAGACCTGACTAAAATCTGCTACCTAAAGATAACAGTGTATATATATATATATATATATATATATATATATATATATATATATATATATATATATATATATATATATAGCCTAATAAAATGGACATTTCTGGACAATAAAGACGGCATGTGACTGGTCAAGCCACTCACCAAGTGCTGATTAATCTGTCCAAATGTGGGTGTGGCACCGTATGTTTGGTGTACCCGGAAGGGTGTCAAAGAGGCCTTTAGTTACTTTGTTAGTTGCTGTTAGTTACTGTGTTAATTGCTGTTAGTTACTGTGTTAGTTGCTGATGGACAATATTGTGATCACTTGATGACACTGTTATCTTTAGGTAGCAGATCCTCGGGGAGCATTGATCCCCCCAAAACCCACCAACAAGGGGCTGATCCTTCATCAGCTCCCCTGCCTCATGCTGGCTCATGTGTCCACTGTCCTGCTGACCCGACTCTGCCTTCTCTTCCAGGAAGCATGCTTTACTTTACTGTAATTTTCTTGTAGAATGTCAGTTTTCATTTTCTTCTGTATACTTACAATACCCAGTCACTTATTGTTGACTCTTATGACCCTGCTCTTGAAAGCTCAAAGCACTCCAACACATATCAAGAACTTTGTTCCCTTGTTATGCATGATACATTTTAATCAGGATCATAAATATCTTAAAAACTTTCCAAAATATCTTGAAAATTATGTTTTATACATAATGTACATTTCTTGATACAAATAATTCTCAGTGCCCAAGTGTAACAAAAGTGTTTATTATATAATTAACACGATCCACAGAAGCCCACATGGATCCCTCACCTAGTGACTACAGTAGACAGACAGCAGATGGGCTGACTCTTAGTCGTGGACCTTCATTCACTCTTCAGTTTAGGAGAGAAGGAACGCTGTTATGGAACACAACGGGTAAACATATTTGACAATATTTGATTTTCTGTTTTACTTGTGTATATGACTCATTGGCTGCCCATGGCCTTTCTGCCTGTATTGTGGTGTATCAGAGGACAGTCATTGCCAGACAAGATGGGAGCGCACACGTTGCAAAAGTGTTAACACACTTAGAACAGAAGCCAAAAAAATAAAACACATAATTACTGAATATAGCAGGCTAATTGTTCAGCTGATAATTTTGTATGGTCTGTGACTGGTGTTATGAATATCTAAATGGCCCGTGGCAGAAACAAGGTCCCCCAGACTTGTTCTAGAGCAAACAAATCTGCATACATGGTTTATCATGCTCATCATTGTGTGCCATTCTGAGAAGCATGGGTAATTATGATTCACCATCTGACTGAAGTGTGGGTGATCATGATTCACCATCTGACAGAAGTGTGGATGATCATGATTCACCATCTGACAGAAGTGTGGATGATCATGATTCACCATCTGACAGAAGTGTGGATGATCATGATTCACCATCTGACAGAAGCATGGGTGTGACGGGATGAGTCTAGATCACTATGCAAACCCCACCACTACTGCGTTAGTGGAATTACTATTTACATTCTGGATTCAGTAGGCAGCTAAATTACTAATAATGACGTCATATTGGCGACGCAGACATTTGCTGCACTAAAACTACACACTGTACTATTGGGGACAGCACATTTCCACGTCATCATCAAATGATGTCACAAGGGAAATCCCCTGTCTCCAACCCTTATTAATATCAAGTCTAATGACTAGGGATATAGGTCCGTCACTCCCTAGCAACGGGAAAACAGCGATATGCTATTAGTACGGCTGCACCGGAAATTGTGACTAACAACTTCCGTCCGGTACACAACGACCATAGCTGCTGTGCTAAGCAGACCTTATATGAAGTGAGCTGCCATATCCAATTGCATCCTTGGTAGATTATACCAAAACCTATCTTAAGTGCTGCAATAAGACTGGGGGTGAGTGTAGTAACATAATAATTATGATTATAGTAAGAAGTGTGTACACATTTATATTCTGATATTGGGAAAACCCAAAACTTTCCCGACCATGTATATTTATGAAACGTGGTAGTTGAAAGGGGAGACATTGAGAGAAAACATGTGAGGCCTAGATATATTTATAGATAAAAATATATATAGATATAATGTATGAACCTTACTGATTATTTTCATATGCATTTTGTGAATGTATTTACATGTATATTTTGTTGAAAATATGATAACATGATTTGCCATGTGGGCAGAAGTAGAAGAGACATGTGGAACATGATTCTCACATGCCAGCAATGTTACTAGGCGATATATATTCAAACATAAATTTGCTTACCCCTGATTCACCGCCATGCCGAACTACATGACACTGACGGTCATAAGTTCAAAGCAAATACCATGTGGTGAGGAATCAGAATTTGGGGAGTAAATAACTCAACAAGGGATAACTGAGACATCCTAAAGCCCAATGCCTGGAATATCTCAGCCCCCTTGCTTGCCTGCTGGCCTTCTTCTTATCTTTTAGCTCGTATATTCTGTGGGTTATACCTCACGACTTCATGGCGACACTTGATTGCTTTATGCCTAATGACTGATGTGGGATTAGGTTGAATTATTGTTGGCCCTTCCTTAGCTATCTAGGGAAACATCCTGGCTGCCCAGGACTTCCTCACCATGGTGTTAAGGAATACACCAGTAATTATTGCATATGAGTCACTTCAAGTTTTACAACCATGTACATTTTGTAATGTTTTTTTCAAACAAAGATTTGTCTACATGTTCTATTCCAATGGACCATGTGGTCTTAGAATGTGTCCACTTCTGGACCCTTTTTCACCTTGTATCATCATGTCATACAAGGTATAGCCAAGCTGATAAGAACTATTGGCCTTTGCTTTTGATACAGAATAGCAGAGAGGAATTGTTTTATTCCTGTTCTGCATCTGACACATACACAACAGACACACAACACCAACACTCAGACACATTGTTATTGTCAAGACACTAAGGAGTCTGCAACTGTTTCTTTGATTTAAGGAGCCTCGCTGCTGATACTGCTGACACCTAACCGGTCCGGTTACCGAAACTTTGAGCCACCAACTAGTGGAGACGGAACCTGGAATCTGGAGGAGCATCGTACACCTGTCGAATGCCAGGGTCGACTCCAAGACATAATACAACCGAAAGCCAGCACTATTCCTAACAGAGATCAGATTATCTCAGGTGACTCTGTGTCTACATGTGTTCTGAGTGTATCACTGTCTGGATGGTGTGAATGATGACATGCTATCTGTCTAAGCATCAGAAAACTATTTTATTTTTGTACCTGTAACATAAATGTAACTATCATAGTTCACCAGTTGAACCACAATTTTCATTTTCTCTTTTATTATTAAAGAGTATTATTGTTTTATACTTTCACCAACGTACTCCACTCGTGATCATTTTGAACGCAAGGTGTGCGCGTGAGTGCGTGAAAGTATTTAAAACAGGGGGCTCCATCAATTGACGAAGGATCACCGACAGATAAACTAGGCATTCGTGTTAGGGCTTCCTACATACACGAGTGTTCTTCACCTTCTGCCTTTGTCTACCAAGTGAATCCCAGTCTCTTCTATCGGGACCATCCCTTTAGACATTCTTGTAACGAGCCATAATTTCTAGAGACTGTCGGCAAACTCTTGGATAGGGATTTCTGTCTATTTCAATAGAAACACCCTAACGGTCGGTGACAACTGTGGTCTCGGTCCGGGATCTACCCAGCTAATTAGAAATATTTCTAATAAATTGTGTTACTTGGTAAAAAAAAAAAAAAAAATTTTTTTCTCATCTCAGTAAAGGGTAGAGTAGTTTAGGAAACTCTGTAATTAGTTGTTTCCATTCGATTGAGAGAGTGAAAGTGTGTTTGTATCATTGTTTGTACTAACCATTTTTGTGTATGTACTAATAAGATTTGTAAATTATTGCAATTGTATTAGTATAACTTGAATTGGGAAGTAGTATAATATTGATATAGAAATTGTAGTCCACTGATCACTCACCCTCTCAGTCAAAACTCAGTCATGAGTTCATCAGCAGATTTGCACGCAGCAGCGGTAGCTATGGGGTTATCGGAGCCCGAAGCAGCCAAATATGTCCATGATATGGAGAGGGAGTTAAGGAAAGAAGACAGGGAAGATAAAATACGTAGGCATGAACTCGAGCTTAAGAAACTGGAAGCAGAGACAGAGCTTAAGAAAATCGAGGCCGAGGCTCAGAAAGAACTTAGGCAGTTACAGGAAAACGAAAAAATCCGACAGCACGAGTTTAGGATGAAAGAGCTAGAAAACCAAGCTCTATCAGCAACCTGTTCTAACGCCAGCTCTCCGGCATTCATCATTGAAACCCAGCTACATTCGACTTTTCATGTGGGTCCTATGAGTTTTCCTTTGATGCCGTTCGAGGAAAATCAGGAACAATTGGATAGTTACCTTCAGAAATTCGAAAAATTAGCTGAGTCATTTGGGTTGGCTAGGGAACACTGGAACTTGAAGCTTTCTCAGGCACTGAGGGGACAAGCGTATGTAGTCTTTCAGGGACTACCTCCAGGCCATGAACATTCTTATGAAAGTTTGAAATCGGCTTTATTGAAGAGATATGAGTTAACCTCAGCTGCTTATCAGCGGAAATTCCGAACCGCAAGACGTCTGAAGGGTGAGTCATTCTCACAATTGTCCGCTCGTCTGCAGAGTTATCTCTGTAAATGGGAGACATTGGGAGAGTATGAACACTCCTATGCGGGCTTGCGGGAGATGGTTTTGTGTGAGCAGCTGTGGAACTGTATGTCGAAGCCAATGGAAACTTTCATCATTGAACAAGGGGCACAAACACTGGGGGAAATGATAGTCTTGGCTGAAAGATATTGGACTGCCCATGGGGACTCGGTCCCAACGCAACCTCCCCAACCTCAACAGAACCCACCTCCAAACAATCAGGGACAAACCCTTAGCAATATACCAGCAGACCAGAGGCAACCTCAGCAGCAGCATAACAAAAAACAAACCACATCTGGGGCTAGAAAACCATACTGCACGAATTGTCATAATAATTCCCAAAGTACGGCAGACTGCAAGCGCAGAGCAAAACCCCAGATTGCGGCTTGCTTCTCGATAGGGAAGAAAACCACTACACTACCACCGCCTCCCGAAATGAGAGGACATCGAGTGGTAGAGAAGATCAATGTCAATGGACAGTTGGTCGAGTGTCTGCATGATACGGGTTTAACGTATGATGCCATAATAGCATCACACTTAGTAAAACCTGGTCAGTTGACGCAAAATATGGTTGAAGTTATGGGTGCGACAAGAAGTTCGCCTACCCTAACTTTACCAATAGCCCAAGTGTTAGTTAACTCTAGATTTGTTAAGGGAACTATATCGGCAGCCGTGATGATTGACCCTGTCTATGACATGATACTGGGAAGTAAATATGTTTATTTAGGGGAACCATCCACTCCCATGATAGTAGGGAGTGCACTGACCCATGTCCCAACTCTAACACCTGGCTGTAACCAACTTCCTAGTGCTAGGAAGACTCTCCAGAGAGGGAAATTATTTTCCTCAAAACGTTCGCTAGCGGTAGGGGACAAAGTGTTACTCTTAAGATCTAGTGGGACTAATAAGGAGACTGAGTGGCAAGGACCATTCCCCATAATGGAGAAAGTGTCCAACACCAAATATAAAATCTTCATGAAAGGTAAGATAAAAATCTACCACATTAAATTGCTCCGCAAATATTATGACAGAGCAAAAGAACGACCAGTACATCTGGTAGCTCTAAATGTTGTTCAGAAAGTAGGGAGGAGGGAAGAACCTCTTAGCTTTCCATACCCACCTCTGACTGGATCCTCACTAAACTTATCTGGAGAAACGCCAGGACATACCAAAGTACCAAGCCAACCCCCAGAGTCGAAAGAAGTCTAATAGATCCTTCTCTAGAGGGGAACAATTGGTTCAGATATAATCTGGTGAGAATGCATAGTCGATCTAGGCTCATCCACCCTAAAAGTTCGCTGAGCCGTACTTTTCTCTAGGGACGGCATATGTGACGGGATGAGTCTAGATCACTATGCAAACCCCACCACTACTGCGTTAGTGGAATTACTATTTACATTCTGGATTCAGTAGGCAGCTAAATTACTAATAATGACGTCATATTGGCGACGCAGACATTTGCTGCACTAAAACTACACACTGTACTATTGGGGACAGCACATTTCCACGTCATCATCAAATGATGTCACAAGGGAAATCCCCTGTCTCCAACCCTTATTAATATCAAGTCTAATGACTAGGGATATAGGTCCGTCACTCCCTAGCAACGGGAAAACAGCGATATGCTATTAGTACGGCTGCACCGGAAATTGTGACTAACAACTTCCGTCCGGTACACAACGACCATAGCTGCTGTGCTAAGCAGACCTTATATGAAGTGAGCTGCCATATCCAATTGCATCCTTGGTAGATTATACCAAAACCTATCTTAAGTGCTGCAATAAGACTGGGGGTGAGTGTAGTAACATAATAATTATGATTATAGTAAGAAGTGTGTACACATTTATATTCTGATATTGGGAAAACCCAAAACTTTCCCGTCCATGTATATTTATGAAACGTGGTAGTTGAAAGGGGAGACATTGAGAGAAAACATGTGAGGCCTAGATATATTTATAGATAAAAATATATATAGATATAATGTATGAACCTTACTGATTATTTTCATATGCATTTTGTGAATGTATTTACATGTATATTTTGTTGAAAATATGATAACATGATTTGCCATGTGGGCAGAAGTAGAAGAGACATGTGGAACATGATTCTCACATGCCAGCAATGTTACTAGGCGATATATATTCAAACATAAATTTGCTTACCCCTGATTCACCGCCATGCCGAACTACATGACACTGACGGTCATAAGTTCAAAGCAAATACCATGTGGTGAGGAATCAGAATTTGGGGAGTAAATAACTCAACAAGGGATAACTGAGACATCCTAAAGCCCAATGCCTGGAATATCTCAGCCCCCTTGCTTGCCTGCTGGCCTTCTTCTTATCTTTTAGCTCGTATATTCTGTGGGTTATACCTCACGACTTCATGGCGACACTTGATTGCTTTATGCCTAATGACTGATGTGGGATTAGGTTGAATTATTGTTGGCCCTTCCTTAGCTATCTAGGGAAACATCCTGGCTGCCCAGGACTTCCTCACCATGGTGTTAAGGAATACACCAGTAATTATTGCATATGAGTCACTTCAAGTTTTACAACCATGTACATTTTGTAATGTTTTTTTCAAACAAAGATTTGTCTACATGTTCTATTCCAATGGACCATGTGGTCTTAGAATGTGTCCACTTCTGGACCCTTTTTCACCTTGTATCATCATGTCATACAAGGTATAGCCAAGCTGATAAGAACTATTGGCCTTTGCTTTTGATACAGAATAGCAGAGAGGAATTGTTTTATTCCTGTTCTGCATCTGACACATACACAACAGACACACAACACCAACACTCAGACACATTGTTATTGTCAAGACACTAAGGAGTCTGCAACTGTTTCTTTGATTTAAGGAGCCTCGCTGCTGATACTGCTGACACCTAACCGGTCCGGTTACCGAAACTTTGAGCCACCAACTAGTGGAGACGGAACCTGGAATCTGGAGGAGCATCGTACACCTGTCGAATGCCAGGGTCGACTCCAAGACATAATACAACCGAAAGCCAGCACTATTCCTAACAGAGATCAGATTATCTCAGGTGACTCTGTGTCTACATGTGTTCTGAGTGTATCACTGTCTGGATGGTGTGAATGATGACATGCTATCTGTCTAAGCATCAGAAAACTATTTTATTTTTGTACCTGTAACATAAATGTAACTATCATAGTTCACCAGTTGAACCACAATTTTCATTTTCTCTTTTATTATTAAAGAGTATTATTGTTTTATACTTTCACCAACGTACTCCACTCGTGATCATTTTGAACGCAAGGTGTGCGCGTGAGTGCGTGAAAGTATTTAAAACAGGGGGCTCCATCAATTGACGAAGGATCACCGACAGATAAACTAGGCATTCGTGTTAGGGCTTCCTACATACACGAGTGTTCTTCACCTTCTGCCTTTGTCTACCAAGTGAATCCCAGTCTCTTCTATCGGGACCATCCCTTTAGACATTCTTGTAACGAGCCATAATTTCTAGAGACTGTCGGCAAACTCTTGGATAGGGATTTCTGTCTATTTCAATAGAAACACCCTAACGGTCGGTGACAACTGTGGTCTCGGTCCGGGATCTACCCAGCTAATTAGAAATATTTCTAATAAATTGTGTTACTTGGTAAAAAAAAAAAAAAAAAATTTTTTCTCATCTCAGTAAAGGGTAGAGTAGTTTAGGAAACTCTGTAATTAGTTGTTTCCATTCGATTGAGAGAGTGAAAGTGTGTTTGTATCATTGTTTGTACTAACCATTTTTGTGTATGTACTAATAAGATTTGTAAATTATTGCAATTGTATTAGTATAACTTGAATTGGGAAGTAGTATAATATTGATATAGAAATTGTAGTCCACTGATCACTCACCCTCTCAGTCAAAACTCAGTCATGAGTTCATCAGCAGATTTGCACGCAGCAGCGGTAGCTATGGGGTTATCGGAGCCCGAAGCAGCCAAATATGTCCATGATATGGAGAGGGAGTTAAGGAAAGAAGACAGGGAAGATAAAATACGTAGGCATGAACTCGAGCTTAAGAAACTGGAAGCAGAGACAGAGCTTAAGAAAATCGAGGCCGAGGCTCAGAAAGAACTTAGGCAGTTACAGGAAAACGAAAAAATCCGACAGCACGAGTTTAGGATGAAAGAGCTAGAAAACCAAGCTCTATCAGCAACCTGTTCTAACGCCAGCTCTCCGGCACCCATCATTGAAACCCAGCTACATTCGACTTTTCATGTGGGTCCTATGAGTTTTCCTTTGATGCCGTTCGAGGAAAATCAGGAACAATTGGATAGTTACCTTCAGAAATTCGAAAAATTAGCTGAGTCATTTGGGTTGGCTAGGGAACACTGGAACTTGAAGCTTTCTCAGGCACTGAGGGGACAAGCGTATGTAGTCTTTCAGGGACTACCTCCAGGCCATGAACATTCTTATGAAAGTTTGAAATCGGCTTTATTGAAGAGATATGAGTTAACCTCAGCTGCTTATCAGCGGAAATTCCGAACCGCAAGACGTCTGAAGGGTGAGTCATTCTCACAATTGTCCGCTCGTCTGCAGAGTTATCTCTGTAAATGGGAGACATTGGGAGAGTATGAACACTCCTATGCGGGCTTGCGGGAGATGGTTTTGTGTGAGCAGCTGTGGAACTGTATGTCGAAGCCAATGGAAACTTTCATCATTGAACAAGGGGCACAAACACTGGGGGAAATGATAGTCTTGGCTGAAAGATATTGGACTGCCCATGGGGACTCGGTCCCAACGCAACCTCCCCAACCTCAACAGAACCCACCTCCAAACAATCAGGGACAAACCCTTAGCAATATACCAGCAGACCAGAGGCAACCTCAGCAGCAGCATAACAAAAAACAAACCACATCTGGGGCTAGAAAACCATACTGCACGAATTGTCATAATAATTCCCACAGTACGGCAGACTGCAAGCGCAGAGCAAAACCCCAGATTGCGGCTTGCTTCTCGATAGGGAAGAAAACCACTACACTACCACCGCCTCCCGAAATGAGAGGACATCGAGTGGTAGAGAAGATCAATGTCAATGGACAGTTGGTCGAGTGTCTGCATGATACGGGTTTAACGTATGATGCCATAATAGCATCACACTTAGTAAAACCTGGTCAGTTGACGCAAAATATGGTTGAAGTTATGGGTGCGACAAGAAGTTCGCCTACCCTAACTTTACCAATAGCCCAAGTGTTAGTTAACTCTAGATTTGTTAAGGGAACTATATCGGCAGCCGTGATGATTGACCCTGTCTATGACATGATACTGGGAAGTAAATATGTTTATTTAGGGGAACCATCCACTCCCATGATAGTAGGGAGTGCACTGACCCATGTCCCAACTCTAACACCTGGCTGTAACCAACTTCCTAGTGCTAGGAAGACTCTCCAGAGAGGGAAATTATTTTCCTCAAAACGTTCGCTAGCGGTAGGGGACAAAGTGTTACTCTTAAGATCTAGTGGGACTAATAAGGAGACTGAGTGGCAAGGACCATTCCCCATAATGGAGAAAGTGTCCAACACCAAATATAAAATCTTCATGAAAGGTAAGATAAAAATCTACCACATTAAATTGCTCCGCAAATATTATGACAGAGCAAAAGAACGACCAGTACATCTGGTAGCTCTAAATGTTGTTCAGAAAGTAGGGAGGAGGGAAGAACCTCTTAGCTTTCCATACCCACCTCTGACTGGATCCTCACTAAACTTATCTGGAGAAACGCCAGGACATACCAAAGTACCAAGCCAACCCCCAGAGTCGAAAGAAGTCTAATAGATCCTTCTCTAGAGGGGAACAATTGGTTCAGATATAATCTGGTGAGAATGCATAGTCGATCTAGGCTCATCCACCCTAAAAGTTCGCTGAGCCGTACTTTTCTCTAGGGACGGCATATGTGACGGGATGAGTCTAGATCACTATGCAAACCCCACCACTACTGCGTTAGTGGAATTACTATTTACATTCTGGATTCAGTAGGCAGCTAAATTACTAATAATGACGTCATATTGGCGACGCAGACATTTGCTGCACTAAAACTACACACTGTACTATTGGGGACAGCACATTTCCACGTCATCATCAAATGATGTCACAAGGGAAATCCCCTGTCTCCAACCCTTATTAATATCAAGTCTAATGACTAGGGATATAGGTCCGTCACTCCCTAGCAACGGGAAAACAGCGATATGCTATTAGTACGGCTGCACCGGAAATTGTGACTAACAACTTCCGTCCGGTACACAACGACCATAGCTGCTGTGCTAAGCAGACCTTATATGAAGTGAGCTGCCATATCCAATTGCATCCTTGGTAGATTATACCAAAACCTATCTTAAGTGCTGCAATAAGACTGGGGGTGAGTGTAGTAACATAATAATTATGATTATAGTAAGAAGTGTGTACACATTTATATTCTGATATTGGGAAAACCCAAAACTTTCCCGTCCATGTATATTTATGAAACGTGGTAGTTGAAAGGGGAGACATTGAGAGAAAACATGTGAGGCCTAGATATATTTATAGATAAAAATATATATAGATATAATGTATGAACCTTACTGATTATTTTCATATGCATTTTGTGAATGTATTTACATGTATATTTTGTTGAAAATATGATAACATGATTTGCCATGTGGGCAGAAGTAGAAGAGACATGTGGAACATGATTCTCACATGCCAGCAATGTTACTAGGCGATATATATTCAAACATAAATTTGCTTACCCCTGATTCACCGCCATGCCGAACTACATGACACTGACGGTCATAAGTTCAAAGCAAATACCATGTGGTGAGGAATCAGAATTTGGGGAGTAAATAACTCAACAAGGGATAACTGAGACATCCTAAAGCCCAATGCCTGGAATATCTCAGCCCCCTTGCTTGCCTGCTGGCCTTCTTCTTATCTTTTAGCTCGTATATTCTGTGGGGTATACCTCACGACTTCATGGCGACACTTGATTGCTTTATGCCTAATGACTGATGTGGGATTAGGTTGAATTATTGTTGGCCCTTCCTTAGCTATCTAGGGAAACATCCTGGCTGCCCAGGACTTCCTCACCATGGTGTTAAGGAATACACCAGTAATTATTGCATATGAGTCACTTCAAGTTTTACAACCATGTACATTTTGTAATGTTTTTTTCAAACAAAGATTTGTCTACATGTTCTATTCCAATGGACCATGTGGTCTTAGAATGTGTCCACTTCTGGACCCTTTTTCACCTTGTATCATCATGTCATACAAGGTATAGCCAAGCTGATAAGAACTATTGGCCTTTGCTTTTGATACAGAATAGCAGAGAGGAATTGTTTTATTCCTGTTCTGCATCTGACACATACACAACAGACACACAACACCAACACTCAGACACATTGTTATTGTCAAGACACTAAGGAGTCTGCAACTGTTTCTTTGATTTAAGGAGCCTCGCTGCTGATACTGCTGACACCTAACCGGTCCGGTTACCGAAACTTTGAGCCACCAACTAGTGGAGACGGAACCTGGAATCCGGAGGAGCATCGTACACCTGTCGAATGCCAGGGTCGACTCCAAGACATAATACAACCGAAAGCCAGCACTATTCCTAACAGAGATCAGATTATCTCAGGTGACTCTGTGTCTACATGTGTTCTGAGTGTATCACTGTCTGGATGGTGTGAATGATGACATGCTATCTGTCTAAGCATCAGAAAACTATTTTATTTTTGTACCTGTAACATAAATGTAACTATCATAGTTCACCAGTTGAACCACAATTTTCATTTTCTCTTTTATTATTAAAGAGTATTATTGTTTTATACTTTCACCAACGTACTCCACTCGTGATCATTTTGAACGCAAGGTGTGCGCGTGAGTGCGTGAAAGTATTTAAAACAGGGGGCTCCATCAATTGACGAAGGATCACCGACAGATAAACTAGGCATTCGTGTTAGGGCTTCCTACATACACGAGTGTTCTTCACCTTCTGCCTTTGTCTACCAAGTGAATCCCAGTCTCTTCTATCGGGACCATCCCTTTAGACATTCTTGTAACGAGCCATAATTTCTAGAGACTGTCGGCAAACTCTTGGATAGGGATTTCTGTCTATTTCAATAGAAACACCCTAACGGTCGGTGACAATGGGTGATCATGATTCACCATCTGACAGAAGCATGGGTGATCACGATTCACCATCTGACAGAAGTGTAGGTGATAAGGATTCACCATCTGACAGAAGCATGGGTGATCACGATTCACCATCTGACAGAAGTATGCGTGATCATGATTCACCATCTGACATGTTCTGTACTGCACCATGTGGCCTCAGATCAAGTTCGTGTTCTTGTCCTGCTTAAGCCATGTAGCCAAACAAGCCAGGTATGTATCTCTCTGCCTTCCTCGTGTCTCTTTCTCTTCAAGTTTGCCTGTTGTTAGTAAGATTACCCTGGGTCACTCCTATATAACCAGATATCTGATCAGAGATCTTCACATAACCAAGCCCTGGGTGGACTGATCAATAATTATATGCTGCAGAAATGTGCAGTGTGAAATCCAGGGAATATATCATGTCTGAATGTAGTCAGTGTTCAGGTCATACTGGACTGCTAGGTAAAGCATCGGTTGCATCTTGGATATTGACTTTTACTGCAGCTGCTGCTCTCACTACCACCACCACCACCAAAATCACAAACATCACCATTATCACCACCATCACCACCACCACCACCACCACCATCACTACCACCACCATCACTATCACCACCATCACTATCACCACCACCATCACCATCACCACCACCACCATCACCAACACCATCACTACCACCACCATCACCACCACCATCACCACCACCACCACCATCACCACCACCACCATCATCACCACCACCATCACTACCACCACCACCACCACCACCACCATCACTACCATCACCACCACCACCACCACCACCACCATCACTACCATCACCACCACCACCACCACCATCATCACCACCACCATCACTACCACCACCATCACTACCACCACCACCACCACCACCACCACCATCACCACCACCACCATCATCACCACCACCATCACCACCACCATCACCACTATCACCACCACCGCCATCACTACCACCACCATCACCACCACCACCACCATCACTACCACCACCATCACCACCACCATCACCACCACCACCACCATCATCACCACCACCATCACCACCATCACCATCACCATCACCATCACTATCACCACCATCATCACCATCACCACCACCACCACCATCACCACCACCACCACCACCACCACCACCACCATCACCACCACCACCATCATCACCACCACCATCACCACCACCATCACCACCATCACCACCACCGCCATCACTACCACCACCATCACCACCACCACCACCATCACTACCACCACCATCACCACCACCATCACCACCACCACCACCATCATCACCACCACCATCACCACCATCACCACCACCGCCATCACTACCACCACCATCACCACCACCATCACCATCACTATCACCACCATCATCACCATCACCATCACCACCACCACCACCACCACCACCACCACCACCACCACCATCACTTGAAGCACGACCGGTACCACCAGTAACATTGTACACATTTCTTATTCTTTCAGAGTCAAACCCTGGCCCTGCAGCCTACAGCCCGGTTGTGCTGCCCAAAATCAGGAGACCGGCTTACACTATACAGGCAGTGAGAAGAGACAAATCATATCTGCTAGGGCCGTATTGTTCCACGTAGGATGTAACGTGTGTTTCTAATATAAGAATATGCATTATTATGTCAACAGTATACATGCTATACACAGAGGAGCAGTCACCCAGCACAGAGATGGTACAGTCTGCCACACAACACTGATGGATTAGCTCAGGTATAGGTTGATTGTCCAGCACAGAGCTGGTACAGTCTGCCACACAACACTGATGGATTAGCTCAGGTATAGGTTGATTGTCCAGCACAGAGCTGGTACAGTCTGCCACACAACACTGATGGATTAGCTCAGGTATAGGTTGATTGTCCAGCACAGAGCTGGTACAGTCTGCCACACAACACTGATGGATTAGCTGAGGTATAGGTTGATTGTCCAGCACAGAGCTGGTACAGTCTGCCACACAACACTGATGGATTAGCTCAGGTATAGGTTGATTGTCCAGCACAGAGCTGGTACAGTCTGCCACACAACACTGATGGATTAGCTCAGGTATAGGTTGATTGTCCAGCACAGAGATGGTACAGTCTGCCACACAACACTGATGGATTAGCTCAGGTGTAAGTTGATTGTCCAGCACAGAGCTGGTACAGTCTGCCACACAACACTGATAGATGGATTAGCTCAGGTATAGGTTGATTGTCCAGCACAGAGATGGTACAGTCTGCCACACAACACTGATGGATTAGCTCAGGTGTAAGTTGATTGTCCAGCACAGAGATGGTACAGTCTGCCACACAACACTGATAGATGGATTAGCTCAGGTGTAAGTTGATTGTCCAGCACAGAGATGGTACAGTCTGCCACACAACACTGATGGATTAGCTCAGGTGTAAGTTGATTGTCCAGCACAGAGATGGTACAGTCTGTCACACAACACTGATGGATTAGCTCAGGTGTAAGTTGATTGTCCAGCACAGAGATGGTACAGTCTGCCACACAACACTGATGGATTAGCTCAGGTATAGGTTGATTGTCCAGCACAGAGATGGTACAGTCTGCCACACAACACTGATGGATTAGCTCAGGTGTAAGTTGATTGTCCAGCACAGAGATGGTACAGTCTGCCACACAACACTGATAGATGGATTAGCTCAGGTGTAAGTTGATTGTCCAGCACAGAGATGGTACAGTCTGCCACACAACACTGATGGATTAGCTCAGGTGTAAGTTGATTGTCCAGCACAGAGATGGTACAGTCTGTCACACAACACTGATGGATTAGCTCAGGTGTAAGTTGTAACACTTGCTGATTGTCCAGGCTGTAATGATGACAATGCCTCAACACCTGATAGCTGGTAAATGATAGTTGATAACTGATAATTATAATGTAACTGATAATTTATAACTATGTTGTATGGCCTAAACATTTCTTCATCCTCTGTCTTGTTCATCCTTGAAGAGTGTTAATTGTATGTGCATTTAGCATGCAGCTGCAGAAATTGCATCTTTTCTTTGGGTGACACATCCATGTTCAGCATGACTGTAGTAATCCAGCCAGTTCTCAGGACTATCTATCTTGGGGGGTGTCGAGCATCTAAGGCAGACTGTAGAGATGTTGCCAGTTCTCAGGACTATCTATCTTGGGGGGTGTCGAGCATCTAAGGCAGACTGTAGAGATGTTGCCAGTTCTCAGGACTATCTATCTTGGGGGGTGTCGAGCATCTAAGGCAGACTGTAGAGATGTTGCCAGTTCTCAGGACTATCTATCTTGGGGGGTGTCGAGCATCTAAGGCAGACTGTAGAGATGTTGCCAGTTTTCAGGACTATCTATCTTGGGGGGTGTCGAGCATCTAAGGCAGACTGTAGAGATGTTGCCAGTTCTCAGGACTATCTATCTTGGGGGGTGTCGAGCATCTAAGGCAGACTGTAGAGATGTTGCCAGTTCTCAGGACTATCTATCTTGGGGGGTGTCGAGCATCTAAGGCAGACTGTAGAGATGTTGCAAGTTCTCAGGACTATCTATCTTGGGGGGTGTCGAGCATCTAAGGCAGACTGTAGAGATGTTGCCAGTTCTCAGGACTGTCTATCTTGGGGGGTGTCGAGCATCTAAGGCAGACTGTAGAGATGTTGCCAGTTCTCAGGACTATCTATCTTGGGGGGTGTCGAGCATCTAAGGCAGACTGTAGAGATGTTGCCAGTTCTCAGGACTATCTATCTTGGGGGGTGTCGAGCATCTAAGGCAGACTGTAGAGATGTTGCCAGTTCTCAGGACTATCTATCTTGGGGGGTGTCGAGCATCTAAGGCAGACTGTAGAGATGTTGCCAGTTCTCAGGACTGTCTATCTTGGGGGGTGTCGAGCATCTAAGGCAGACTGTAGAGATGTTGCCAGTTCTCAGGACTATCTATCTTGGGGGGTGTCGAGCATCTAAGGCAGACTGTAGAGATGTTGCCAGTTCTCAGGACTATCTATCTTGGGGGGTGTCGAGCATCTAAGGCAGACTGTAGAGATGTTGCCAGTTCTCAGGACTATCTATCTTGGGGGGTGTCGAGCATCTAAGGCAGACTGTAGAGATGTTGCCAGTTCTCAGGACTATCTATCTTGGGGGGTGTCGAGCATCTAAGGCAGACTGTAGAGATGTTGCCAGTTCTCAGGACTATCTATCTTGGGGGGTGTCGAGCATCTAAGGCAGACTGTAGAGATGTTGCCAGTTCTCAGGACTATCTATCTTGGGGGGTGTCGAGCATCTAAGGCAGACTGTAGAGATGTTGTCAGTTCTCAGGACTATCTATCTTGGGGGGTGTCGAGCATCTAAGGCAGACTGTAGAGATGTTGCCAGTTCTCAGGACTATCTATCTTGGGGGGGGGGGGTGTCGAGCATCTAAGGCAGACTGTAGAGATGTTGTCAGTTCTCAGGACTATCTATCTTGGGGGGTGTCGAGCATCTAAGGCAGACTGTAAAGATGTTGCCAGTTCTCAGGACTATCTATCTTGGGGGGTGTCGAGCATCTAAGGCAGACTGTAGAGATGTTGTCAGTTCTCAGGACTGTCTATCTTGGGGGGTGTCGAGCATCTAAGGCAGAGTGTAGAGATGTTGCCAGTTCTCAGGACTATCTATCTTGGGGGGTGTCGAGCATCTAAGGCAGACTGTAGAGATGTTGCCAGTTCTCAGGACTATCTATCTTGGGGGGTGTCGAGCATCTAAGGCAGACTGTAGAGATGTTGCCAGTTCTCAGGACTATCTATCTTGGGGGGTGTCGAGCATCTAAGGCAGACTGTAGAGATGTTGCCAGTTCTCAGGACTATCTATCTTGGGGGGTGTCGAGCATCTAAGGCAGACTGTAGAGATGTTGTCAGTTCTCAGGACTATCTATCTTGGGGGGTGTCGAGCATCTAAGGCAGACTGTAGAGATGTTGCCAGTTCTCAGGACTATCTATCTTGGGGGGGGGGGGGGGTGTCGAGCATCTAAGGCAGACTGTAGAGATGTTGCCAGTTCTCAGGACTATCTATCTTGGGGGGGGGGGGTGTCGAGCATCTAAGGCAGACTGTAGAGATGTTGTCAGTTCTCAGGACTATCTATCTTGGGGGGTGTCGAGCATCTAAGGCAGACTGTAGAGATGTTGTCAGTTCTCAGGACTATCTATCTTGGGGGGTGTCGAGCATCTAAGGCAGACTGTAGAGATGTTGCCAGTTCTCAGGACTATCTATCTTGGGGGGTGTCGAGCATCTAAGGCAGACTGTAGAGATGTTGCCAGTTCTCAGGACTATCTATCTTGGGGGGTGTCGAGCATCTAAGGCAGACTGTAGAGATGTTGCCAGTTCTCAGGACTATCTATCTTGGGGGGTGTCGAGCATCTAAGGCAGACTGTAGAGATGTTGCCAGTTCTCAGGACTATCTATCTTGGGGGATGTCGAGCATCTAAGGCAGACTGTAGAGATGTTGCCAGTTCTCAGGACTATCTATCTTGGGGCGTGTCGAGCATCTAAGGCAGACTGTAGAGATGTTGCCAGTTCTCAGGACTGTCTATCTTGGGGGGTGTCGAGCATCTAAGGCAGACTGTAGAGATGTTGCCAGTTCTCAGGACTGTCTATCTTGGGGGGTGTCGAGCATCTAAGGCAGACTGTAGAGATGTTGCCAGTTCTCAGGACTATCTATCTTGGGGGGTGTCGAGCATCTAAGGCAGACTGTAGAGATGTTGCCAGTTCTCAGGACTATCTATCTTGGGGGGTGTCGAGCATCTAAGGCAGACTGTAGAGATGTTGCCAGTTCTCAGGACTATCTATCTTGGGGGGTGTCGAGCATCTAAGGCAGACTGTAGAGATGTTGCCAGTTCTCAGGACTATCTATCTTGGGGGGTGTCGAGCATCTAAGGCAGACTGTAGAGATGTTGTCAGTTCTCAGGACTATCTATCTTGGGGGGTGTCGAGCATCTAAGGCAGACTGTAGAGATGTTGCCAGTTCTCAGGACTATCTATCTTGGGGGGGGGGGGTGTCGAGCATCTAAGGCAGACTGTAGAGATGTTGTCAGTTCTCAGGACTATCTATCTTGGGGGGTGTCGAGCATCTAAGGCAGACTGTAGAGATGTTGCCAGTTCTCAGGACTATCTATCTTGGGGGGTGTCGAGCATCTAAGGCAGACTGTAGAGATGTTGTCAGTTCTCAGGACTGTCTATCTTGGGGGGTGTCGAGCATCTAAGGCAGAGTGTAGAGATGTTGCCAGTTCTCAGGACTATCTATCTTGGGGGGTGTCGAGCATCTAAGGCAGACTGTAGAGATGTTGCCAGTTCTCAGGACTATCTATCTTGGGGGGTGTCGAGCATCTAAGGCAGACTGTAGAGATGTTGCCAGTTCTCAGGACTATCTATCTTGGGGGGTGTCGAGCATCTAAGGCAGACTGTAGAGATGTTGTCAGTTCTCAGGACTATCTATCTTGGGGGGTGTCGAGCATCTAAGGCAGACTGTAGAGATGTTGCCAGTTCTCAGGACTATCTATCTTGGGGGGTGTCGAGCATCTAAGGCAGACTGTAGAGATGTTGCCAGTTCTCAGGACTATCTAGGGGGGTGTCGAGCATCTAAGGCAGACTGTAGAGATGTTGTCAGTTCTCAGGACTATCTATCTTGGGGGGTGTCGAGCATCTAAGGCAGACTGTAGAGATGTTGCCAGTTCTCAGGACTATCTATCTTGGGGGGTGTCGAGCATCTAAGGCAGACTGTAGAGATGTTGTCAGTTCTCAGGACTATCTATCTTGGGGGGTGTCGAGCATCTAAGGCAGACTGTAGAGATGTTGCCAGTTCTCAGGACTATCTATCTTGGGGGGTGTCGAGCATCTAAGGCAGACTGTAGAGATGTTGCCAGTTCTCAGGACTATCTATCTTGGGGGGTGTCGAGCATCTAAGGCAGACTGTAGAGATGTTGCCAGTTCTCAGGACTATCTATCTTGGGGGGTGTCGAGCATCTAAGGCAGACTGTAGAGATGTTGCCAGTTCTCAGGACTATCTATCTTGGGGGGTGTCGAGCATCTAAGGCAGACTGTAGAGATGTTGTCAGTTCTCAGGACTATCTATCTTGGGGGGGGGGGGGTGTCGAGCATCTAAGGCAGACTGTAGAGATGTTGCCAGTTCTCATGACTATCTATCTTGGGGGGTGTCGAGCATCTAAGGCAGACTGTAGAGATGTTGTCAGTTCTCAGGACTATCTATCTTGGGGGGTGTCGAGCATCTAAGGCAGACTGTAGAGATGTTGCCAGTTCTCAGGACTGTCTATCTTGGGGGGTGTCGAGCATCTAAGGCAGACTGTAGAGATGTTGTCAGTTCTCAGGACTATCTATCTTGGGGGATGTCGAGCATCTAAGGCAGATTGTAGAGATGTTGCCAGTTCTCAGGACTGTCTATCTTGGGGGGGGGGGGGGGTGTCGAGCATCTAAGGCAGACTGTAGAGATGTTGCCAGTTCTCAGGACTGTCACTGGAATTGTGGAGGGTCATCTCTAGCCCATTGACTCCAACACCACCAATCAAGCTATGAGTTGCTGAATACATTCAACACGGTCCATGTATCTCACTGGAGAGAGATAGGGAGAGAGATAAAGGGAGGTAGAGAGACATAGAGAGAGCTAGAGAGAGTGAGAGAGAGCATGAGAGAGAGAGAGAAAGAGAGACCAAGAGAGATAGGTAGAGAGGATTTTTCATCCACCGTTATGAGAGTGACGTTCTCCAGTGGACCTGTTACATGAGTGAGAGAGAGAGATAGGGAGGGAGATAGAGAGATAGATAGATAGATAGAGAAGCTTTTCCACGCGCTGTGATCAGAGTGACGTTCACCAGTGGACCTGCTACATGAGAGAGAGAGAGATGAGAGAGAGAGAGTGTGAGTGTGAGAGAGCACAGACTAATGTTTGCTGTTGATGCTCATGCCGAGACACTGCGTTCAAACTTCTATACAACACACTTCATTCTTTGTCACAAGTTGTTTAATATGTACATTCACAAGTTGTATAATATGTACATTCGTGTATGTGACTGTGTACAGTCAATTTTTACAATGACAAACTGTTAAATATACGTAGTATTATAGTTCATTCTTGGTCCACTCAGACAGATGTGATAGACAGATGTGATAGACAGATGTGATAGGAGTTGTTAAATACAATTCATTGTTACTGTTTGACTCTGTTCACTTATACCCATCTGTAATGTATGTTTTAGTGTTTATTTTCAAATGAAGATCATAAACTTATTAGAGACATTAGATGTAGACAGTCAAAATTTTTTGGGCATGTTATGAGAAGAAATAAATTGGAGAACTTGGTGACAACTGGCAAGATTGAAGGGAAGAGACCAAGGGGAAGACCGAGAAGTAAATACCTGGATGGCTTGGCCACAAGGCATGGTCAAGACAGGAACATGGAGCTGATCCACGACTCTGGTGATCGAGTGAGATGTCAGAGCATGACCGCCCACGCTTACCGGCATGGCACATGATGGATGGATGTATGGATGTCTTATCATTGGTATTGTTGTTGTTGTTGCTTGCACACTTGGTTTACCTGCATGATGTTTTATTTGCCAATCCGGCCACATGATAACTTGCAGATTGTTGTAGTTATCTGTTGAGAACTTTATGAGTCAAAGTATCACTTTTCTGTGTGTGTTTGTTTGGCCCCAGCAACAGGGTAAACAAAAATGTAAGCCTATCACACAACACTAGCAAACAAAGACATGTAAACATGCGGAAAACACATCTTTACTGTGATTGAAAGATATCCCACTTTTGCAATCTCTGACAAACTAAATCGGTCTGTTGAACCTAAATGTTACAGAACCATTCTTGGAATACAGTAGATCAAGAAGAAGAAAATACTGACCTTTTACAAGATGTGAAAGCATAAAACAACTGGCTCATACACAACATCGTGACTTAGAAACTGTAATACTTGGACCATACTAAAGGTCACTTAGAAACTATAATACTTGGACCATACTAAAGGTCACTTAGAAACTATAATACTTGGACCATACTAAAGGTCACTTAGAAACTGTAATACTTGGACCATACTAAAGGTCACTTAGAAACTATAAAATGTGGACCATACTAAAGGTCAGTTAGAAACTGTAATACTTGGACCATACTATAGGTAACTTAGAAACTGTAATACTTGGACCATACTAAAGGTCACTTAGAAACTATAATACTTGGATCATACTAAAGGTCACTTAGAAACTATAAAATGTGGACCATACTAAAGGTCAGTTAGAAACTGTAATACTTGGACCATACTAAAGGTCACTTAGAAACTATAATACTTGGACCATACTAAAGGTCACTTAGAAACTGTAATACTTGGACCATACTAAAGGTCACTTAGAAACTATAAAATGTGGACCATACTAAAGGTCACTTAGAAACTGTAATACTTGGATCATACTAAAGGTCACTTAGAAACTGTAATACTTGGAGCATACTAAAGGTCACGTAGAAACTGTAATACTTGGACCATACTAAAGGTCACTTAGAAACTGCAATACTTGAACCAGTGTACGTGAGAGACAACCAGTGTACATGAGTGACAACCAGTGTACAAGAGAGACAACCAGTGTACACGAGAGACAACCAGTGTACACGAGAGACAACTAGTGTACACGAGAGACAACCAGTGTACACGAGAGACTGTGTACACGTGCTCTGGTACAGCAATAGAGTTGCAGTACATGATGTCTTATGTACAATAACAGGTCTGGCTGAGCAAGTCCTCATGGCTGGTGATGACACAACGGTTGATGCCCGCGGGGTTTCCCGACACCCGAGGCTTGAAAGCTGAATGTTCGCTGATGGAAAAACTTGGCTTGGCCCGCCTGTCAACTTCTGAGGCTGCTGCAGTTTCCATCGATGGCGACACAGAAGGCAACGATGACAAACATGGAGGAGAAGGCCTTGGTGCGAGCACTGCTGGCTGGTGTCTGCTGATGCCCACGCTTGCGCCCAGAAGGCTGTTGTGGTCAGCAGGGCTGGACAATATGAGCGACGGTCCCGACGATGTGACATCATAGGTTGACTGAACCCTCGAGGCAGATTCCTCCCTGGTCGAGGCTGTGATGTGTCCGGGGTTGACTTTGCTGGCACGTGACTGCACGTTAGAAAATGGGAAGACGAATGGGCTTGAGGACTGGAAGAGCTTCAATCGCTGATGCCTTCGCCACTTTGCTCGCCGATTGGAGAACCAGACCTGGGGACAGAGATACACATTGGGTCTGCACTCATAATAAGTTGAACCTGGGGACAGAGATACACATTGTGTCTGCACTCATAATACATTGAACCATCTCTGCTGAACGTGAAATTAAACATTACGTCCTGCAAATGGATATGGGAATTTTTTTTGTTTAAACCTGAGGATAGGCAGTCACATGGGGATGTATAACCTTTGACATGGGGATGTATAACCTTTGACATGGGGATGTATAACCTTTGACATGGGGATGTATAACCTTTGACACGGGGATGTATAACCTTTGACACGGGGATGTATAACCTTTGACATGGGGATGTATAACCTTTGACATGGGGATGTATAACCTTTGACATGGAGTGTATAACCTTTGACATGGGGATGTATAACCTTTGACATGGGGATGTATAACCTTTGACATGGGGATGTATAACCTTTGACACGGGGATGTATAACCTTTGACACGGGGATGTATAACCTTTGACATGGGGATGTATAACCTTTGACACGGGGATGTATAACCTTTGACACGGGGATGTATAACCTTTGACATGGGGATGTATAACCTTTGACACGGGGATGTATAACCTTTGACATGGGGATGTATAACCTTTGACACGGGGATGTATAACCTTTGACATGGGGATGTATAACCTTTGACATGGGGATGTATAACCTTTGACATGGGGATGTATAACCTTTGACATGGGGATGTATAACCTTTGACACGGGGATGTATAACCTTTGACATGGGGATGTATAACCTTTGACATGGGGATGTATAACCTTTGACACGGGGATGTATAACCTTTGACACGGGGATGTATAACCTTTGACATGGGGATGTATAACCTTTGACATGGGGATGTATAACCTTTGTCACGGGGATGTATAACCTTTGACATGGGGATGTATAACCTTTGACATGGGGATGTATAACCTTTGACATGGAGTGTATAACCTTTGACATGGGGATGTATAACCTTTGACACGGGGATGTATAACCTTTGACATGGGGATGTATAACCTTTGACATGGGGATGTATAACCTTTGACATGGGGATGTATAACCTTTGACACGGGGATGTATAACCTTTGACATGGAGTGTATAACCTTTGACACGGGGATGTATAACCTTTGACATGGAGTGTATAACCTTTGACATGGGGATGTATAACCTTTGACAGAACCTTGTCCTTCAAAGGTCATGTGCAGGGGCTGGTGGAAAGGAGCAAGAAAGGACTCGACGCCGTGTAAGTGATGGCAGCGGGTGACGTGGAGCACAGAATTGTGTACACACTCGACTATCATGTGATCATTTCGGTGAGTGGGTTTGGGGAATGCTCACAATATCTCATGGCCAGCTGGTGCAGCTGGAACGGATACACAATGAGGTCAAGCCAGTCATTCTCGACTGTACAGGAGATACACACATGTAAGTATTCAGCGTGAGCTGGTCCACTGTTGGTATATGGCAAGTACCAGGTGCTCCAGACCAAGCTGTACCTTAGGACTGCATCATTTAGAGAGGCACAGCTTGGTCCACGTAGGGAGTTTTATATGATACCGAGGGACAGGTTGAAGAGATGTAGGTCTTGGGTGGCACAAGCTGAACACATAATCAGTCATTTTTCGGTAACATTTAAGTTCTAAACAGCAACCTAGTAACGCTTTAAAAACAAACATGAAATCTGTTTTCACAGAATTTAATCTTCCTAAATATAGACAATAAAATTCAATGTCACTTCTAAACCACCGTAAAATCTAGTTCAACATTTGAGTAACTGTTCACCATGTTTTAATGATAAGGAGTTTAACTGTTGCTGCAATATATCCAGCAATACTGAACTGTCTTTATACATTATTGTTCACATCTTGTGTCTTTATGTTTCTAATATTATTTTTTATTAGATAGATACCAATTCACTTTAAATAAAACACCATAGTAGGGTATTCTTCTACATAAAGACCCAGTTTACTTACTCGGTAGCTTCAGTGACACGTCACAAACAATCAGGTGGTACCTACCTGGACTCTTGCTTCAGATAGATTTGTTTTGCCGGCAAGTGCCTCACGTGTTAACACCCCAGGGTAGTGAGTTTTCTGGGGGTAAAATATTTCTAATTTAAAGCTGTATCACATGAATGATACCAAGTGTGTTAGTGTGAAATACATCGCGGTCTGGCACAAGAACTCTAATTACAACTATATCACATGACACAATACCATGTGCGTTTGTGTGAAATACATCGATATTTGACATGATAACTCTAATTACAACTATATCACATGACATGATACCAAGTGTGTTAGTGTGAAATACATCGATATTTGACATGAGAACTCTATTTAAAACTATATCACATGACATGATACCAGGTGTGTTAGTGTGAAATACATAGTTATCTGACATGAGAACTCTAATTACAACAGTATCACATGATACGATACCAGGTGTTATCAGTTATCAGTTATCAGTTGGGGTATCTTCATTGCACTCCGGACAGGTCCATAGGTGCTCAGATCCTCCCCCCATCATATGCATCAGCGTCCGGTGGCTAATAGTGCCAGTTCTGTGTTGGTTGACGAGGCGCTTTGTTTTCCCGATGTACCTCTCGCGTCTGGCTGTGCCGATACCAGGTGTATTAGTGTGAAATACATCGCACATTATTATTATTATTATTATTATTATTATTATTATTATTATTATTATTATATATATATATTAGGACTTTAGCAACAACTCAATCTGAAGGAAGGTGGGGAGATAAACAAAGAAAACAGAAAGAGAAAGAGACACTGATAGATGGTGGGAGAGTTATACAGAGCTGAGAGTCAGAATCTAAGAGAAAGTAAGAGATACAGAGATAGTAAGAGAAAGCGAGAAAGGAAGAAAGAGAGATAGAGAAGGCGAGAGAGATAGAGAGAGAAAGTGAAAGTGATAGACAAAGAGAGAAAGAAAAACAGAAAGAGAGAGAGTAAGACAAAGACAAAGACAGAAAGATAGAGGGGGGGGGGGAATAAAGAGAGAGAGAAAGAAAGAAAAAGAGAATTAGAGACAGAGAAAAGATAAAGAGAGAGAACGAGATAGAGAGAGAGAAAAGGAGGAAACAGATAAAGAGAGGGAGAGAGAGAAAAGAAAGAGAAAGAGAGAGAGAGAGAGAAAGAAAAAGAGAGAACGAGAGATAGAAGAAAATGAGAGAGAAAGAGAGCTAGAGAAACAGAGAGACAGAGAGAGAGAGAGACTGAGAAAGAGAATGACAGAAATAAAAAGAAAGATAAACAGCTTAACGAGAGATGAGATAGATAGAGGGATAGAGATAGGAGAGAGAGAGAGAGAGAGAGAGAGAGAGAGAGAGAGAGAGAGAGAGAGAGAGAGAAGAAAGTGAGAAAGAAAGAGAGCTAGAGAAACAGAAAGAGAATGAGAGAGAGAGAAAAGATAAAGAGGACAAGAGATAAAGAAAGGAAGAGAGAGAGAGAGAGAGTGACAGAGAGACAGAGAGAGGCGGGAGGGAAGTGTTCGTGTCTCTAATGTCACATTACCATGAACTCTGATTCTAGCAACTCCAGCTGAGTCTGTGTGAACGTCGTCCTGTTCCTCCTCAGTTTCTGTAGTCCCTCCCCTTCCTGGCTGTTCTCCTGACCCGACACCCCTACACAGACATGTTTGACCAGTGAGGAAAACATACTTGACCATCATTGTCGGAATAACTACACGTCACAGAGATTGTTACACAACTAACTACACTTTCTCATCACTTCATTAGTTCGCCACATTCTGGTCACTTATTCAGTTCGCCACTTTCTCTTCACTTCATCAGTTCTCCACTTTCTCGCCACTTCATCAGTTCTCCACTTTCTCGCCACTTCATCAGTTCGCCACTTTCTGGCCACTCCATCAGTTCGCCACTTTCTGGCCACTCCATCAGTTCGTCACTTTCTCATCACTTCATAAGTTCTTCACTTTCTCATCAATTCATAAGTTCTTCACTTTCTCATCAATTCATATGTTCGCCACTTTCTCATCAGTTTGTCAGCGAATCACTTTCCCGTCCCATTCTAACACATTCAGTTATCTTGTCTCCCCCAGTTGCTAAGCTGCTCTGTCTATCCCAGCTGTAGTTTAACTCGTTAATCTCACGGTACTCCTCATTTTGACAAATTGCGTAAATTAAAGTTTGTGTCAGAAAATATCACAGACTGAGTTAAAAAATTAACAGATAGAGTTGGAAAGTCTTCAATAAACGGCCAGCATTTCAGGACGTGGATACACGAGCCACAATCATAAAAGAGCGGGACAAATATAACGATCTTGAACCCAGTGTTACTTATATGCTCGAGCAAGTATTCACTGACCATACTTCGCCTTCAGCGCCTTGATCGGGAACAGGCGTAGGCGATGATGACCCTTGTGCCACTCTGTCGTCAGATATGTTAGCGTAGTTCATCTTGTTGCTATGATTGATTTTTTGCCTAGCTGTATTTGTCTTCATACTTCTTTCTCTGTGTTCCCTTTGCGTCTTTTGCCCGGTATTTCAAACATGTGATTTCTCTATTTCACTTATTCTGTTCATGTACCACATACATTTGATTTCTCTATTTCACTTTTTCTGTTCATGCGTCATCATCATCATCATCATCATCATCATCATCATCATCATCATCATCATCATCATCATCATCATCATCATCATCATCATCATCTGCCATGCCGGTAAGCGTGGGCGGTCATGTTTTGCCTTCTCACTCGATCACCAGAAGCGTGTGGAGTGTTCTTGTCTCGATCTTACAACAACAACAACAACAACAACAACAACAAAACTTTATTTTCTAAGGGTTAAGAATTGGGCACGCATGCCCATCTTACATTCTGCCCTTCTATCACTCTCTTTCATACATTATATCATTCACCCATCATTCAAGACTAACTGAGAACAGCAACAATATAAAAGATATGCATTATAAAGGCATGGGAAAAATGAAAAATCAATACTACACGACTCAGTAATAGTAATGACTGGTGTGGCACTTGTTATTAGCTGTGTGGAATATACTGGCCTACCAAAAGGGGACTGGCTGTTACACTAGGGTATTATTATTATTATTATTATTATTATTATTATTATTATTATTATTATTATTATTATTTCTATTATTAAGGGGGAAGTTAATTCGTACTGAGATAGTGTTCTAATAATTTGCGATTATATGTATAGGGATTGATGATATCTTTGATTTCTTGTGGAAGATTGTTCCACAGCTGAGCTGCAGAGTACGTTAAGCTGGTTTTGTATAAGTCTATCCTAAGCTTCGGAATGTGTAGTATATTTAATCGTTTACTGTGTCTAGCATTATATTTAAACAATGGCCAAAGGTAATTTGGGGCATTCCGATGCAGGATTTTGTGAATTAGTTTGGCCTTATTGAAAAGCAGGTGTTTGCGGAGTGGTAGTAACTGAAGGCGTTTATGCAGGCTAGGATTGTCAGTTAAATGCTTGCTATTAATTAAACTCATGGCCCGTTTCTGGAATGAGTAAAGTCGCTTGGTGCTTGAATTGGAACAACCGTCCCAGATTGTAGAGAAGTAGTCAAAATGTGTCTGTATGTGAGACGTATAGAATATTTTCCTTGTGTCCTCATCAAGGAAATTTTTAATTTTGGCGAGTTGGTAGACTTTCTTAGCTGTTTGTTTAGTAAGCGCTTGAACGTGGGGATTAAAGGTTAGGTTTCTATACTATCAATGATGAGGCCTAATGTTTTGTGCTCAATTACACTTTCTACTTGCATGTTGTCGATGTGAAGTTGAAGTGATCTGTGTGAATTTAGAGTTTGAAGTCTTTGTCTGGTTGTTAATAACATAGATTTTGTTTTAGTGATGTTAATTTGCATACTGTTTGCATAGCTCCACCTAACTACATTATTTAATTCTTGTTGCAAAGACGCCTCCAGCAAATTACTGCTTTCAGCATTTGTATACACTATATAGTCGTCTGCAAATAGATCACAGGACGAGGAAAGATGCAAAGGTAGATCGTTAATATATATGGCAAATAATAGAGGGCCAAGAATAGAGCCTTGCCGTACTTCAGTATTGAAGGTAGTGGTTTGGGACAGATTTTTTGTATGATACTACTTGCTTTCTGTTTGATAGAAAAGATGTTATTAGCGTCACCTCATTAGTTCATTGTCTCTAGTTTTTTAATTAAAATGACATGGTCTATCATATCAAATGCTTTTTTGAAATCGATAAACACAGATCCACATAGATTGTTGTTATTTAAATTATGGTACCAATTTTCTATCATGTTTGTTAGGGCCGTATGGCAAGAATATTTTGGTCGAAATCCTGATTGACTGTCAACTATAAGCTTGTTGCGATCTAAATACTGTAATGTTACTTTATGGATGTGTTTTTCTAGTAGTTTAGATAGTGATGATAGTAAAGAAATGGGTCTATAATTGTTCGGGAGACCATTGTCCAATGAACCATATTTAAGAAGAGGATACACTTTAGCGACTTTGAGAGCTGATGGAAAGTGACCTTTGATGAGACACTGATTATAGACATAAGTTAGCGATATACAGATCACTGGCGCAGCACAGCGGAGAATCCGGTTGCTAATTCCATCTAACCCAGATGAGGTTGTGTGTTTTTTTTTTTAGGTTACTGAGGTAAGTGAATACTTCAGTGATTGTCATTAGCGGTATGTCGGAAAGAATATCCCGGGAGCATCTATTCTTGCAAAACGATGACAGTAAAGATAGGTTGCAAGGAGAATCTGGTATTGAAGCCTTCAACTGATCTATGTCAATTTGAAAAAAAAATTACTGAATTGGTCGCATGAAATAGGATGTGATGGTAATGAATTTGAGAAGTTATACTTGTTTGTCAAGGTGTTAATTGCCTTCCATATATCCTTACTATTTGTCTTATCCATTACTTAGTTCTTAAAGTAATTTTTCTTTTCTCTTCGTATGGTATATTGAACTTTATTTCTAAGAGTACGGTATGCGCTGAGATCCCGCTTTTTATGTGCTTTATCTCTGTCTCTCATAATTTCAAGTATTTCCTGGGTGATCCAAGGTGGTTTGACGTGATGTTTTACCCTTGATTACAACGTGGCTAAGCCGTCCAGATATTTACTTCTCTACCCTCCCTTTGTTCTCTTCCCCTCGATATTGCCAGTTGTCACCAAGTTCTCCAATGAATGTCTTATCATAACGTGACCAAACAATTATGACTGTCAACGTCTAATTTCTCTGATCAGTTTATGGTTTTCATTTGTTTTTTGTAGGACTTGGTCATTGGTTTTTCTGTCTGTCCATGGTATTCTTTGCATTCTCCCCAGAAACCACATTTCCACAGCTATCGGATGTTTCTCAGTTTGACTGCTCATTGTCCACACTTCACATCCATACAAAAGTACAGGTTCTATGTAACACGTCAACACTCTTTTTCTCGTTGCAAATGAGTTCTTTTTATTGATTAGTCTGTTTTTCATCTCGCAAAAGGCTGCCACCGCCATGGCAATTCTTGTTCTAACCTCTTCAATGCATCTCCTATCAGATGTAATTACTGTTCCGAGATAATTGTACCAATTCACTTGTTTAAGAATATTCCCATTACATTGTGGTATTTCTTTCTTATAAGTGACGACCATAACCTGAGTCTTCTTAAAATTTAATTCTAACCCCAGTTGTTCACTGTGTGCAACAACCGCATCTACTAATTGTTGCAGAACCTGCTCGTTATCTGCAATCAATACTGTATCATCCGCATATCTAATGTTATTGATGTTATGTCCCCCAATGATGATTCCTTTCATATCGTCAACATTTCTGAAAATACTTTCATTGTACAGGGAAAACAGATTTGAAGACATTACATATCACTGTCTCATACCTATCTTAATAGGCTGATATTTACCCACTTCATTATCAATCTTTATGGCAGTTTGTTGTTTCCAATATATGTTTTTTTAAACGAGTCTAAGGTCTTTCCCATCAATTTATAGATCTGCAAACATCTCCATGGGCCACATACATTTGATTTGTCTGTTTCTGATGGTGTTGATAGAGATCTAGTTATACATGTACTTGTCAATCCCTCAGAGTTTGTTTTCCTCTCTGTCCACGAGATTCTCAACCTTCTCAACAGTCACATGTAGCCAACCCCGAGTGTCCTCATAATTTGATGACTCATTGTCCAGTATTCACATTCACACAGAAGAACTGACCACGCGTGACCTTGCAGCTAGTGGATGTTCAGACCACATCCTGACGTTTTTCTTTATGTGCTTGAAAAATCTTACTGAAAAAAAAACAAAACAAAAAAACAACTGAGCTGTTTTTAATCACGTTGACTAACGGGGAATCAATGAAGAAATCAACTTTATCACGTAGACTAACAGGGAATCGATGAAGAAATCAATTTTGTGACGTAGACTAACAGGGAATCAATGAAGAAATCATCTGTAGGCTGAGGGGTTATGAATGAAGAAATAAACTTTATCACGTAGACTAACGGGACGCAGAGGTGTTTCCAAGGCACCAGGGCCGGGTTATATACTGGCCAAGACCTATTAAAGCGTCCTCGTCGAGTGTCCTGGGCAACAGGTCCCTTCGGGGTCCTGGCTAAAGTCAGTAGGATCGCCGATTCCTCCGAAGTCGGAGAGTGTCTGCCTGTACAGCGAGGAACCACCAGTCTGCACACAGATAAGCCAGACATGGGACAACGGATACTCACGCAAACCTCAGGTCCTGTATGACATCACACTGATGTTGGACAACAGGATGACTTCATCCAACATACAGGACTTCGCGTTGGAGCTCAAGCCAACGAACACAAGCAAGCAAGCAAGCACGTAGACTAACGGGGAATCAATGAAGAAATCAAATTTAGACTGAGGGGTAATAAATGAAGAAATAAACCGTGACGAACGGTGAATAAATAAGCAAAATGAACACTCTCAGACAGTCTTTACCGTTGTCAGACCCGTCATCATTGTCCCTGCTGTCGTCCAGGCTGGACCAGGTCAAGTCCAAACCATGTGGCCAGGGGTTGGTCATCTGTCGCAGTGGGTCCACGATTACAGGCGCGTGAGAGGAGACTGTCCGAGCAGGCAACACCCGCGACATGTCCGTGTTTATGGGGGTGGCCAGAAGAGACTCGGAGACATGTGCGGCCGGTGCATGGGTCGGCCACCACGTATACAGAGGCCGCAGCACCTGGGAGGCAATTCTGGCGTACTCACAAGCAGCACGTTCTGCGGCGCGGTTTCTGAGAATTCTGTTGATGGAACTCACGCTGGGGACGTTGCTCTCGCTACACACACCTGTCGATGCAAAATATTCGCAGTGTTATATTTCATGCAGGTTTGTCCAGACGACATTCTTCTTCTTTTTGCTCTCGCTACACACACCTGTCGATGCAAACAACCTGCAGTTGTATATTTCATGCAGGTTTGTCCAGACAACATTCTTGTTTCTTGCTCTCGCTACACACACCTGTCGATGCCAGCAGCTAGCAGTGTTACTGATCAATCAAGTTACGTCCTTTCGAGATTTATTCGGCAGACAAGGTAGCGGAACATGGTAATCGACATTTCATGATGGATGTTTACGGAAAGACGCATACAGATGAACCAGTATCTATAGACTGTTACGAGCTTTTGACAAAACCACCAGGTCCTCTCTGACATTTAGCGTGAACTCAACATAGATGGAGAAGATCTCAGGCGCGCGCGCACATACACACACATGCGCGCGCACACACGCGCGCGCAAGCACGCACTCACACACAAGCATACGCACACGCGCACGCACACACACACAAGGAGTGATAATACCAGCCTATTAAAAGAGGCGTGAGACAGGGATGTGTAATGTCTACAGAACTTTTTCCTAGTATGAAAGGAATCACCACTGTGGGACGTATCATCAATACCATTAGATATACAGATGATACAGTATAGACTGCAGACAATGAGCAAGATCTGCAACATTTTGCAGATGCTGTTGTTGCACACAGTGAACAACTGGGGTTAGAATTAAACTGTAAGAAGACACAGATTATGGTCGTCACTAGGAAGAAGGAATTACCACAATGTAATATAAATTGGAATATTCTTCAACAAGTGAATCGGTACAATTATCTCGGAACAGGCATAACATCTGATGGGGGATGCCTTGAAGAGATTAGAACAAGAATCGCCATGGCGAAGGTAGCCTTTTGCAAGATGAAAAACATTCTGACCAATAAAAAGATGTCATTAGCAACGAGAAAAAGAGTGTTGAGGTGTTACATAGAACCTGCACATTTGTAGGAATGTTATTCCCCCCCCCCCCCCATCTCTCCTTACCTCTAATCACTCTAGATCTCTCTGTAGGCGTTTACCTTCTTTCTGTCTGTCTGTCTGTTTGTCTGTCTGTCTGTCTGTCTGTCTGTCTGTCTGTCTGTCTGTCATTCTGTCTGTCTGTCTGTCTGTCTGTCTGTCTGTCTGTCTGTCTGTCTGTCTGTCTGTCTGTCTGTCTGTCTGTCTGTCTGTCTGTCTGTCTAACATTGAGTTTCTATTAATTTATTTTTATCACTTAGAGCATGTCTGTCTTTATGTATGTCTGTAGGGCCTCTTTATATCTGTGTTTACGTGTGTCTTATAAACGTTTTTATGTCTATTGTTATGCCTGTTTATAGGTCTGTATTTAGGTCTGTCCCATGCAACACTTAACAAAACCTAAGGCCTATCCACGTCAATGTAGGAGCACCAGACTCGAGTTTCGCTCTCGTTTGAGCTCGTCAGTAGTGCATTTCCTTGACCGGACCCGGAAACAAACCCCGGATCACTAGCGTGTGAAGTTGGTGTGTAACCACTAGACCACGCGGCACACGCTGGACACGGCCAAATTATCATAACAAAAAATTACAACGTCACCCATCGTAGGTTGTAGCTCAAGATTTGCCCGATCGCCGCGACTGACGTCCGTCAATCGATGTGGACCCGAACGATCAGGTCTTCTCACTGGCAAGGCACACCAGGCCGCCTAAAGTCCAGCGAGCAATAATCAAATGGATTTATTTGGTTGTTTCGGGATTTGAGAGGAATTATGTTTTAGAGAATTCGTTCGGGTCCACATAGACATACGATGTACCACTCACTTCTCCAGGTGGAGGCAGACGTCCTGTCTCCAAGCCATTGCATTCTCATTCTGTAACTAAGGGTCGGTAACTACGACTTACCGTCTGCCAGTAACTTGTCCCTGATCTCCCAAGCAAACATGGTTGGGTTGTCGTTCTTGAATTGTTCAATCTTGGTCACAACTGACGGAGTGGCCACCTTGGGCTTGCTGCCCCCGATGATGCCACATCTGAAGTTCATCGGGTCATAGACGCCGCCTGTTGACAGAAACACAGACATGAGCTAAAATTGTCAAGATCTGTGGGTCCGGGCGAGAACCTCATTGACATAAACACAGAGGGACGCTGAGGTGTTTCCAAGGCACCAGGGTCAGGTTCTATACTGGCCAAGACCTAATAGCACGTCCTCGCCGTGCGTCGTTGGCAGCAGGTCCCTTCGGGGTCCTGGCTAACGTAGTAGGATCGCTGATTCTTCCGAAGTCGGAGAGTGTCTGCCTGCACGGCGAGGAACCACCAGTCTGCACACCAATAAGCCAGATATGGGACAACGGATACTCACGCAAACCTCAGGTCCTGTATGACATCACATTGATGTTGGACAACAGGATGTCTTCATCCGACATACAGGACCTTGTGCTGGAATCTATAGCCAGCGAACACAAGCAAGCAAGCAAACAATAAACATAGACATAAGCTACAGTCGTCAAGTTCTGTGGGTAAGCGCGAGAACCACATTCATTCATTCATTCCTCAGTTCTACTGACCATCATTTCTGTTTTGTCACTCAGCGCCATGTCTAGATGAAACACCTCGCGCTAGCTCTGGTTATTTTCAGCGCCGGGTCTAGATGAAACACCTGGTGCTAGCTCTGGTTGTTGTCACTCAGCGCCATGTCTGGATGAAACTCCTCGCGCTTGCTCTGGTTTTTGTCACTCAGCGCCGGGTCTAGATGAAACACCTCTCGCTAGCTCTGGTTGTTGTCACTCAGCGCCATGTCTGGATGAAACTCCTCGCGCTTGCTCTGGTTTTTGTCACTCAGCGCCGGGTCTAGATGACACACCTCGCGCCAGCTCTGGTTGTTGTCACTCAGCCCCAGGTCTAGATGACACACCTCACGATAGCTCAGCTATTGTCACTATGCGCCTGATCTAGATGAATCACCTCGCGCTTGCTCTGGTTGTTGTCACTCAGCGCCATGTCTAGATGACACACCTCGCGCCAGCTCTGGTTGTTGTCACTCAGCGCCTGATCTAGATGACACACCTCGCACCAGCTCTGGTTGTTGTCACTCAGCACCGGGTCTAGATGACACACCTCACGCTAGCTCAGCTATTGTCACTATGCGCCTGATCTAGATGAATCACCTCGCGCTTGCTCTGGTTGTTGTCACTCAGCGCCATGTCTAGATGACACACCTCGCACCAGCTCTGGTTGTTGTCACTCAGCACCGGGTCTAGATGACACACCTCGCGCTAGCTCTGGTTGTTGTCACTCAGCACCGGGTCTAGATGACACACCTCGCGCTAGCTCTGGTTGTTGTCACTCAGCCTCTGGTCTAGATGACACACCTCGCGCTAGCTCTGGTTGTTGTCACTCAGCCTCTGGTCTAGATGACACACCTCGCGCTAGCTCTGGTTGTTGTCACTCAGCCTCTGGTCTAGATGACACACCTGGCGCTAGCTCTGGTTATTGTCACTCAGCGCATGATCTAGACGAAACACTTCGCGCTAGCTCTGGTTGTTGTCACTCAGCGCCATGTCTAGATGACACACCTGGCGCCAGCTCTGGTTGTTGTCACTCAGCACCGGGTCTAGATGACACATTTCGCGCTAGCTCTGGTTGTTGTCACTCAGCGCCATGTCTGGATGAAACACCTCGCTCTAACTCTGATGTGTGCCTCGTTAACGGGAAATACACTGACGCTGATTAGCACCCATAAAAGAGAAGTAGCAAGAAGACGACCGACAGGACTAAATAAACGTGACGGCTGTAGGCACCAGGGTTCGAACCTGTCACAAGTAAATCACAACAGTGTCCGCTGAAGTAACGCGTGTGCTACTATGTACAACCAACTGGTACCTACAAATCACGTGTCACCAACAGCCGGTTGACAATCCTCCCCAATCTCTAACCATGGAGCAGGGGTGCGTTCGTAGATTGTCCTTTTTACAACAGAGAAATATAATTGTGACTGGGGCGCGGCAATTTTTTTATAGTGCTTCACATGTATCGTGCCTGTTAATTTTAGTTAATTGTTTGGATTCGTGTCATCTATAAGTTTCTAAAACACATTCCCTTTATAGCCATCAATAGCGCTTGGCTGGTTGGTTGGTTGATTGGCTGGCTGGCTGACTGGTTAGTTTGTAAATGGTCAGGAAATTTGGTTTAATTCTAAAGTGGGAACATGAGCGCCCAAGAAGTATTGGCACAGCAATAGGGCTTACATCCTTCGGGGTGGGGATGGTGTAGAGACTTTCTCCTCGACTCAGTAACGTGGTGCCATGTTTAACGGGATTGTGTTCTTCCAATTCATCTATTAACCGGTTTTCCTGTCGTAGGGGTGAAGGACGCTATTGGTAATCCCGTAAAGAAACACAGCTGCCCGAGATTCGGCAGCGGATCACGTCGCGTTAGTTACTTACTGGGGTAAGTGAGCCGGTCGTTCAGAAAGCAAAGGCAAACTACTGAACGTAAAACTTGCCTAATACATCAACAGCAGCTGAAAAATGCTGGTGTTATCTACAATGTCCTGTAAAGGATAGGCGAAAAAAATTCATATCTTCATGTTGTCTAGCCACGTGTAGCATTGTCTTTCTCTTGCACGCTTCTCTTGCACTTTTGTGTACACCAAATCCTGTGAGAAGATTTGTTTTATGCTCCTGTCATGACATTCTTCCTACTTGTCTGTTTCACCAATTCTTCCTACTTGTCTGTTTCACCAATTCTTCCTACTTGTCTGTTTAACCAATGCTTCCTACTTGTCTGTTTAACCAATGCTTCCTACTTGTCTGTTTAACCAATTCTTCCTACTTGTCTGTTTAACCAATGCTTCCTACTTGTCTGTTTAACCAATGCTTCCTACTTGTCTGTTTAACCAATGCTTCCTACTTGTCTGTTTAACCAATGCTTCCTACTTGTCTGTTTAACCAATGCTTCCTACTTGTCTGTTTAACCAATGCTTCCTACTTGTCTGTTTAACCAATGCTTCCTACTTGTCTGTTTCACCAATTCTTCCTACTTGTCTGTTTAACCAATTCTTCCTACTTGTCTGTTTAACCAATGCTTCCTACTTGTCTGTTTAACCAATTCTTCCTACTTGTCTGTTTAACCAATGCTTCCTACTTGTCTGTTTAATTAACCAATGCTTCCTACTTGTCTGTTTAATTAACCAATGCTTCCTACTTGTCTGTTTAACCAATTCTCCCTACTTGTCTGTTTAACCACGTTTGAACAGTTCAGTTTTACCTTCTCGCTGTCCTTTGCTCTATTCCATACATTAATGACAACTAAATGTAACACGTGATCACTCCCAAATTATATTTCGTAACTTATCAGTTGATGGTGTTGTTTCTTATCGTTACATGTTACTTTGACCATTCAAGTTCTCCTTCTTGTTTCTAAATCTAAAA